>JASKON010000084.1:0-105167 GCA_036010255.1 Myotis pilosus | reverse complement strand
TTTTGTGAATTGGAGAAAGAGGAGAAGTACAGATACGCCCAAAGAAGAAAAGAAGTTGACCTACAATGTTATTACCCAGGGATTGTCACCATGGACATGTTGACACTTACTTTTCTAGTCTTTTTTTGATGACTCACCCTATCATCTCTCTATCTATGTATCTATTAATCAATCTATCATTTATCTATGATTTTTTAAATTTTATTTTATTTTTTATTTTTATTTTTTTAATTTTTTATTACAAAGGGTATTACATATGTGTCCATTCCCCCCCCCGCCCTAGACAGTCCCCTAGCCTCCCCTATCCCCCAGTGTCTTATGTCCATTGGTTATGCTTATATGCATGCATACAAGTCCTTTGGTTGATCTCTTACCCCCCTACCTCCCCCCCCCCCACCCTCCCCCGCCTTCCCCCTGCAGTTTGACAATCTGTTTGAGGCAGCTCTGCCTCTGTATCTATTATTGTTCAAAAGTTTATAATGGTCTCAATTATCCATGAATAAGTGAGATCATGTGGTATTTTTCCTTCATTGACTGGCTTATTTCACTTAGCATAATGCTCTCCAGTTCCATCCATGCCGTTGCAAATGGTAAGAGTTCCTTCCTTTTTAGAGCAGCGTAGTATTCCATCGTGTAGATGTACCACAGTTTTCTAATCCATTCATCTACTGATGGGCACTTAGGCTGTTTCCAGATCTTAGCTATGGTGAATTGTGCTGCTATGAACATAGGGGTGCATATATCCTTTCTGATTGGTGTTTCTGGTTTCTTGGGATATATTCCTAGAAGTGGGATCACAGGGTCAAATGGGAGTTCCATTTGTAGTTTTTTGAGGAAACTCCATACTGTCTTCCATAGTGGCTGCAAACGTTCTTAACATTTCAATCTAATATAAATATTTTCCTAACCATGAAGTGATCTCCCATAATTTTATTTTTATAGTATTCCATGGTAAGAATTAAAAAGTAGCTTATTAACTCAATGCCATCATGTTGGAACCTGGGGTCCCTGCCCGCGTTCCTCATCATGAGCAGCACGGGCACCCCAGACACCCTCGTGCCCCTCCAGGATCACCTAGCTTAGGGTGAGTTCTTAGGAATGGAAATGTAGACTCAGAACTCTGTCTTGAAAGTGTTACCAGGAATTGCCAAATTGTCTTTCAGATACTTTTGATGGTTATAGTCGGCGCTTGCCACACACTTCCTGTTGTGTTCCTTGCTCTGTTCCTTTGGCTCTTACCAGCTGAGGTTTTCTAATAGAAACAGGGCCTCAGGGTCAGCCTGGGGAACAGGCCAGGCTGGGCCCTGTTATGTCCACTGAGCCCAGGGGAATGGGCCAGGATGGAGCTAGGGAAGCTCTTGAAGACCCTTCCCCGTGAGCCTCAACTCTGTTCGTCTCTGCTCCCCTCCCAGGTGTTATCTCCCTTGGCTAAGAATCTCTTCCACCGGGCCATCTCCCAGAGTGGTGTGGCCCTCACCTCTGGCATGGTCAAGAAAGACGTCAAGGCCACAGCTCAGGTAGGTCTCCTGCTGGGCAGCCCTTACCCACTCTGCTCTGCTCCCCTGGAGTCCTGGGGGGTGGGAGGCCTGCATTGCCATGGGATTCAGCTGACACGCCCAGATCATCCCAGAAGAATGGCTGAGTGGAGGAGCAAGGAGACACCTCACCCTCCCTTCCAGTTTTACTTCTGAGCAAACTGGGCCAGAGAGCAGACACCCCTCAGCGAGGTCAGCGAGGCATCAGGGCAGAGCGGGGACTCAGGCTCCTGACTGGCCAGCCAGCCCCGTCACTGTCCACGGACCACACTCCCCAGAGTGTGCACGGTGGGCTGCCAGGCTGAGCATGGGGAGTGGAGTTTCACCACGTGTCATCTCTCAGAGGGCCTGAGTTTTGGGGACCCTGCCCCTTGCCACATGTGGGCCTGGAGTGGTTTCTCCCCGAGGGCCTTGTGACTAGGCTGGGTTCTTGGAGAATTTATTTGTCAATTCATTTGTTGCCTCAACAAATAATTTTTAAAATATACATATTTTTTATTGATGTCAGAGATGAAGAGAGAAAGATAGAGATGGAAACATCAATGATGAGAGAGAATCATTGATTGGCTACCTTCAGCAGGCCCCACACTGGGGATCGAGCCTTCATCCCAGGCATGTGCCCTGACTGGGAATCAAACGGTGACCTCCTGGTTCATAAGTCGACGCCGAGCCACTGAGCCATGCTGGCCGGGCAACAAATGATTTTGATACAGCCAGACACCTAGCAGTCTTGTGTAGCTTCCATTTAATGAAGGGGACGTTTTAACAACTACATAATCACACAGTCATACACTGTCAGTCATGGCAGGAGCAGGAAGGAGAGTTACTTAACATAATGACAGAGTTCAGAAGGAGCCCTTAGTCCAGGGTGTAGGGGAAAGGCTTCCTGAAGAAAGTGATCACTAACGTGAGATCCCCATGATGAGCATAACCTGCTTGGTGAGTAATGAATGTCCGAGGAAGGGCAGTGACGTGTGCAAATGTCCTGTGGCAGGAGGAAGTGTGTGTGTGTGTGTGTGTGTGTGTTAGTGTATGTGTGTGTGTGTGTGTGTGTGTGTGTGTGTGTGTTTGAGAGAGAGAGAGAGAGAGAGAGAGAGAGAGGCTGATGAGGCCAGAGCAGAAAGAGCAGAGGGAACCTGGAGTGAACTGAGGATGGGGACATTGGCAGGGACCCTGCTGCCTGGGACCCAGGGGAGGACTTTGACTTTATCTGTTAGGGATCCAAGGAAGGGAGCTCAACAGGGGGTGGTGGGAGGAGGGGGCTCTGCTGATGAGCGCTCACGGGAGTCAGGGGTGGGAGTGTTTTAGTTGGGCTGTGAGAGTCGTTTCCTGGTTCATGGTTCCCGGTGGAGGCAGCCGCCAGGCTGAAAGGGGCTGGCTGGTAGAGAGGAGGGAGGAAACAGAAAGAGGGTGAGAATTTCGAGGTTTTCCAGAACTCTTTGGTTCTAAACAGCAGAAGGAAAGGGGGATTTATTGAGAGGAAACAGGTGGCAGAGATGGGGCAGATTCAGCTGTCACACAGGAACTAGAAATTAACCAGCAAAGGGAATTTAAGATTTCTTATTCTTCACAGCCCCTTCCCCCGCGCTCCCCTTAATGTACCCTCTCCACGGCCACCATGGAAGAGCCTGCTTTCTTCTCTCTGTGTCAGCCCCTCCTGTGGCTGCACTGTGAAGGATTTGCTGGATGGAGGCCAAAGGCTAGTAAGAGGATGAGCCGAGATTTGAAACCAGACGGTGGAAGTTCTGGACGCCCTGACCTACGCAGCCCACTCCAAGCTGCCCCTCTGTAGACATCTGGCTTTGAGAGCCTTTGGCCCATTTTAAGAGAGAGAAGGAAACTGGCATAGAGGTGGCAGGGTTGGCATGACTGAGGCCCAGGGCTCCACGCCTGCTGGTCCAGAGAGATGTCTGCACCCCACCCCTGCCCTTGCCGCCCCCAGTGCCTTTAGAAGTTGAGGTTGGGATGGAACATGTTCAGCTGGTTGACAGGAGGGACACGGCTCTTGAATCTTGCTGTCCCCTGTGATTTCTGCAGCAAATGGCTTCCTTTGCCGGCTGTCAGCCACCACCTCGGCGGTCATGGTGCACTGCCTGCGCCAGAAGTCAGAGGACGAGCTCCTGGAGACGTCACTGAAGATGGTAGGTGCCTCCATTCATGTTCCACTCAGGCCTCTCCCCCCCACCCCTCCACTCCCGCCCTGGGAACTTGGCCTCAGGCCTTATCATCTCAGCTGCCTCCTTGTCCCAGAAACACTGCCTGGGACAGAGTCTCTCCTCTCTGGAGTAATGGCACCCCTCAACCTAAATAGGGAATTTCTTTTCTTCTCTTTTATTATGAAATACACTGAAATGTTAGCAAAGTCAAAAACTAACATAGTGATCAATGGTGTAATAATCCTCCAGCTCGGTCCAAAATGTGCCATGGCACCATTCTTGTTTTCAGAGATATATTTTTAAACAAATTAGACACTATTTACTCCTAAGAGGGTAGCTTTACCATCCTGAATTTGGGGAAGGGGGATATCAAGAACAAAGATTTCAGAAAGGTTGTCAAAATGATTATTGATTAATTTGAAAATGATCAGTCATGACCCAGTGGTGGCCCAAGGTTCTAAATTTTCTGAGACCCTGCCTCCAGATGTGATCCTAGGCTAACCATCCATCCACTCATCATCATATTATGTCTATCCCTCCAGAAATATATCCATTTCATCAATATCCTTTCCTCATCCAAATATCAATCTATCCATAACTTTCATTTATCTATTACTTGTCGCTCACTCATCATCCAGCCACCATATATCTTTACTTCACCATTCATCTCTCTAAAATCAATGATCCATTAATCATGTATATACTGATTATCTGCCATTTATTGCTCAACCATCCAGTGCACCCATATTCTGTGTATTGACCAAATCCATCCATTTATTCATCCCATCACTCCATCCATCCATCACTCCATTCATCATCCATCCATCCATCCATCCATCCACCAATGTGGTGCAGGAGTACAGAAGAAAGAGAATCATTCATTATAATCATTAAGGGATAACTCACAGAGAAGTTGACATTTGAGGACTGAAGGGGGCTATGGACTCAATAAAGGTGACCAGTGTTTGGAAGGAATTAAAGCAGGGCTGTTTCCTGATGCCTGGAAAGAGACACATTTATTCAACGTGGCACAAGAGGACCCAGATTTTAAGGTTCTAAAGGGAGGACTGGTCACTTGAGGAAAACTCATAGAACCCATATTATTACCCTTCTGAGACTTTCTGGGATCATGTGGAAGTCTTGCCATGTTTATCCACTCTCGCAACACACACACACACAGCACACACACACACACACACACACACACACACCATAACCACCTGGTCTGTAGAATTACAACCCATACTAGTTTGGGACCCTACTGGTTAGTTTCTACTACTAGTCAGACCTGTTAGCTACCGTGTAGGGTTACAACCAGCACAATAGTGTTGAGCATATACAGTGAGAAGCAAGGGGTGGGGTGAATTTTAGTGAGGTTACATGAGTGAAGACTTTCCGGTGCAAGATGAGAAAATATTTTGCAAAGTGTCTTTAGCAGAGAAAAAGGAATGTGTTGTCACACAACCTTTGGTGACTGAAAAGTTCAGGAGGAGATGGCTTCCAGGCATGGCTGGACACCAGACACACATCTATTATTTAGAATCTGTCTCTCTACCCTCAACTTTTTGCCTCTCCAGCGTTGGTTTACTCTCAGGCAGGTTGGTCCCCTGGGGTGGTTCAAGGCAACGGCAACACTCTAGTCTAGACATACATCAGATCTGCTTAGAAACACCCTTTCCCAATAATTCTAGCAAGAGTTTGGGGTAATGTCTACTGTCCTGACATGGGCTCCATGCCTATCCATGAGCTAATAATCTCTGTGGTCAGGAAGATGGAGCACCCCAGGTCTTCTATAGATGTCTGGACTCATGGAATGAGAATTAGGGAGGCCCCCTTGAAAAACTGGGGTGTTGTTGCCTAGGGAACAAGAAGGAGAAATGGATGGAGGGCAGTACAGGCACACACAACAGAAATCCTCCCCAGAGCTCCCCTCCCCACCCACAGCTAGACCCTGAGCTCATGCCCAGGGAGCCAGTGCCCTGCCCACTTCCTCTTGGCCAGTCAGGGCAGCACCTGGAGGGGGCACAATGCCTTGGCAGCTTGTGACCAAGACCTACCTTTCTCCCCAGGAAGCCTCTCACCCACATGCTCTGCCTTTGTTTTCACAGAATTTTTTGCATCTTGATTTACATGGGAGACCCCCCGAGGGGGGTAAGGACTATTGGTTTTCTGGGTCACACGTTTCAAATCTTGACACCCTTTCAACTCCAGTTGAAGATGAATGAAAGACTTCTCCCCTGTGGGCTATAGTAACTCCTTGTGTTTATATTGCTGGGAGCCCAGAGAGGGGCAGTGACTTGCCTGGGTAACACAGCCAGGAGGACCAGATGTCAGACCAACCTGTTCCTATGACTCCCGGTCCAGTGCTCTTCATGCTAACTCTGTGTCTCCTGGGCTCAGTCTACACCCACCCTTCCTTCCTTCCTTCCTTCCTTCCTTCCTTCCTTCCAACCTACACTTCCTTCCTTCCTTCCTTCCTTCCTTCTTTTCTTTCTTTCTGTAGTAGTTTTTAAAAAAAGATAGAATAACACATTGATTTTCAGAGAGGAAGGGTGAGGTAGAGAGAGATAAGAAGCATCAGTGATGAGAGAGAATCATTGATTGGCAGCCTCCTGTACACCCCACACTGGGGACTGAGCCTGCAACTCGGGCTTGTGTCCTGATTGGGGGGGGAATCGGGCCGTGACCTCCTGGTTCATGAGTCGACACTCAACCATTGAGCCAGGCTGACTGGGCTCTACAGATTTTCTTGTGTTTTGCTTCCTGCGCCCAGAGGAGGCTGTACTAGAAACTCCCACCCTGGGGAGAGGAGGTAACTGCATCAGGGGGCTCCAGGAGCCTTCACGGAGGAGGCCAGATCTCCTGTGACGCTGCAGGGCTGATTGGCCACGCTATGTGCAGGGTCACCAGGAAGGAGCCAGGAACCTCAGTCCTGAGGACACTATACCAGCCACGCAGGAAGCTCCAACAGGGTCCTCCCCTCTCCTTCCCCCTCTCCTCCCACCTTCCAGATGGCCCACCAGGGTTTCTGTGCCTTTACCTCTTGCAATGTCTGCCAGTCCTACCCCCTCTGCTTTCTCTCTGGGGATGAGCAGTAGCTCTTTACCCTGAAAAGTGTGCTGGGATTGAAAGAAATGCATTCAGTCCATTCAACAAAGATTTCATTAGCACTGAGTACTATGTGCCTGAACCTGAGTTTTAAGCGGGGAGTGGGAGTGGGTGGAGTGGTGGAGGAGGAGGGATGGGCTGTTAGGTTGGGTGGCTCAGGAGGCGGCACAAGAAATAGAGAGTCCAGTGAATCAGAAAGAAAAGGAAAGGAAAAGGTTTATTTGTGCGTCCCCGGAGACCCACGTACCCCAAGGAGAGGGCAAGTGGATTCACACCAACAGGGAGGGGGTGCTTTTTTATACTGCGGTTGGGTGAGAGGCGGGGGACATGAGCTGAGGAATTCTCTGCTGCAGGGGATGCGTGAAGTTATGTGGATTAAGGGAAAAGATGCCGGTATCATGTCTGGCACCTTGATCTGTGAGAAATTCCAGGCTGAGTCTATTATCTTGTCACATGTCTGCATGTATCCTATCCTGGGCTCTCTACGACCTAACATAGACCAGTGACATGTGCAAAGAAAACAGACACAATTCCCGGCCCTCTAGGAGTGAGAGAGTACAGTAACCACATAAAATTATGGAGTGTGTTTGATGATGCCTAGTGTTTCGGAGAAAAAGAAACTGGGAACTGGGGATGGAGTTTGCTGGTGGTTTGAGTGTACACAGTGGGATTTGGGAGCCGTGGCTCTGGGTTCACTAATTTGGAGTCCACAGTGACTTTACAGAGCGTAACCACCGTGAATAATGAGAATTGACTGTCATGAGAGAGATACATATAGATAGACATAAACTTCAAGCTGAAAGTTTTATATAAAACACAAATATTAACATAATATTTTTACATATTTCAATTTGAGGGAGATCCCCCCCCCATCACCTGCCCACTGCTAATCCCTTGGGGACCAGTTCTGCCCGCTGGGGTCAGAGACTTAGCTGTTTTGTTAGACCCTGAGCTCTGTGCCACTGCCCACAGGCACACAGGTGTGTGGTGCTGGCTGTGCTCAGACGAGCTGAGAGAAGGACATGGGTGTGAGCAGGGAGGGCAGCATGGACACTGTTATGTCCCTTCCCAGGGCCAGCTCCTAATGTGTTCTGTGGTTGATGGAGTGCTGCTGCCGAAGATGCCGGAGGAGCTTCTGGCTGAAAAGCAGCTCAACACCGTTCCATACATCGTCGGAATCAACCAGCAAGAGTTCGGATGGATTCTTCCAACGGTGAGCCTGTGTGGAGCCACTGAGACCCGCGCTTTGCGCCCATCCTACCAGCCTCACATCTCTGGTCGCAGGATCTGTCCTCCCCTCGCCCACCCACCCCCAATGCCTCGGGGTCCAGGGCAGCTGTTCCCTCTTCACGAGTTGACATTTCCCGCTGAAACCTTCCCTGGGATAGCCGAACCGATAGCTGGAGTGGTGAAGCCATGGGTCCCCCCTCTCCCAAACTCTGATTGTCTCCAGTCTAAGAACCTTCAAAGGTCGGTGCCAGTAGAGAAAAGTGTTGTGCATATGAAGAAATAGAGCCCTGGGAAGGAGGGGAGCTCCAGGAGTAAGGCCTGGGCCCTGCAGTCTCTCCCCCTGGGCTCAATGCTTTCCAGTTTCTCCATAAATCCCCAGGCACGCTCTTCGTTGTCCATTTAGAAAGAGAGTCAGAGGAACTTCCTTCCTCTTGCGGTAAAATTGACTTCTAAATGTTAGGAAGGGCTTTCCCTTCTGTCAGAGAATGAAGCTGGATACTAGAGAAGAGTGATAGGAACAGGTTTCATTCAGTTATATTACTGCAGCAGGAGTAAGATCCAGTGTGAACTCCACTCAAACCCTGAAGCACAAGGCTGGAGCCATGTAAAGGCTGCCCTGCAGAGGAGTTGGGAAGAATGACCATGAGACCAGTCCCCCTGGATTCGTGAAGTAGCATTTCTCTGGAGGAGAAGCACACCTCTCCCGTGTGTATGTCAGCAGGCTTGGGGGTGTCAGTTGCAGCAGGGTGCCCACTGAAGTGAGGGTCCGGGAGAGAGAGCAGAGTTGTCCCCTGCATGTCTGCATTTTGGAGGGACAGCTCCCAGGTCCTTGAGCGACAGCTCGGGAGGTAGATGTGTACAGTTCTAAGGGCAGGGGCCTGTGAGGCTTTGGGTGGAACAGTAGTGCCCTCTCCTGGCAGCTGGCCTTCTCAGGGGGCTGGGATCAGTCACCCAGGGACCCAGGGACCCAGCCTATGCTGCTGGGAGCAGTGTTAGAAGTTTGGTCAAAGCCCTTAGAGCGGAGAGTTGGATGGGATGGTTATGTGCAGATCTATTTGTGCACTTCTCACCTGAGCCTGGTTTCAAAGGTTATGCCAAAGGACCAAAGGCATGATGACAAGATGGCGGGTTCCTGGGGTCATCTTAGAAGCGTGGGGGTATCTGTGAGGTCTGTGTCGTCCTCCAGGGCTCAAGTCCTTCAACACTAGCTTGCATTATATTGCAGAAATAAATCGGCTTCTTTTAACATTTACTTCATCTTCTTCACTCTCCTTGAGTTTCTGGATACAAGTCCCTTTCATTCATTGGTTTTGCCCAGTTCATCAGAGTCCTTGCCATTCAAGACATGACAAGCTGTCTCCCAGCATGCACCGGATTGGTTGTTTGGTCAGTTTGGTTCTTCCTGTTAGTTCCCAAATGAGTCAGACTGCTAGCTTGTGTTTTAACAGACGATGGGTTTCCCGATCTCTGAAGGCAAGCTGGATGAGAAGATGGCACCTTGCTCTTGTGGAGGTCCCACACTGTAAGTGTCTGGGGAATTCCCCAGATGGGGCTCTGGGACCGGCGGAGAGGCGGGATTGCCCCAGGTCACTGAGCAATTAAATGGCAGAATGAAGACTGGGGCCAGAGGGTTTTCTTCCCAATTTTTGGCCTTTTCCCACTGGGGTGGGTGGGTTTGCACCTGAATTTGAGAGCATCACTGTGAACACTGGGGCGGGAGGGTTTGACAGCCGTGCTCACTGGCGGGAGAAGCCATGTTGCTGACCCAGGGCGGCAGCCCCTTTCACTCTTGGTTCCATTTCAGAACTTGTCCTGGTGCACTGATCCCAGTGGTCATTGAGAAGTACTTAAGAGGGACAGAGGGACCCTGTCAAAAAGAAAGACCAGTTCTTGGAGTTGCTGGGAGATGTGGTATTTTGGTGTCCCATCTGTGACTGTGGCGGCGTGGCCACCAGGTGAATCCCAGAGACTGGACAGGAAGGGACACCAACCCCACCCACTTCGCTGTCTGTCCTGCCCACCCCTCAACATAGACAGGCCTCTGAGGTTGGTCCCATGTGGCCTGGGATGGGGCGCTGTCCCTGTTTTGGTTTCTGCCAGAAGTGGACTCTGAGAAAAGGATCCAAATGCAGCTAGTTTATTTGGAGGTGATCCCAGGGACACCAGGAGAGGAGTGGAGAAGTGGCGTGGGAAGGAGAGGGAGCCAGGCCCCACTGCACGGTCCAGCACGTGTGTGCCGTGGGAACCTGGAACATTGCTCTGGGACCCAGCAGAAGGCGTGTCTCAGGGGTCATCCTGGGTGAAGAGGGGAGCTGGGGTGCCAGCCTCCAACTGCATGAGTTGGTGGTTAAAGGCTGTTCCCAAGGGGTGGCTCCTTCCCTAAAGCTCCGGCCTGCTATACTTAGGGGCAGAGTGGTATCTGCTGGCTGAAGACCTCAGAGACAAGAGCTCTCCAGATGCTGGAGGTGAAGCAGGCTGGCATGCCCAGAAGTAGGGTTCCGGCGAAGCACCGAGCAGCATCTGCCACCCAGGTCCTCCTCACAGGAGTGATGGGGTCTGTAAGGGCTGAATGGCTAATCTTGGAGATGTTTCTTGGAGAATTTCCAAGGTCCTAATGCCAGTGGAACCGGGGAGGAGTGGGAAACCAAGCATAGGATCCAGGAGTGTTGTCTGCCAACCAGCAAAGCACAAAGGGGTGAGCAGTGGCAGGTGTGGGGAGCAGGTGTTCTGGAGAATTCCATGTCTGTGAGTCAGCTCTTGGCCATCCCTGTGTGTGTTGGGTCTACCATGGGATCTCCCAGCATTGACCCAGGGCTGTGTGGGTGGGGTGTGAGGTCACCTAGCGAGGAGTTGTTCCTTCTGGGTCTTTCCTTTTCCAGGGTCCCCCTTCACCTAGTCTGCAAGCCAGGACCCTTTACAGAATCTCAGTTCTCTATGATGGGGATCCCTCACATACCGGGGGACACTGCCCAGCACACCACTAGCACTCACGTGGGAATGGCTGTTCATATTGTTGTTTTTGTGTGCTCAGGACCCAGGCGTGCCAGTAATGTCCCTAGATTGTAGGGCCCTCAAAGCCTTGACACCATGCAGGTGTGGAACGGGTAAAATGGGCAGTAAATCAATCCCATGTGTTCTCAGATACCAGCGCCCCCACCTACATGTATGAGTTCCGAGGAGTATCGCCCAAGCTTCTTGGCAGGCACGAGGCCCAAGGCGGTGATAGGGGACCACGGGGATGAAATCTTCTCAGTCTTCAGGGCTCCATTTTTAAAAGGTGATGGCCCTTGGAGGCAGGGGGGTCTGGGGTCAAGGCTCGGTTCGGTGGCCTTGGGCAGGTTTCTTCTTTTCTCTGAGACTTCATTTCCCGAATTCATCGTGACAAGTTGAACGACAAAGTTCCCCCTCTCTCTTGCTCTGATGTGCACAATGGGCATCAGTAAGACAGGAGCCTGCTCATGGGCTAGAAATGTCCCAGTCAGGTCCCACTCACTAACAGTGTATCAGAGTGTCAGAGTAAGGCTAGAGAGTTAGTGTTAACCTTGAATCAAGGCTAACATACATCCCTCTGTGTATCTACCCAACTATCTATCTATCTAAAGCTCATATTTTTAAAAACAATAATATATTTAGGAATATGATACATTTTAGAGACAACCTTTTCTCTAAAAGATCATATTCCTAAATATCTTTAATACCGTAACTATCAGCAGAGATGGACTACTTGTGTGTGACCCACCTCAGGCCTGTTTGGGACACAACAGTGCCATATCCTGACTGGATGACTACTTAGAGGTCATTGCACTTCTGTTATTTCTCAGATCCAATGAAAATGTGAGTGGGTGGCTGAGATCCAAAACACACCCCAGAAAGACAATCCTGGGGAGGTGGGGTGGCTGTAGGGGAACCCGTTCCAGCTCTGAAGAGGGAGGGTGGGGTGGGTAGGCCGGGCAGAGAACACCAGGGTCTGTGTGTTGACTGCAGCCCTGGGCTGAGTCCTCCATCAGTACCTCCCCAGCTTCCAGTGCACACAGACGACCCAGTGTCCTCCTAAAACACAGCTTTCACCTCTGTGGGTCCGGAGTCCGGCTCAGAATCTGAATTTCCAACAAGCACTCAAGTGGTGTGGCTGCTGCCCGGCCCCAGGACCATACGTGGATTAGCAAGGACTTTTCCTCTTCTTCCCCTCCAGACGGCGCCTCCGAAGAGGAGATCCAAACTCAGCAAGATGATGATGAGGAGATTCTGGGCCAACTTCGCTCGGAATGGGTGAGCAGCCAGAGCAGGGCTGGGGAGGGGCAGAGACTTATCTGTTGGGAGGGGTAGCTTCAGACACTGATGTTCAAACTCCTGGCCCTGAGACCTGTGACATGAGGAGGCTCTCCAAGGGACCACCTTCCCAGGAGATGGGAAGGTCCCTGCTTCTGGAGGCGTCTGAGTCTCTTGGGAGAGATGCAGCTGGGGCGGCGTCGGGGGGGTGTCCCTGCAAATCTCTGAGAGCTGTTAGGGACCACACAGTACCTTGGGGCTTTTCTATTTGATGTTTTTCCTGTTTCCAGGAACCCCAACGGGGAGGGGCTACCGATGTTGCAGCCATGTATGACCAGAAGGAAGGGGTACCTGCAGATTAGGCGTCCCCACCCAGAGCACGCAGCCCCAGAAGCTGAGAGATGAGGAAGTGGCGTTCTTCACTGAGCTCCTTGCCCAGGACACATCCAGGACGTCACCCCAAACAGAGGCATATTGAGCTGTGAAGGGGAGGCCCATCCAGCCTCCACAATCTGGGGGGAGCTTAGGGGTAATTCTACAGAAGGTGTTTATGGCCAAAAAGGTGCCTTGGTGTCTGGTGAGAGTAGGCAGAAACCACAGAGAGAGAGCTTCTACACCTGTGGCCTTAATTTTGGAAATAATGTTGTTTCGGTGACCAAGTCAGTGTCTGTGTCTTGGGTTAGATTCTCCCCCATCCTCCTGGGGGATGGTTTGAGCCAGTCACACTATCACTCATCGGAGGGCTTCTCTGCTCTGCTCCATGGAGAAAGCCCTCAGGGAGAGTCACAGGTGCCCCTAGAGAGAAGCCAACAGTGTGTGTGTGTGTGTGTGTGTGTGTGTGTGTGTGTGTGTGTGTGTGTAGAAATTGGGGGGACAGTGAGCACAGAGGGTACATGAGACCAGCATTGGCAGTGTCTCCTACCGAACTCAAGCTAGAAGAGCAGCAAGGTGGCCACTTGACCACCTTTACATGTAAGGTTACAGGGAGGCCCAGAGAGGAGGCAAGAACCTGGCTCCCAGTCTCCCAGAGTCATTGTCTCAACTACTGGAGCCGAACTGAGGCCTCCCTCCCCTAAGATGGGGTTCTTTCTACTGCATTGTCTGGCCATCCCCAGATGGATCACCTCCGTGCAGGAAGGGCCCTGTCCTCTTGACCACACTCTACCACCTGCCCCTCTGCCCCTGCCTACAGCTGCTTTCCACGCTCCCCAAGCTCCAGGGTATGAAACCAGCTCTTTCAGACATACATTGCCCCTCATTCCTCTAGCTGGGAGATGCCCAAGGCTTTGAGCAGAGGCATGGAAGGGGCATGTCGAGGGACCTCCATCTGGTGGTAGCCATCACACACTTCCCCAAGTGACAGATCCAACCTGTCCACAGCCCACATCTCCTCTCTGTCTTCTGACGAGCCAGGAGCAGGGAGGTGGTTATTTTGTTCAGTCCTCATCTGGGGATATTTTTCAATTGATTATTTTGAGAGACTGGAATGGAGAGGGAGAGAGAGAAACATCGATGTGAAAGTGACACATCAGTTGGTTGCCTCCCACACCGTGCCCTGACCAGGGCCGGGGATCAAGCCTGCAACAGAGGTACGTGCCCTTGATGGGAATCAAACCCCGGACCCTTCAGTCCATGGGCCCATGCTCTATCCACTACAGACCAAACTGCCTAGGGCAGGGAGGGTAGTTATCTTCATGAGATGGGGCTCAGTGGGAGGAATACCCTCCCAAAGGTCACACAGCTGAGTGTACCCCACCCAGGAACTGGAGTCTGTTTTCACATCCTGGTGGCTGTAGTAATTCAGTCCTTGTAGCTGCCAGCTCACCTGTGCTCACCTGTACACTGGCACCAGGAATGGGAAGGAAGGTGTGTTAGCCAGTGGCCAGAGGCTTGTCTGTTTGACCATGGGCTCCTCAGGGTCAGGACCGAGGTCAGATTCACTTTCATGGTCCCCCAGCAAGTGATTGGCAGTGGGACTAAATGGATGGACTGATAGATGGCTGGTCGGTGGCTTGTCACAAGGTGAAGGTGATGGCAGCCTTCAGTAATCTGGCGATTATACCTTTAAATGCTGTTATAGTATAGTAACTGAGATTGTGTCTTCATAGTAAATTTTCATATTCAAAGAATCTTCACAGCAACCTGAGACCCAAGAAAACTGAACTAGTAAGTGACAGATAAGACCAGCTACATAATTTGTTGTGCAAAAATAAAACCACCAAAAAACACCCTTAATGTAAAAAAAATATTAGGATGGTGACAAGCAAAGTCGTAAAGCAACTGCGGATCCCTGTGTGCCTGCTGGGTGTCACACCTGTGAAGCTTGGGCTCTGGAGACAGAGCTGGGACATGAACCTGGGCAGTCTGGCTCCAGAGCCTGAGTCATGGTGTCATTATCCTTTCTTCCCACACACTGGGCATGGGTTAAAGAAATCCTCATCCTAGTTCCCTGAGGCTCAATGAATTGGCTGCAGTAAGGGTGATCCTTGATGGCTGGTGCCTGGTCCCCTTACTCGTGGTCATGGTGGTGGACAAGGTGTGTCCCTGCCCTGGTGTTACTGACACACCATCCACTTTCCCTGTTGGGTAACTTATTTTTGGGTCTGCACTTTTGTAAATCAATTAGCGTTGTTATTACTTATATGTGTCCACTAGAGGCCGGTTGCAGAAAGATTCCTGCAAGAATAGGGCTTCCTGAGACAGGAGAGAAGCAGAGAAGGGAGTGAAGCCTACCGAGGCCGGGCTTCGTTCCCTTCTCTATGCCTCCCTCCCTTCTTTCTCCACTTTAACGCCCTTGGATCCCTTCCTTCTCTGCTGCCTCGGTTCCCTCCCTTCCCCAACGACTCCGGCTCCCTCCCTTCTCCAGTGCCTTGCTTCCTCCCTTCTCTGCTGCCTCACTCCCTTCCTTCCACCACTGCCTTGCTTCCTCCCCTGTCACTGTTTTGCTCCTTCCCATCTCCGCCACCTGGGCTTCCTCCCTTCCCCTCTGCCTCGGCTCCCTCCTTTCCCTGCCAACTCGGCTCCCTCCCTTCCCCTCTGCCTCGGCTCCCTCCCTTCCTCTCTCCCCTCTCCACTGCCTCGTCCCTCCCTTCTCCGCCACTTGGCTCCCTTCCGTTGTCCGCTTGCCTCATTCCACTTTGATCCCTGCTACCTCCGATCCGTTCACTTCTCTGCCGATGGCTCCCTTCACACACTGCTTTGCTTCCCTCTACACTGTATTCAGTCTTCACGGGCACCTGTGTATGCAAATTAACTGCCATCTTTATTGGGTAATTTTGCATACTCTTCTGATTGGCTGAGTGATTGTAGCAAAAGTATGGTCAATTAGCATCATTGCCTTTTATTAGTATAGACTAGAGGCCCGGTGCACAAAAATTTGTGCACTCGAGGGGAGAGGGGTCCCTCAAACTGACCTGTGCCCTCTCCCAGTCTGGGACCCCTCGGGAGATAAGGCCCTGCTGGCTTGAACCTGCTTCCAGGTGGCAGAGGGCCCAATCCCTAGGTGCAGCCCCTGGTCAGACCTCAGAGCAGGGCCGATTGGGGAGTTGGGGCGCCGCCCCCTGTCATGCACAGAGCAGGGCGGATCAGGAGATTGCATTGCCACCCTCAGTGCGCTCAGGGTAGGGCCAATTGGGGGTTGGGGCACTGCCCCTGTCACACTCAAGGCAGGGAGGTTGTGGCCTCACCCCCTGTCATGCACAGAGCAAGGCCCATCAGGGGGTTGGGGTGCTCCCCCCGTCTCGCACAGAACAGGGCCCATCAGGGGGTTGGGGAGCTCCCCCCTGTCACGCACAGAGCAGGGCCGATCAGGGGGTTGAGGAGCTCCCCCCTGTCACTCACAGAGTAGGGCCAATAGGGGAGTTGGGGCACCACCCCTTGTCACACACAGAGCAGGGCGGATCAGGGGGTTCAGGCACCGCCACTGTCACACTCAGGGCAGGGCCTATGGGGAGGTTATGGCTCTACTCCATCACACACACAGCAGGGCCCGGGGGGGGGGGGGGGGGGTGGTTGGGGCGCCGCCCTCTATCACCCACAGAGCAGGGCGGATCAGGGAGTTGGGGCGCCGCCACTCTCACACTCAGGGCAGGGCCAATGGGGAGGTTATGGCTCTACCCCATCACGCACAGAACAGGGCCCGTGGCGGGGGGCGGGGGTGTGGGGGTGGGGGGCGCCGCACCCTGTCACAAACAGAGCCACAGGGCAATCAGAGGGTTGGGGAGCTCCCCCCTGTCAGGCACAGAGCAGGGCTGATCAGGGGGTTGGGGCACCTTCCCCTATCACGAACAGAGCAGGGTGGATAGGGAGGTTGTGATCCCACCCCTTGTCACACACAGACTACAGGGCGATCAGGGTGTTTGGGCGCTGCCCCCTGTCACGCTGATCCCGGTGCCGGGAGGCCTCTTGGCTCCACTGATCCCGGTGCCAGGAGGCATATTACCCTTTTACTATATAGGATAGAGGCCTGGTGCATGGGTGGGGGCTGGCTGGTTTGCCCTGAAGGGTGTCCTGGATCAGGGTGGCGGTCCCGCTTGGGTGCCTGGCCAGCCTGGGTGAGGGGATGATGGCTGTTTGCAGCTGGTCACACATCCTTCAGGGTGGGGGTCCCCACTCGGGTGCCTGGCCAGTCTGGGTGAGGGGCTGAGGGCTGTTTTCAGGCTGGCAAGGTGACTGAAGCTCCCAACCACTCCTTTTTTTCTTTTATTTTTTTATTCTGGGCCAGCTTTAGCTCTGGCTCCAGCTCTGAGGCTTCAGCTGCTGAAAGCAGGTATCTGGTTTGTTTGGGTTCTATAATCGAAAAACTGTATCAACTCCAGCTCTGAAATCCTGGCTGGCTGAAAGCAGGTTTCTGGGGTTTTGTTTAGCTTCTATATTTGTAACAATGTTTCAAACTGCAAGCTCAAAGGCCGGCAAGGCAGGCGGGGAACGTTGGATTCCTCCGTCACTGAAGCAAGCAAGCCTCATGTTTGCTTCAAGCTGCCTGGCTTCCAGCGGCTATCTTGGCTGGCAGTTAATTTGCATATCACCCTGATTAGCCAATGGGAAGGGTAGCAGATGTACGGCTAATTACCATGTTTCTCTTTTATTAGATAGGATATTCTCTTCTTATGTTTGCCATCATTTTACTTTTTTAAAATGCAATGACACATCTTCCATGCTCACCTTTACTTGTGACAAGTCATCCAGGTCTTCCACGTATGGCCATGATGTAACATTTTCTTGTTGAATGAGTGTGTTTAAAGTAAAAGACAAAGGAGGGATATTGCTAATAATAATACAGATGGTGAGCTGACATGGCAGAAAATGGAATGTTAATATGAAAATAACTGAGGTTCCAGAAAAATATCACAGAATTCTAGATCCACAGAATTTTGGTTTGGAGTGGATGGTACATGTGGCAGCCACTGCCTCTCTTTTCCCAGAAAGGGACCCCCAGTGTCACCCAGTGGGCCCCCCAACTCCTGTCTGCCTATGCCGTGTTCACCACCACAAAGCCTATGCTGATTCATGCCATGAGTAGTGGGCAAAGCCAAGTGAAGGGCAAAGCCATGTGAAGGGCAAAGCCATGTGAAGGGCACAGTAGCTCATGGGCTCGCACTTGTCCAGTGCTTGCTGCGTACATGCTAGCCATATATCTGTTGAGTAAATTGATGGAGACAGAGGGGTTGGGGGGCTCATTTGGAGCCCCTGGGGGTGTCTTCTCTCCTAAGACTTGTGCAGCTGCTTAGGAGTTAAGGACAATTCCTAGGATTTTACTCTCCAGATAATCCATTTCCACACGGGAAACCTGAGGGAGCTCCCCAAGGGAAAGCTGTGTTCCCAGCCACCTCCCACTGACACAAGAAACACTGCATTTCATTCACGTGAGGCAGGGGCTTATGATGGGAGCCAAGCTGAGGTCTGGCTTCAGACTCCAGCCTCACCCATCCCTTCTGCAGATGACTCTGAGCCAGGCGGGAACGGGGTGAGGTCTGGCTGCCCCTGCAGAACGGGTTGGTGTCCCTGGTGTGACTGAATAGTGGGACCAGAAGAATAATTCACCCTGGGGCTCTGAAGATGCTGATACATCACCCTACAGTCTTCAGAGGCTGGCAGCCAGGCGGTGTTCCCAGATTGCAAAGGCCCGTGTGTGTGTGTGTGTGTGTGTGTGTGTGTGTGTGTGTGGTGTGATTAGAAATAGCCTCTGCTTAGAGGATAACCCAGATTGTCCCATGTGGGTAGAGATATGGGTGCTCTTTATCTGGGTGTGCTTCATTACCTGTGTTTATTTCCCTGCTAGATAAAAGATAGGAATCCTACCCGGGACAATCTTTCTTTTTCTTTTTAATTTTTTTAATCCTCACCTAAGGATATTTTTCTGTTGATATTTAAAGAGAGTGGAAGAGAGAGGGAGAAACAGAAAAATATTGATGTGAGAGAAACAAACCGATTGGTTGCCCCCTGCCTCCGAGCCCGAACGGAGGTACCTAAGTACATGCCCTTGACCAGAGTCGAACCCAGGACCCTTTAGTCTGTAGGCTGACGCTCTATCCACTGAGCCAAATTGGCTCGGCCAGGGCAATCTTTACAGAAGCACTTACCTCGGGGACTGACCACCACCTCCTCCCGCCCCACCCCGCCAAACACCACATGGGAGGCTAAGAGATTTGTTCTAAATTCCCCAGTTGAGCAGCTGTGGGCTGAGAGTTGCTCACAAAGTTTGCAGCCTTGTTGGGAGGACCCCAGACCTCTGCCTCCCCTTGTCCTCTGCCTTGGGAAGCTCACCGCCTGCTCAGGTTGAAGTGTCCAAGGGAGAAACCCTAATGTAACAAGTTGTTTGATAATCAGGTAACCTGAGAGCTGTGTCCAGGCTGTGTAGGCAAAGGATGGTCAACTCTGGGTGGGCGTGGCCTTGGGGCCCTGGCTGTGCCCTGAGCAGCCCTTTGGGAGACCAGGAGCTTTTGTGTTGCTTCCTGATGAGGCCATAGGGCGGCTGTGGGGCAGGAGCTGCTGATGGGGAGCTGAGGGGCGGACCCACACCCCGTGGAGGCAGAGGCACTTGCACAGAGACCTGTAGCCCTGGAGCTGCTGTCCTCCCAAGATGTGGTGCTTGGCTCTGGTCCTGGGCTCCCTGGCCGCTTGCACTACTTGGGGTGAGTGCTTCTGAAATACAAATAGCGGGGGGAGGGGGCACATTTGGAAATCTGTGTCTGGTGCGAGGTGGGGAGCTGTGTACCAGCCAAACCCGTGACAGGTGCGGTTCCGAAACGGTGTGATGGGAGTGCCATTCCCGAGTTGCAGCAGACCCAGGGGTGAGGGACCGTGGAGACGGACCACCGCTCACCTCATTCCTGTGCATGAGTACCTGCAGGAGCTTGTTTATTTCCCCTGCTCATTGGTCCAGATGTGGCCAAGTTGTGGAGAGCGGCTTAACAGCATATTAACATCGACACCAAAGGCATGTGTGTCCTTAGGGCGCCTCCTTCTCTCTCTCTCTTTTTTTTTAAAATATATTTTATTGATTTTTTACAGAGAGGAAGGGAGAGAGATAGAGAGCTAGAAACATCGATGAGAGAGACATCCATCAGCTGCCTCCTGCACATCTCCTACTAGGGATGTGCCCGCAACCCAGGTACATGCCCTTGACCGGAATCGAACCTGGGACCTTTCAGTCTGCAAGCCGACGCTCTATCCACTGAGCCAAACCGGTTTCGGCAGGGCGCCTCCTTCTCTTAAATGGTGATGATGGTACACCTCTCTGGGGTGGGGGGGAGGAAGGGGGGTTCTCCTGAGGATGAAATGAGTTTCTTTGGCGATAGAGGAAGTGCCACGGAAGAATCCTTAAATGAAGGAGTTGTTTTAAAGTGTCCTGTATTGCCCTGACTGGTTTGGCTCAGTGGATAGAGTTTTGGCCTGTGGACTGAAGGATCCCAGGTTCGATTCCGGCCAAGGGCACCAAAAATAAAAAATAAAATAAAGTGTCCTGTTTTAATAGAAACTGCTGGAGGGCCAGCAGATCAGGAGCCACTTCATTGGAAAATAGGTTGTTACTCCCAGTTTCCAAGAGGCAGAGGGGGCCCACCACCATGATTGCCACAAGGTAAACAGCTGGTAGGTCAGGAGACGGAGGAGGGAGAGAGTGTGGCAAGAGTCCGGATGGTGGTTGTAGGTCAGGGCAAGCTATGCAAATTGGCAATTTCAGTGGCAGTTGGCAGGTTGGCAGGTTGGCAGGGATCTGGCCCTGGAGTGATTAGGGCAGGAAGATAGTGGCTGGGGCGTGGTAGCCTGAGAAAGAAGCTGTTGAGGGAGGAGGGCAGGGGTACAGACTCTGGCATGCTAGAAGGGCAATTTGATGACTATCTCTAGGAATTGGTTCACTCTAAGGGGGGCAGGGGCAGTCCCTCCAGAGTCAGCCATACCTGGGATGTCAGTCAGTGTATCAGAACAGAAAATAAAAGACATGGTGAGGAGTTGTTCTATGGGATCGTTTCGCTTTCCTGGGTCTGGAGCTAAAACACAACTGAGTCAAGATATTGTGTTCCGTTTGATTGAAAACTCTGTCTAAATAGTCCATTGAGCCCCACTGGGGCGGCTCAGTCGGTTGAGTATTGTCCTGTGCACTGAATGGTTTCAGGTTTGATACCCAGTCAGGGCACATACCTGGGTTGTGGGTTCAATCCCAGGTCAGGGCGTGTGTAGGAGGCAACCGCTTGATGTTTCTCACATTGATGTTTCCCTTCTTTCCTCCCTCCCTGCCTCCCTTCCTTTCTCCAAACATGTTTCTCAGGTGAGGATTGAAAAAATTGAATCAATAGTCAATTGAACCAGGACCTTGTTCCTAAGACTGCTGGATGCTGACCAGTAGTCCTGAGGGCTACATCAAGCATGTCCAACTCACAGGCCACCGGTCACGAGGTTGACATGCTTGGGCTACATGATCAAGCAAGGGAGAGGGAAGTTGAGTGAGTCAGGGTTCTGGGTAAGGCCACTTAAAATCAAAGGAAAAAAAATATAGGCCAGCTCTAGCCAGTTTGGCTCAGTGGATAGTGTTGGCCTGTGAACTGAAGGATCCTGGGTTGGATCCCAGACAAGGGCACATGCACAGGTTGCGGGGTTGATCTCCAGTGAGGGGTGTGCAGGAGGTAGCTAATCAGTGATTTCCTCTCATCACTGATGTTTTTCTCTTCCTCTCTGAAATCAATAAAAAATATATTAAAAACAATAAAGGCCAGATTAAAGAAAATAAAGTTTCTGCATGGTTATACTATCTCTGGCTCCTGGGCCCACAGTGCTGTGGCCATCGGTACCCTGACAGCCCAGGCCCCATCTGGACTTTATTTCTTTCTGGTGGCATGCACTCTGAGAGGCCCGGGACTGAGTGACAGGGCAGAGTAAGAAAGGAACCAAGCTAGGAGTGGAGCATTCCCTCACTGCTGCCACCTCCTGGCAAGGCCATCCCATTTCCCTCTTTAGAAAGCCCATTCTTGGCTGCCTCCATTTCCTCTGTGCTCTCATCTATAAAATGGGCAGGCTCCTGCCTATCTGGCAAGGCTCTGGGGAAGATTCAATGCACCAGGATGCCCATCTCATACACAGGAAATGCCCAACATGTAAACGTGACCTATAACATACGTGGGAACTGCCGCTGTTACCATTACTGCATAGGTCTCCCAACCCAATCATCCTCTTTTTCACCCTGGCCAATTGGGCTACTGGATACTTCATGTCTCTTGAAGGTTATCATTGACTTCATTAAGGCCAGGCTCTTATCAAGTCTGGTTTCTTCTCAGACGTCACCTTCCTTCTCCTCTTTGAAGCACTCAGCACACGTGGCACCCTTTTTCCCGTGGCCTCCACGCTGCTCACCTCCACCCTGCCCCACCAGGGTGCCCGCCTCCCACCACTCAGTCTCAACCACAGCTTTCCCTGTGCGTTCTCTGCAGCTTTTCTCTTCTCTCTCCCACTGGCCTCCTCAGTGACGTCACACACATCTGTGGTTTGCACCTTCACCTTCAGGAGGGAGATGATTCTACTCGGCCCGCTCACCTGGCCTCCTCCGGTCTTGAAGGGCACACTTCCTGTGGTGTGCTCTCACCCAGGATTTCATTGACTTCTCCCCTGCACCTGTCTGAAACGGAACTTGGGGTCCGGAGCAGCTCTTTCAGCTTCTTTCCCTTCTGTGTCCCCCATATCTGATCAGGGGCCACGCCCTTCTGCAACATTCCTTATAGACATCACTGTATTTATTCGTAAAAATCCTAATTATACAACAGAATCTATGCTCAGTGCAGAAAACTAGGAAAATGCATAGAAAAACCATCACCTCCAGCGACACCACTCCTTGATAGCTTGAGGCTCAGGCTTCCAAGGAAGTCCATCTGGATGCTCATTGTAATCATTAGCCACCACAACAAAGGAGAACAACCTAAACGGCCCATTCATATGCGATTGGCTATTCATGACCAGAGCCTTGGATGCTGTTTTGTAACATGCCTTTGTGTAACAGTGTCTCCTGTGTCACTGGGAAGTTTTCTAAGTCCGGATTTGATTTACTCTTTTCTTTTTTTTAAATATATTTTATTGATTTTTTACAGAGAGGCAGAGAGAGGGATAGAGTGTTAGAAACATCGATGAGAGAGAAACATCGATCAGCTGCCTCCTGCACACTGCCTACTGGGGATGCACCCGCAAACAAGGTACATGCCCTTGACCAGAATCAAACCTGGGACCCTTCAGTCCGCAGTCCAACACTCTATCCACTGAGCCAAACCGGTTAAGGCGATTTACTCTTTCTTAATTGCTGTTATTCTGGTCACACACTTTGAGAGATGTTGGCCTTTTGTCAGGACCTGCAGGGAGGCATTGGAGGTTAGAGGCTAGGAACCATTTCCGAAGGGGAATGTTTGAACGCACTGGGGATGCGGGGATGGGCAAGAGGAGATGAGTTCAGAATGGTCCATGGAAGGTAGAACCAGGACTGATAAGGAGGCTGCAGGAGGTGAATTCAGCCCAGTGAAGAAAGACTCTCTCCCCGCTCAGTGTTCCTGCTCAGAGCCACCGGAACTATGTCACGCCAACCGTGCTGCTCTCTCGTTCTCCAGAATATTCACAGCTGCTCTGCTCATGTACCCACTGTGTAAAGCCCAGACCCCTAGCCTGGTACCCGAAGCCCTGGCAGACATGAAGTTTCTCATTCCAGGATAATTTTCCACTCCCCTTAGATCCCTCTGGCCCTAGCAGGTCCTGCCTTGTAGTGTCTCTCCCCCCAACCCCCATCCCCCATCCCATTCCATCTCCCCTTGTTCAGTCTTCCCCACAAGTCCTAGCACCAAGGGCACCGCCTCCATGAGGCCACCAATCAGAAGGCCTGGCTCCCTCTTCTGCTCCTGTAACACCTAACGGATACCTCCCTCCTGACACCCACCCCTTCCTTCTTCCTTCCCAGCGGTAGGATCCAGTGTGCATGTGGCTCATTCCCCCTGCAAGGTCCAGGCTGCTAAGAAGAGGGGCTGCCTGTTGCTCCCCATTTCCTCCTGCAACTCAGCACCAGCTCCTCAATGGAAAATGGTTCCCAGAGGCTCCTAACCATGTTAACCATATGTCTTGTCTGCGCTCAGCAGCTCTCCTTGCATTGATGTTGTACTTGATGCTATGATTTCTCCAATTCCCACGGGCTCCTTAGGACCCTATGAGTTAGGAAGGCCGGTTCACCTCCTCTCTTTTTGATGTAAGAAGAAATGGAGGCCTAGGAGTTGAGGGGACTCTTTCAGGGTCACCTGGGGCAAGACCCACCTGGAGTCCAGTTCCAACCTCTCATTGGGGGCGTGTCCTCATTTCCTCTCCACACCCACAGGGCACCCACCTTCGCCACCTGTGGTGAACACTGCGCAGGGCCAGGTCCTGGGGGAGTATGTCAGCCTAGAAGGCTTTGCACAGCCCGTGGCCGTTTTCCTGGGAGTCCCCTTTGCCAAGCCGCCGCTCGGACCCCTGAGGTTTGCTCCTCCGCAGCCTGCAGAGCCATGGACCTTCGTAAAGAACACCACCTCCTACCCTCCCATGTAAGTGTTGGCATCTTTTAGTGGAACGTTTGCCTCAGAGGGATGCGGGCAAGTGCACTCCTCTGAGTGCCTTCGGCATTGTTCTGGATCCTTAAGATATGGTAGAGCCTTAAAAACATTCCAGCCCAGCCTGGCTGGCTCAGTGGTTGAGTGTCAAACCACGAACCAGGAAGTCACGGTTTGATTCCCAGTCAGGGCATATGCCTGGGTTGTGGGCTCGATCCCCAGTAAGGGGTGTTCAGGAGGCAGCTGAACAATGATTCTCTCTCATCCTTGATGTTTCTATCTCTCTCTCTCCCTCGTCCCTCCTCCCTGAAATCAATAAAAATATATTTATAAACAACAACAACAACAAATTCCAGAACTCCCATAGCATGCTAGAGCCTTTTATCCAACAAGTATTTATTGAGCACCTACTGTGTGCCAGGCATATTCTAGGTTCCTGAGCTCCATTAGTGAAGGAAACAGATATTTCTGCCGTCATGGAGCTTGTGTTCTAGCTGGGAGAGATAGATGATAAACAGTATGCAAATTAATACATACATCCTATATAATAAAAGCGAAACATGCAAATTAACCGTCCCTCCACTATGCTCAAGCCATACTCACAAGCCATATCCACAAAGTCAATCATGAGTGAGTATGCAAATTAACCCAACTAAGATGGTGGCGGCCATTGAGCTGGAGCGAGCAGGAGGCTTGGGTTGCCCCCAGCGATGGAGGAAACCAAGCTTCCTGCCTGCCTTGCTGTGGCCCTGGGCTCCTCACTAGGCTACAAAGTTTCAATTATAGAAGATAAATAAATCCCAGAAAAAAAGGAGAGGCTGGGAACTTGGGTCACCAGGGTGTGTGGCCAGCCAGAAAATGCCCTCAGCCACTCACCCAGGCTGGCCAGGCACTCCAGTAGAGACCCCTACCCTGAAGAGGGTCTGGCCAGCCTGCAAACAGTCCTCAGCCCCTCACACAGGCTGGCGACACACCCATAAGTGAGGGTCCCGCTGGGGCGCTTGGCCAGCCTGCAAACAGCCATCAGCCCCTCACCCAAGCTGGCCAGGCACCCCAGTGGGCCCTCCCACCCTGAAGGGGGTGTGGCCAGTCAGAAAACGGCCCTCAGCCCCTCACCAAGGATGGCCAGGCACCCAAGCAGGACCCTCACCCTGATCCCGGACACGCTTTAGGGCAAACCATCTGGCCCCCACCTGTGCACCAGGCCCCTATCCTATGGAATAAAAAGTAATATGCAAATTGACCCTAACAGCAGAACGACTGGGAATGACTGGTTCACTATGACACACACTGATCACCAGGGGGCAGACACTCAATGCAGGAGTTGCCCCCTGGTGGTCAGTGCACTCCCACAGGTGGAGCACTGCTCAGCCACAAGGCAAGCTGATGGCTGCCAATACAAAGGTGGTGGTGGGAGCCTCTTCCACCTCCTCAGCAGCACTAAGTATGTCTGACTGCAGCTTAGGCCTGCTTCCCGCTGGCAAGTAGACATCCCCGGAGGGCTCCCAGGCTGCCAGAGGGATGTCTGACTGCCAGCTTAGGCCTACTCCCCGGGCCTAAGCCAGCAGGTGGGCATCCCCCAAGGGGTCCCAGACAGTGAGAGGGCACAGGCCGGGGTGAGGGACCCCCTGAGTGCACAAATTTTTGTGCACTGAGCCTCTAGTTATGTAATATGTTTAAATAGGATAAGTACTTTGGAAAAAAATTTTTTTTCTATTAAGCCGCTGATGGGGATCGGAGGTACTGACTCTATCTATTCTCCTGACTTGGACTATTTGGAGAGTGTGGTAAGCCAGGAGGTTGTGTGGGTAGGAGTACTTTTGAGTGTGGACCTGGCAAGTTCTCAGTTCCCAGGTGTGTCTAGTTACCTGTTCACAAGGAGTAGTGAATGCCTGACTCACTGGGAGGACTTGCCAATTGTCATCTGTGCCGGCTGCTCACAGTCTGTTATAAGGGCAAACAACAGCGCTTGCCTGGGACGGATGGGTATGTGATAGACTCTTAGCATGTCAGGGCTGCAAGATTCTTCTAGAAACCACTCCTCTCACTCAGACCTGGCAGATGGGGGCCCAGAGCAGGGAAACCAGGGCCTGCGGCAGTCCTCCTGATGTCACCCTGCAAATATTTCACCCCTGACCTGTCATGGACCCCACACATATGCTGCCATTTGAGTTAATGGCAGTCTCCTGTGTACTCGACCACCTGGGTTACCTGGTAGAGGTGCAATGGCCCCACTGCACCCTCCATGGGAGTCCAGCCCAGAGCCGGGCTGCGTCCAGGGTGTGCAAGGACAGGTGGGCAGTAGCTAGGCAGCCTCCTGTCCTTGATCTGGTGCATCCAGAATTGCCAGGATGAGGCGATGAGCCAGGCCTTCTCGCTATACATGATGCTGGGAGGCTTTAGTGAGCCCCAGGGCCCCTGCTCATGGCTTCCTACCCACTCAACATCTTCTCTCTGGTAAGAGCAGCTTTGCATAGGCACAGAGCTCCCAGGCCATGGCTCTGTGTGCCGCATCGGCTAAAACTGAGTATATCTTCCCCCCCACCCCCAAGGTGCTCTCAAGATGCCGTGTCAGCCCAGGTGCTCTCAGAGCTCTTTACCAACAGTAAGGAGAACATTCCTCTCAAGATCTCCGAAGACTGCCTTTACCTAAACATCTACACTCCGGCCGACTTGAAGAGGAAGAGCAGGCTGCCGGTAAGGTGTGCGATCCACGTAGGAGCGATCTCCTGGTGTGGACTGGGGCGGAGGAAGGCAGCATGGTGGGGAGTATCCCAGCCACGGCTATTTCAGGGGCCCTGGGCTTCCTTTGCTCTCCCTGACAAGCCATGTGACCCCTGGTAACATGTTTTCCATCACTCCGCTTCCTGGGGATAGTCATGGTGCCTCCTGGGGACTTCGCTGTACATCTGTAACCTATCATCAGTTCTTTCCACGTTCGCTCATGCGAACAGAGGGACAAGCATGACTACTGATAGTTGCAAGGTTAGGAATCTTGATTGCCAGAGAAGCTAAGGCATGCTTTCCAATCAAGTTAGAGCTTGAAGGAACCTCACCGAGAAGGCAACACCCCAAACCTCCTTTTATAGACAGAGAAACCGTGAAGGCGATGCCACCCAGTCAGGTTGGCAGGATCAGGGTAAGGGTTCCCTGAAAAATTGAGCCAATGGGTGGTATTTGTCAGCCGCAAAGATCCTGCTCTGACCAGTGTCCCAGGGTGGCACAGAGGTGTGGCAGCAGAGTCGGGGCAGTCCAAGAAGCATTGTCCTTTGTCTTTGTCTTTGCCTCAGTATCTGAGGTGTTCTTGAGCTAATTTCCCTTCCTAATTATCTTTGGCTGGGGCGATTTCCCAGGAAGTCAACATTTCCTCAATATGCAGAGGCCCAGAGATAGGCAGCCAGAAGGTGGGGGTAGGTCTACTGGGGGCAGTCCCTGAGGTGCAGAGGGAGGACTGTAAGGAAGAGATACCACTGGGGGCATGGATGCTTCTTGAGATAGTCATTCACACATGAGAGGGCTTTAATTCGTCGCACAAGAGGTGACTAATGACGCTGAAATCCAAGGGCTTCCCAGGCAGAGTGTGCTGGGGGGGTTAGGGGCCCAGGCATGAGGATGATGGGAGTGTTTGGGGGAAGATGATCCCATTGGCCTGACCGTTCCCGTGACGCTGTTCTCAGCATGAAGAACCTTGGGAGCAGGCAGCACTGGGGCTGGAGAGACAGGCAGGGGCAACCAGGTGAATGGGACGGGGGTGGCCTGGCCCCAGCTCCAGGAGTGGGGAGGAGAGCGATTGCCTGTCCCACCTTTGCTGGGGGCTGATGAGCTTCAAAGAACAGCCTTCTTGAGTCCTGATCAACCAGACAACCCTTGGAGTTCCTTCCCAGCTCTGTTCCTATCTGTGACCTGTGTGGTTGCTTCCTCCCTGTCCAGGTGATGGTGTGGATCCATGGAGGAGGTCTGGTGGTGGGCGGGGCATCAACCTATAACGGGCTGGCCCTCTCTGCCCATGAAAACGTGGTGGTAGTGATCATTCAGTACCGCCTGGGCATCTGGGGATTCTTCAGGTAAGATATTCGACTCCGCACTGCACAATGGGCCCTTGAAGTGAGGGTGGCAGGACCCACCTCTGGTCATCTCATGTCAGTTCCCCAGGAAGGCGTCCAAATCCCTTCATAATTGGGCTCCACACACCGTCTCATTTCCCAGCCACGCTGGTCCACCTGCTTCTGAGCTTTTGCATGCGCTGTTCCCTCTGCCTGGAATGCCTGTTCTACTTGACCCCCTCCTATGCATACCATAAGGCCCAACTCAAACGTTCCTGCCTCTGAAATGCTCACCTCCTTTTTACCTGTGCTTTCACAGCACACGGCACACCTCTGGAATGACAACAGCACAGCAGTTAGAGCGGCAGGTTCAACACCTCACCTCTCACGGGAAAAGAGGGAAGGGCAGACTTGGGCGGCAGCTCAATGAATGCTTCTGGGTGATGGAATGTGTGGCTGGAGCTGGGAAGTGTCAGAGCATCTGATTCCAGAGGCCAACGCTCCCAGGAGGAATGTTGGGGTCACTTGCCCCATTTGCTTCTGCATTTGGCACGTGCATGAGCCAAGGCTAGAGTCTTCTGATGGAGTCTCCATGGAGACAGGAGCCAGGGTTCCTTAGGGCAGAGTTACTGGTAGGTTTTCTCAATGCACTGGCCCTAGGACCTTGGACCCTGTGATGGCTGATTGACAGGAGGTGGGGTGGACACTCACTGGAAAGACCTGTAGGCCTGGAGGAGGGTATTAGAGGAGTCATGTCCCAGGATGCAATTCCTTCATTGAGACTCCTCATCTCTTTCACCTCCTCTTCACCCCGGCCCATTTCTCTGCTCCCCGTTACATTAAAACTGCTCCATCAACTTTCCATGCCTTCTTTCCTTTCAGTCTTTCCTGTCCCCACACCAGTCAGGTTTCTACTCAGACCACACCACCAGACTGTTCTGGTGAAGGAGGAAGTCTCCAGTGACCCACCAGCTCTGGGCCCAACCTTGGCAGCATCCACACATGACCCTCACACCTCTTTGAAATACTTCCTTCTCTTGGCTGCATGTTCTGCATTCACACTTTTGTTCACTGGACCCTGGGGCCTTTGCACATGCTATCTCTGTCACCTGGAATTCCTTTCTTTGGATATTGGCAAGGTTCTTGTGCTCATTCATTCAGATCTCTACTCAGATGAGGCTGCCTCCGAGATGCCTTCCCTAGACATCTGATGTGAAATAATAAGACCCCCAACCCTGCCTTTTTCTGACCCTGGTTTATTTACCCTGAGAGCATTTTTTCTAATTGGTGTTATATTCTTACTAGTAGCCCGGTGCACGAAATTCATGCACATTAAAAGGGAATTAATTGCCCTAAACTAATTACCCTCAGTGGATAGAGCATCAGCCTGCAGCCTCAAGGGTCCCAGGTTCGATTCTGGTCAAGGGCATGTACCTTGGTTGCTGGCACATCCCCAGTGGGGAGTGAAGGGCATGCACCTTGGTTGCGGGTCATCCCCAGTGGCGAGTTTGCAGGAGGCAGGTGATAGATGTTTCTCTCTCATCAATGTTTCTAACTCTCTATTTTGTTGCCAACATTGGCTTCTTTCGGCTTCAGAGGTACTTTGTTCCACTACTTGCTCTATAAACATATTCTCACCTCTCTGCTGTCAGGGACCAGGGTGCAGGTGAATAGGATTACTAGCTGGCAGGCCCCTGACAGCAAACTAGCCACCTGTTGATTCTGTGAGGAAAGGGGCTCCCTCCTCCCTCCTGTCAGGGTTTAGGGTGCAGGAGAATGAGGTTCCTGGCTGGCAGGCCACTGACAGCAAGCTATCCAACAGCAGATTCTGTGAGGAATGGGGCTCCCTCCTTTCTACTGTCAGGGTCTGGTTTGAAGGTCGGCCATGCCCTCTAATGGGCCAGAACCAGAGTTCTACTACACTGTGGCCTCCACCTCAGCAACCCAGGACTGACTGTTGCTGGGCGCTCTTGGTGGTCTGAGGGTGGATTCTTCCCTCAGGCCACACAGGAAACAGCTGGGGAGGGCGCAGCCCTTGACAAAAGGACCCAGGTTTCAGTGGGTCCACGCTTCGAGGGTGAGTTCCTGCCTCAAACCCTGCCCTCACCAGAAACAGCTCCAGGAAACAGGTCGGGAGGGCGCAGCCGTTGCCAAGACAACCCTGTAGGACTGACTTCCTTCCACTTGGACGTGCTTCTGGCTTGATGTTACACCCAAACAGCTCCAGGAAACAGCTCCGGGAGGGCGCAGTCCTTGGCAAAGTGACCCAGGATTCAGTGGGTCCAGGCTCCAAGGGCAGGTTCCTGACTCAAACCCTGCCATCACTGGAAACAGCTCCAGGAAACAGGTTGGGAGAGGGCGCCGCCATTGCCAAGACAACCCCTGCAGGACTGACTGAATTCCGCTTGGTCACCAGACCCGGTCGTGATGAACTTAACCCAGGGTTTTATATAAGTAGATATGTACCTGTTTATTTGTTGACGATCTGTAGGGTGAGCTCCGTGTAGTTAGAGATTTTGCCTATTTTGCTTCAGGGTCTTAGAACAGTGTTTGGCACATAGCAGATACTCAGTAAGTACATGCCAGGTGAATGAATGGAGAGCTAAACAAACAATGCTACACCTGTGAGTCTGGGCTGGGGAGGGCTCACCTAGAGCCCCCAGCCCAAGCTATGGTCCTGGGAATCCTGCCATGATGACTCTAACCCAGGGGTGGGCAAACTTTTGACTCAAGGGCCACAATGGGTTCTTAAACTGGACCGGAGGGCTGGAACGAAAGCATGGATGGAGGTTCTGTGTGAACTAATATGAATTCAAAGTAAACATCTGACATTAAAAGGGTACGGTATTTTTTTTTTTCAGTTTGATTCATTTCAAACTGGCTTGATTCCAGTTTGTAATTCCTCACTTACCTACATGGCTGTTCTAACCCGAACCCGCCCCCACACTGTTCTCTTACCCACAGCACAGGGGATGAACACAGCCGGGGCAACTGGGGTCACTTCCAGACCAATGGCTGCGCTGCGCTGGGTCCAGAAAAACATTGCCAACTTTGGAGGGGACCCAGGGGCTCTGGCACTAGCCTTCGGAGAAATGGTGGAGCCAGTGCTCTCTGTTCTGGTAAGTGTTCCATTCCTGATGTGGCTTCGGATGGACTCCCTGGGAGACCCGCCTGACCTTTAATAACATGACCTGGGTTCAAGGCTGGCCCTACTCTGCACAGAGTGAGATAGTGGAAACCCAATGGCCTGACTCTCCTCCAGGAGCTTAGGGCTCCGCCAGCATCCTGGGGCCATAACTACCTCCAGGCCTGTCAAAATATCTCTCCTTACTATTGAGTTCCTAATCCTTTCTCCATGAGGACTCTCCTCACTTCTCCTGGGGAGCAGGGTGGGTAGAACTACAGAGGAAGAGGAGGCAGCCGGGAGAGTTGGGCTGAGTGTCACTGTGTGGCCTGGCTAGATCTCATAACAGGAGGCCATGAGCACTCACCAAGAAGAAGGCGTCTTGTATTTGTCCACTACTAAGGAGGACAGCAGTCTCTGTGTAAAATAGAGGGACCTAATAGTGCTGCTAGTGAGAGGGGAGGGGAGGGGAGGGGGTGTAGGGGTGGGGACAGGACAGAGGACACAGACACACCTGGGAGTCTGGTGCAGGAGATGGGAGTTTTGAGAGAATATGGAGAGAACCAAAAATTAGAATCAGATGAGAAGGCGCTGGGAGCTGCCAGAACCCCTCCAGCTGCCTCATGAGCTGAGCAGAGTGTCTGTGTTATTACCACATTTTAAAACAAGTTTGCTTACATGGTTAAAGACTCAGAGGAAGCTTTGACATTTTGTGCAGTGTATATGAGGAGAAGCTCAGACAAGCTCAAAGTAGCAATAAGGCTGACCTGGGCAATGTTACATACATTCAGGGATTGTCAACATGGACATATAAAGACACCATTTTTCTAGTCTTTTTTTGACACTCACGCTAATACCCATCATTCTATCATTCTATTTCATCTATCTATCTATCAATCTATCATTTATCTACACTTTTTTTAACTTTTCAGAAAATGTTCTTAACATTACAATCTAACATGCAATATTTTCTCAACTATGGGTGCTCTCCCATAATTTTACTTTGCAGGTCCATGTTAAGAATTCAAAGTGGCAGTTTATTAACTCAATGCCATCATGTTGGAACCTCAAGTCCTGTCTGCCACGTTCCTCATCATGAGCAGCATGGGCACCCCATTTGACACCATTACGTGTGTCCCCTCCAGGATCACCTTGCTTTCTAGGGTGAGCACTGAGGTAAGCGAAATGTAGACTCAGAACCTGTCTTTGAAAGTGTTACTGTGAATGCTGCCAAACCAATGCTCTTTCAGACAGCTTTTGATGTGTTATAGTCGGCGCTTGCCAGCACACTTCCTAAGCTGTGTTCTCTTTGCCTGTCCTTTGGCTCTACCATTGGAGGTTTTCTAATAGGAAAACAGGGCTCTCTCAGGGCCAGCCTGGGTAGTCAGGCCAGGCTGTAGCTGTCTGTTATGTCCACACTGAGCCCAGAGAAATGGGGTCTGATGGAGCTAGGGAAGCTTCTTCAAGTCCCTCCTCACAGCCCCAACTGTCTCTCATCTCCGCTCCCCCTCCCAGGTGCTATCTCCCCTGGCCAAGAATCTCTTCCACCGTAGCCATCTCCCAGAGGGTGTGTCCCTCACCGCTGGCATGGTCACAGCCATTGGCCACAGCTCAGGTAGGTCTCATGTTGGGCAGCTCCCTACCCCTTTGTTTGCCCTCTGGGAGTCTCGGCCTGCATTGCCATGCGGATTCAATTGACACGCCCATTTCATCCCAGAAGAATGGCTGGAGTGGAGTGAGCAAGGATGACACCCTCACTCTCCCTCCCAGTTTTTACTTGAGCAAACTGGGCCAGAGAGCAGACACCCTCAGCGAGGTCAGCGAGGCATCAGGGCAGAGCCGGGACTCAGGCTCCTGACTGGCCAGCCAGCACCGTCACTGTCCACGGGACTGCACACTCCCCAGAGCGTGCACGGTGGGCTGCCAGGCTGAGCATGGGGAGTGGACTGTCACCACGTGGTCATCTCTCAGAGGGCCTGAGTTCTGGGGACCCTGCCCCTTGCCAGCATGTGGGCCTGGAGTGGTTTCTTCCCGAGGGCCTTGTAGACTAGGCTGGGCTGCTCTTGGAGAATTTATTTCATTAACTCATTTGTTGCTTCAACAAATAATTTTTAAAATATACATACTTTTTATTGATGTCAGAGATGAAGAGAAGAAAGATAGAGATGGAAACATCAATGATGGAGAGAGAATCATTGATTGGCTACCTTCAGCAGGCCCCACACTGGGGATCGAGCCTGTATCCCAGGCATGTGCCCTGACTGGGAATGCAAATGGTGACCTCTGGTTCATAAGTGCGAACGCCGAGCCACTGAGCCATGCTGGCGGGGCAAGGCAAACACTGACACAATTTTGACACTCATGTTGTTCCAGCCTTTGTGTAGCTCTCAGAAATTACTAATGGAGAGGACGGATTAACGACTACATAATTTGCACCCACAGAATCATACACTGTCATGTCATGGCAGGAGCAGGAAGGAGAGTTACTGGACATCATGACAGAGTTCAGTGCTGCTCTTAGTCCAGGTGTGTAGGGGGAAAGGCTTCCTGAAGAAAGTGATCACTTCAACGTTGAGATCCCCATGATGAGCATACCTGCTTGGTGAGAAGTGAATGTCCGAGGAAGGGGAGCATGCGACGTTTGCCAAGTGGTCACCTGTGGCAGGGAGGAAGTGTGTGTGTGTGTGTGTGTGTGTGTGTGTGAGAGAGAGAGAGGCTGATGAGGCCAGAGCAGAAAGAGCAGAGGGAACCTGGGAGAGTGAGCTGAGGTTGGGGATGCATTGGCAGGGACCCTGCTGCCTGGGACCCTGTGTGAAGAGGATTTGTCTTTATCTGGAGAATGTAGGGATCCAAGGAAGGGAGCGCAGCTGGGTGGGGTAGGCCTCTGCTGACTCAGGCGTCTCATGGGGTCTGGGGTGGGAGCCGTTTTAGTTGGGCTGTGAGAGTGGTTCCTGGCTCAGTGGGAGGTGGCCGCCAACCTGAAAGGCAAGCTGGCTGGTAGAGAGGAGGAGGAAATGAAGACGGTGGAGAATTTTGAGAGTTTTCCAGAACTCTTTGGTTGTAAACAACAGAAGTCCACTTGTGCACAGGCTTAAGTCAGGAAAGGGGGATTTATTGAGAGGAGAACAGGTGGCAGAGATGGGGCAGATCTCTGCTGTCACACAGGAACTAGGAATTGGCCCATGAGGAGGGAATTTAAGACTTTTTTATTCTTCATAGCACTTTCCCCTGAGCTCCTTAATCGTACGCTCTCCATGGTCACCATGGAAGAGCCTGCTTTTTTCTCTCTGTGTCAAGCCTCTCCTGTGGCCGCACTGTGCAGTGATTCGCTAGATGGAGTCCAAAGGCTAGTAAGGAAAGATGAGCCGAGATTTGAAGCCAAGACAGTGGGGATTCTGGATGCCATGCCCTGAAAGCCCACTCCAAGCTGCCCCTCTGTAGACATCTGGCTTTGAGAGCCTTTGGCCCATTTTAAGAGAGAGAAGGAAATGGCATAGAGGTGGCAGAGATTGGCATGACTGAGGCCCAGTAGGTCCACACCTGCTAGTCCAGAGAGATGCCTGCACACCCCCCACCCCCGGTGCCTTTAGAAGATTGAGGTTGGGATGGAACATCAACTGGTTGACAGGAGGGACATGGCTCTTGAATGCTGCTGTCCCTGTGATTTCTGCAGCAAATCACTACCTTTGCCAGCTGTCAAACCCACCACATCGCACGCGGTCATGGTGCACTGCCTTGCGCCAGAAGTCGGAGGACGCAGCTCACTGAGACCTTCACTGAAGATGGTAGGTGCCTCCATTTCATGTTCCACTCCGGCCTCCCCCCACCCCCCACTCCCGCCCTGGGAACTTGGCCTCAGGCTTTATCATCTCAGCTGCTCCCTTTGTCCCAGAAACACTGCTCTGGGACAGAGTCTCCCCTCAGGGATTAATGTCACCCCTCAACCTAAATAGAGGAAATTCTTTTCTTCTCTTTTATTACGAAATACCTGAACACAGTGTTAGCAAAGTCAAAAACTAACATGAAAAGTGATCAATCATAGGTAATAATCCTCCAGCTCAGTCAAACAAATAAGTACTATGGCACCATTCTTGTTTCCAGAGATACTTTTTAAAGAAATTAGATACTATTTCACTTCCTAGAGGAAACTACCATCCTGAATTTGGGGAAGGGATATCAAGAACAAAGATTTCCCAGAAAGGTTAAGTCAAAAATGATTATTGGTTAATTTAGAAATGACTAGTCATGACTCAGTGGTGGCCCAAAGTTCTTAGATTTTTCTGAGAGGCCCTGCCTCCAAGATGTGATCCTGAGGCCTAACCATCCATCCACTCATCATCATATTATGTCTATCCACTCCAGAAATATATCCATTTCATCAATATCCTTTCCTCATCCAAATATCTAATCTGCATCCATAACTTTCTATTTATCTATTACCAATCGCTCATGCATCATCCAGCAACCATAATATCTTTACTATTCATCTCCTCTAAAATCAGTGATCCATTTATCATGTATGCCATACTAGTTACCACCCATTTATCCACTTTTAATCATCCAATGCACCCATATTCCATGTATTGACCAAATCCATCCATTTACCCATTCATCAGCTTCCATCCATCCATCAGTCCCAACAAGAAGAGGAAATGGATGGAGGGCAGTGCAGGCACACGCAACAGAAACCCTCGCCAGAGCTCCCCTCCTCTACCCACACCTAGACCCTGAGCTCATGCCCAGGGAGCCAATGCCCTGCCCACTTCCTCTTGGCCAGTCAGGGCGGCACCGGGAGGGAGAACCTGATACCTTTGGCGGCAGCTGACCAAGACCTGCCTTTCTCCCAGGGAAGCCTCTCACCCACATCCCCTGCCTTTGTTTTCACAGAATTTTTTGCGTCTTGATTTACATGGAGACCCCGAGAGGTAAGGACTGTAGGTTTCTGGGTCACACGTTTCAAATCTTGACACCTTTAAGCTCCAGTTGAAGATGAATGAAAGACTTCTCCCTGTGGACGCATAGTAACTCCTTGTGTTTATATTGCTGAGGCCCAGAGAGGGGCAGTGACTTGCCTGGGTAACACAGCCAGGAGGACCAGATGTCGGACCACAACCTGTTCCTATCACTCCTGGTCCAGTGCTCTTCATCACTAACTCTGTGTTTCCTGGCCCAGTCTACACCCTTTCTTTCTTTCTTTCTTTCTTTCTTTCTTTCTTTCTTTTCTTTCTCTCTTTCTCTTGTTCTTTCTTTCTTTCTTTCTTTTTTTCCTTCTTCCTTCCTTCCTTCCTTCCTTCCTTCCTTCCTTCCTTCCTTCCTTCCTTTTTCTTTCTTTCTTTCTCTCTCTCTCTCTCTCTCTCTCTCTCTCTCTCTCTCTCTCTAGTAGTTTTTAAAAAAGGTATAATTTTATTGATTTCCAGAGAGGAAGGAGAGGGAGAGAGAGATAAAAGTATCAGTGATGACAGACAGTCATTGATTGGTTGCCTCCTGCATGTCCCACACTGGGGACTGAGCCTGCAACTCGGCATGCACCCTGATTGAGAATCGAACTGTGACCTCCTGGTTCATAGGTCAACGCTCAACCACTGAGCCAGGCTGGCCAGGCTCTAGAGTTTTTCTTCTTTTATTTCCTGCTCCCAAAAAATGCCCCAGGGGAGAAGGCTGCACTAGAAACTCCCAACTCGGGGAGGGGGAGGTAACTTTATCAGGGGTTCAGGAGCCTGCACGGAGGAGCCCAGATCTCCGGTGAGGCTGCAGGGCTGAGTGGCCACTAAGTGCAGAGCCACCGCGAAGGGAGCGAGGACCCTCAGCCTGAGGACACTCCTCCCAGCCACGCAGGAAACTCCAACAGCATCCTCCCTCTCCTTCCTCCTCTCCTCCCACCTTCCAGATGGCCACCAGGTTCCCATGCCTTTACCTCTGCAACATCCTCCCAGTCCTACCCCTCTGCTTTCTCTCTGGGGACAGTAGCACTTACCCTAGAACAGTGGTTCTCAACTCAGGGGCAGCGACCCTTTGGGTTCGAACAACCCTTTCACAGGGGTCACCTAAGACCATTGGAAAACACATATATAATTACATATTGTTTTTGTGGATTAATCAGTATGTTTTAATTATGTTCAATTTTTAACAAAGAAAATACATCCTGCATATCAGATATTTACATTATGATTCTTAACAGTAGCAAAATTACAGTGATAAAGTAGCAACAAAAATAATTTTGTGATTGGGGGTCACCACAACACGAAGAACTGTATTAAAGAGTCGCGGCATTAGGAAGGATGATAACCACATCCTAGAAGGTGTCTTGAGGATTGAAATGAAATGCATTCAGTCATTCAGCAAAGATTTCATTAGCATTGAGTACTATGTGCCGGGGCCTGAGTTTTGAGCGGGAGTGGGGTGGGTGGAGGTGGGCGAGGGAGAGATAGACAAGTGACACAGGCAAAGAAAGCAGACACAACACCCGCCCTCTAGGAGTGAGGGAGAGAGTTCAGTAAACAACTAAAATATGGTGTATGTTTGATGATGGCTAGCGTTATGGAGAAAAAGAAACTGGGAACTGGGGGATGGAGTTTGCTGGTGGTTTGAGTATACACAGTGGGATTTCGGAGCCGTGGCTCAGGTTTCACTAATCTCAGAGTCCACAGTGACTTTACGGAGCGTAACCACTGTGAATAATGAGAATTGACTGTCATAAGAGAGATAGATACAGATAGACATAAACTGCAAGCTGAAAGTTTTATATAAAACACACAAATGTTAACACAATATTTTACATATTTCAATTTGAGGGAGATCCCCCCATCACTTGCCCACTGCTAATCCCTGGGTCAGAGACTTAGCTGCTTTGTTAGACCGTGGGCTCTGTGCCGCTGCCCACAGGCACACAGGTGTGTGGTGCTGGCCGTGCTCAGAGGAGCTGAGAGAAAGAAGTGGATGTGAGAGGGGAGGACAGCATGGACACTGTTATGTCCTTTTCCCAGGGCCAGCCTGTAATGTGTTCTGTGGTTGATGGAGTGCTGCTGCCGAAGATGCCAGAGGAGCTTCTGGCTGAAAAGCAGCTCAACTCTGTTCCGTGCATCGTCGGAATCAACCAGCAAGAGTTCGGATGGATGATTCCAATGGTGAGCCTGTGTGGGCCTCTGAGACTCGCCTCCACGCCCATCCACCAGCCTCCCCATCTCTGGTCGCAGGATCTCTTCCTTCTCCAGACCACCCTTCCCTTCTGGGTCCAGGGCAGCTGCTCCCTCTGCATGAGTTGACATTTCCATGGAAACCTTTCCTGGGATGGCCCAACAGACACCTGGGTGGTGAAGCTCTGGGCCCCCCTCCCCCAAACTCTGATTGTCTCCAGTCTAAGAACCTTGGAATGCCAGTGCCCATAGAGAGAATTATATATGGAGAAACTGAGGCCTGGGAAGGAGGGGAGCGCAGGAGTAAGGCCTTGGGCCCTGCAGCCTCTCCCCCTGGGCTCAATGCTTTCCAGTTTCTCTATAAATTCCCAGACATGCTCTTTGTCATCCAATTAGAAGGAATCAGTGGAGGTTCCTTCCTCTTATGGTAAAATTGACTCCTAAATGTTAGGAAGGACTTTCCCTTCTGTCAGAGATAAAGCCGGATACTAGTGGAAGTGGTAGGAACAGGTTTCATTTGGTTATATTACTGCAGCAGGGATAAGATCCAGTGTGAACTCCACTCAAACCCTGAAGCTCATGACTGGAGCCCTGTAAAGGCTGCAGTGAAAGGGGTGATGGGGGGATGGCCATGAGACCAGGCCCCTGGATTTGTGAAGTGGCACATCTCTGGAGGAGACGCACACCTCTCCCGTGTGTATGTCAGCAGGCAGGGGTGTCAGTTGCAGCGAGGTGCCCACTGAAGTTAGGGACCGGGAGAGAGAGCAGAGTTGTCCCCTGCATGTCTGCATTTTGGAGGGACAGCTCCCAGGTCCTTGAGCAACAGCTTGGGTGGTAGATGTACAGATCTAAGAGCAGAGACAGGTGTTGGCTGGAACAAACAGTGCCTTCTCCAGGCAGCACAGAACCTTCTCAGGGGGCTAGGATCAGTCAACCAGAGACCCAGCCTATGCTGCTGGGAGCAGTGTTAGAGTTTGGTCAAGGCTCTTAGAGCAGAGGTTTGGATGGGATGGTTATGTGCAGGGCTGGTGGGGACTTCTCACCTGGGCCCGGTTTCAAAGGTTATGCCAAAGGAACGAAACCATGATGACAGGATGGCAGCTTCCTGGGTCATCTTAGATGCGTGGGGTATCTGTGAGGTCTGTGTCGACCCCAGGGCTCCGTCCTTCAACACTAGCTTGCATTATATTGCAGAGGCCTGGATCGGCTTCTTTTAACATTTACTTCATCTTCTTCACTCTCCTTGAGTTTCTGGATACAAGCCCCTGTCAAGTTCATTGGTTTTGCCCAGTTCATCAGAGTCCTTGCCTGTCAAGACATGACAAGCTGTCTCCCAGCCTGCACCGGTTTGGTTGTTTGGTCAGTTTGGTTCTTCCCGTTAGTTCCTAAATGAGCCACGACTGCTAACCTTTTGTTTTAACAGATGATGGGTTACCCGATCTCTGAAGACAAGCTGGACGAGGAAGACGGCCATGTCACTCTTGTGGAAGTCCTATTCCGTCACTGTAAGTGTCTAGGGAATCTCTGGGATGGGCTGAGACCCGCGGAGGGACAGGGGATTGCCCCAGGTCACTGTGCAATTAAATGGCAGAATAAAGACTGGGGCCAGAGGGTTTTCTCCCCACGTTGCCACTGGGGGAGGGAGGGTTTGCACAGCACTTGAGAGCATCACTGTGGACACTGGGGAGGGAGGGTTTGACAGCCATGCTCACTGGCGGGAGACGCCATGTCCCTCAACAGGGTGCCAGCCCCTGTCGCTCTTGGTTCCATCTCAGAACATCCCTGAGGCACTGATCCCAGCGGTCATTGAGAAGTATTTGGGAGGGACAGATGACCCAGTCAAAAAGAAAGACCGGTTCTTGGAGTTGCTGGGAGATGTGGTATTTGGTGTCCCATCTGTGACTGTGGCGCGTGGCCACAGAGGTGAGTCCCAGGACTGGACAGGAAGGGACACCAACCCCACCCACTTCGCTGTCTGTCCTGCCCATCCCTCAGCATAGACAGGCCTCCGAGGCTGGTCCCATGTGGCCTGGGGTGGGGCGCTGTCCTGTTTTGGTTTCTGCCAGAAGTGGACTCTGAGAAAAGGATCCAAATGCTGCTAGTTCATTTGGAGTTGATCCCAGGGACACCAGGAGAAGAGTGGAGAAGTGGCATGGGAAGGAGAGGGAGCCAGGCTTGCTGCACAGTCCAGCACGTGTGCTCCGTGGGCACTTGGAACCGGTGCTCTGGGACCCAGCCCAGAAGACGTGTCTCAGGGTCATCCTGAGTGACGTGAGAGCTGGGGTACTTAGCCTCCAACTGCATGAGTTGTTGGTTAAAGGCTGTTCCCAAGGTGTGGCTCCTTCCCTAGGGCCACGGCCTGCTGTACTTAGGGGCAGAGTGGGATCTGCTGGCTGAAGACCTCAGGCCAAGAGCTCCAAACGCTGGAGGTGAAGCCGGGTGGGCAAGCCCAGAAGTAGGGATACGGCGAGGCACCGACAGCATCTGCCACAGGCGCTCCTCACCTGGATGGTGTGGTCTGGGGAGCTGAATGGCTAATCTTGGAAGATGTGTCTTGGAAGATTTCCAAGGTCAAAGCCAGTGTAGCCAGAGGAGGAGTGAAACCAAGCACAGGATCAGGAGGGTTGTCTGTAACCAGCAAAGCCCAAAGGGGTGAGCAGTGGCAGGTGTGGGGCAGGTGTTCTAGAAAATTCCATCTCTGTAGTCGGCTCTCATCCATCCCTGTGTGTGTTGGGTCTACCCTCGGACTTATGGCATTGACCCAGGGCTGTGTGGGTGGTTTGTGAGGTCAGCGATGGGTGAGCTCACCTAGAGAGGAGGTGTTCCTTCTGGGTCCTTCCTTTTCCAGGGGTCCCCCTTCACCTAGTCTGCATTCCAGGACCCTTTGTAGAATCTCAGTTGTCTATGATGCGGATCCCTCAGGTGCGGGACACTGTCCAGGACACCGCTGGCACTCACGTGGGCAGCTGCTGTTCACATTGTTGTTTTTTGTGTGCTCAGGACCCAGGCGTGCCAGTAATTCCCTGAGTGCTCAGGGCCCCCAAAGCCTAGACCCCGTGCAGGTGTGGAACGGGTAAAATGAACATGCGTCAATCATGTGTTCTCAGATGCCGGCGCCCCCACCTACATGTATGAGTTCCGGTATCGCCCAAGCTTCTTGGCAGACATGAAGCCCAAGACGGTGATAGGGGACCACGGGGATGAAATCTTCTCAGTCTTCGGGGCTCCATTTTTAAAAGATGATGGCCCTTGGAGGTAGGGGGTTCTGGGGTCAAGGCTCAGTTTGGTGGCCTTGGGCAGGTTTCTTCTTTTCTCTGAGACTTCATTTCCCGAATTCACCGTGACAGGTTGAATGACAAAGGTCCCCCTCTCTCTTGCTCTGACGTTCACAATGGGCATCAGTAAGACAGGGTCTGCTCACGGGCTAGAATGTCCCAGTCAGGTCCCACTCACAAGGGTCTATCAGAGTGTCAGAGTAAGGCTAGAATTATAAGGTGTTAACCTTGAAACAGGGCTAACATACATTCCTCTGTATATCTACCAACTACCTATCTAAAGCTCATATTTTTAAAAAATAATATATTGCCAAAGCCGGTTTGGCTCAGTGGATAGAGCGTCAGCCTGTGGACTGAAAAGGTCCCAGGTTCGATTCCGGTCAAGGGCATGTACCTGGGTTGCGGGCACATCCCCAGTAGGAGATGTGCAGGAGGCGGCTGATCAATGTTTCTCTCTCATTGATGTTTCTAACTCTCTATCTCTCTCCCTTCCTCTCTGTAAAAATCAATAAAATATATTTTAAAAAAATATATAATATATTTAGGAATATGATATTTTAGAGACAACCTTTCTCTAAAAGATCATATTCCTAAATGTCTTTAATACCGTAACTATCAGCAGAGATGGACGACTTGTGTGTGACCCACCTCAGGCCTGTTTGGGACACACTAGTGCCATATCCTGACTGGATGACTTCTTAGGGTCATTGCACTTCTATTATTTTTCAGATCCAATGAAAATGTGAGTGGGTGGCTGAGATCCAAAACACACCCCAGAAGGACAATCCTGGGAGGTGGGGTGGCTGTAGGGGATGCCCGGGCGTGGCATTGCAACTCTGAAGAAGGAGGGTGGGGTTGGTGGTTGGGCAGAGAACACCAAGGCCTATGTGTTGACTGCAGCCCTGGGCTGAGTCCTACATCAGTACCTCTCCAGCTTCCAGTGCACACAGATGACCCAGGGTCGTCTTAAAACACAGATTTCATTTCTGGGTCTGGAGTCGGGGCTCAGATTTTGAATTTCCAACCAGCACTCAAGTGGTGTGGCTTCTGCCTGCCCATGAGCACACATGGAATAGCAAAGACTTTTCCTCTTCTTCCCTCCAGATGGCGCTTCCGAAGAGGAGATCAAACTCAGCAAGATGATGATGAAATTCTGGGCCAACTTCGCTCGGAATGGGTGAGCAGCCAGAGCAGGGCTGGGGAGGGGCAGGGCATATCTGTTTGGAGGGGTAGCTTCTGGACACTGATGGTCAAACTCCTGGCCCTGAGACCTGTGACATGAGAGCTCTCAAAGGGACCAGCTTCCTGGAGATGGGGAGGTCCCTGCCTCTGGAGGCATCTGAGTCTTTTGGGAGAGATGAAGCTGGGATGGGGTTGTGGGGGGTGTCCCTGCAAATCTCTGGGAGTTGTTGGGACCACACAGTAGCATTGGGCTTTTCTATTTGATGTTTTTTGTGTTCCCAGGAATCCCAACGAGGAGGGGCTACCCCATTGGCCCGTGTATGACCAGAAGGAAGGCTACCTGCAGATTGGCGTCCCCACCCAGGCAGCCCAGAAGCTGAAAGATGAGGAAGTGGCGTTCTTCACTGAGCTCTTTGTCCAGGACGCAGCCAGAACGTCACCCCAAACAGAGCATATTGAGCTGTGAAGGGGAGGCCCATCCAGCCTCCACCAGCTGGGGAGCTTAGGGGTAATTCTACAGAAGGTGTTTATGGCCAAAAAGGTACCTTAGTGTCTGGTGGGAGTGGGTAGAAACCACAAAGGGGGAGCTTCTACACCTGTAGCCTGAATTTAGGAAATAATGTTCTTTCGGTGACCAAGTCAGTGTCTGTGTCTTTGGTTGGAGTCTACCCCATCCTCCTGGGGGATGGTTGGGACAGTCACACTATCACTCATCAGGGGCTTCTCTCCTCTGCTTCATGGAGAAAGCCCTCAGGCAGAGTCACCGGTGCCCGTAGAGAGAAGCCAGCAGTGTGTGTGTGTGTGTGTGTGTGTGTGTGTGTGTGTGTGTATGCGGGGGAGGGGGGATGGGTCGGGACGGCGGGTCAGTGAACACAGAGGGGAAATGAGCCAAGCATTGGCAGTGTCTCCTACTGAACTCAAGCTAAAAGATCAGAAAGGTGGACACAGGGAGGCCCTGAGAGTGCAAGAACCTGGCTCCCAGTCTCCCAGAGTCATTGTCTCAACTACTGGAGCCGAACTCAGGCCTCCTTCCCCTAAGATGGGGTTCTTTCTACCGCATTGCCTGGCCATCCCCCGATGGACCCCCTCCGTGCGGGAAGGGCACTGTCCTCTTGATCACCCTCTACCACCTGTCCCTCTGCCCCTGCCTACAGCTGCTTTCCATGCTCCCCAAGCTCCAGGGAATGAAACCATTTCTTTCAGACATACATTGCCCCTCATTCTGGGAGCCGGGAGAGGCCCAAGACTTTTGCGGAGGCAAGGAGAGGGGATGCCCTTTGAGGACCCTCCATCTGATGGTAGCCATCACACAGCCCCCAGTGACAGATCCAACCTGTTCACAGCACACGTCTCCTCTCCATCTTCTGACAAGCCAGGAGCAGGGAGGTGGTTATTTTTTTAGTCCTCATCTGAGGATATTTTTCAATTGATTTCTTTTGAGAGAATGGAAGGGAGAGGGGGAGAGAGAGAAACATCGATGTGAAAGTGACACATCAATTGGTTGCCTCCCACTCGTGCCCTGACCAGGGCCAGGGATCAAGCCTGTAACAGAGGTACGTGCCCTTGACAGGAATCAAACCCGGGACCCTCATTCAATTGGCCCATGCTCTATCTATGGAGCCACACTGCCTAGGGCAGGGAGGGTGGTTATCTTCATGAGAAGGGGCTCAATGGGAGGAATGCCCTACCCAAGGTCACACAGCTGGCACAGCTGACCGTACCCGCAGGAACTGGAGTCTGTTTTCAGATCCTAGTGGCTGTAGCAATTCAGTCCTTGTGGCTGCCATCTCACCTGTGCTCATCTGTACACTGGCACGAGAAATGGGAAGGAAGGTGTGTTAGCCAGTGACCAGAGGCTTGGCTCTTAGACCATGGGCTTCTCAGCTCAGGACCAATGTCAGATTCACTTTCATGGTCCCCAGGCCAGTGATTGGCAGTGGGACTAGGTGGATGGACTGATCAACTGCTGGTCAGTAGCTGGTCACAATGTGGAGGTGACGGCAGCCTTCGGCAATCTGGCGATTATACCTTTAAATGCTGTTATAATATAGTAACTGAGATTGTGTCTTCATAATAAATTTTCATATGCAAAGAATCTTCACAGCAACCCGAGGCCCAAGAAAATTCAACTAATAAGTGACAAATTAGACCAGCTACATAATTTGTTGTGCAAAAATAAAACCACAAAAAGAACTCCCTTATTGTAAAATATATTAAGATGGTGACAAGCAGAGTCGTAAAGCAATGGAGGGTCCCAGTGTGCCTGCTGGGTGTCACACCTGTGAAGCTGGGGCCCTTCACACAGAGCTGGGACATAAACCTGGGCAGTCTGGCTCCAGGGCCTAAGTCCTTAAGTGCGAAGCTATCCTTTATTCCCACACTGGGCATGGGTTAAAAATCCTTATCTGGTTCCCTGAGGCTCAGTGAATTGGCTGCAGTAAGAGTGACCCTTGATCAGGCTGGTGCCTGGTCCCTAACGGGTGGTCATGGTGGTGGACAAGGTGTCCCTGCCCTGATGTTACTGACCGCCCACCATCCACTTTTCTCATTGGGTAACTTATTTTTGGGTCTGCACTTTTGTAAATCAATTAGCGTTGTTATTACTTATATGTCCCCTAGTGGCCCGTTGCAGGAAGATTCCTGCAAGAATAGGCTTCATAACCCTGGAGCGAAGCAGAGAAAGGAGTGAAGCCCACTGGGGCAAGTTTCGCTCCCTTCTCCGCTGCCTCGATCCCTCCCTTCTCTGCCGCCTCCAGCTCTCTCCCTTCTCCACAGCCTTGGCTCCCTTCCTTCTCCACTGCCTTCCTTCCTCCCTTTTTGGCTGCCTCGGCTCCCTCCCTTCTCCACCACCTTGCTTCCTGTTTTCTCCACTGCCTCGCTCTCTTCCTTCTCTGCTGTCTTGGCTCCCTCCCTTCTCTGCTGACTCCCTTCCTTTTCCACTGCCTTGCTTCCTTCCATGTCCTCGGTCTCGTTCCCTCCCTTCCCGCCGCCTCGGCTCCCTCCAGTGTCCTCTGCTTCTCCTACCTCCTCTGCCACTTGGCTCCCTTCGTGTCCGCTGCCTCAGCTCCGCTCCGGTCTCTGCTACCTTCGATCCGCCTGTGTATGCAAATTAACAACCATCTTTGTTTGGTTAATTTGCATACTCTTCTGATAGGCTGGTGGTTGTAGCAAAGGTACGGTCACATTAGCATCCTTGTTTTTTATTAGTGTAGATATTCTCTTGTTACGTTTGCCATCATTTTACTTTTTTTAAAATGCAGTGACACACCTTCCATGCTCACCTTTATTTGTGGCAAGTCATCCAGGTCTTCCACATATGGCAATGATGTAACATTTTCTTGTTGAATGAATGAGTTTAAAGTAAAAGACACTGAAGGGAAATTGCTAATAATAGTACAGATGGTGAGCTGACATGGCAGAAAATGGGATGTTAATATGAAAATAACTGAGGTTCCAGAAAAATGTCACAGAATTCTAGATCCACAGAATTTTGGTTTGGAGTGGATGGTACATGAGCCAGCCACTGCCTCTCTTTCTCCAGAAAGGGACCACCATTGTCACCCAGTGGGCCCCCCTACCCCTGGTATGCCTGTGACGTGTCATCCGCCACAAAGCCTATGCCGATTCATGCCATGATTAGTGGGCAAAGCCAAGTGAAGGGCACAGTCCCACATGGGCTCACACTTGTCCAGTGCTTATTTGTGTGCATCCTCACCATATATCTGTTGAGTAAATTGATGGACATAGAGGGGTGGGGGTGTTAATTTGGAGCCCCTGGGGGTGTCTTCTCTCCTAAGACTTGTCCAGCTGCTTAGGAGTTAAGGACAATTCCTAGGATTTTACTCTCCAGGTAATCCATTTCCACACGGGAAACCTGAGGGAGCTCCCCAAGGGAAAGCTGTGTTCCCCAGCCACCTCCCACTGACACAAGAAACACTGCATCTCATTCATGTGAGGCAGGGAGCTTATGCATGGGAGCCAAGCTGAGGTCTGGCTTCAGACTCCAGCCCTCACCCATCCCTTCTGCAGATGACTCTGAGCCAGGCAGGAACAGGGCGAGGTCTGGAGGTGGCTGCCTCTGCAGAACGGGTTGGGGTCCCTGGTGTGACTAAACAGTGGGACCAGAAGAATAATTCACCCTGGGGCTCTGAAGATGCTGATACAGCACCCTACAGTCTTCAGAGGCCAGCAGCCAGGCGGTGTTCCCAGATTGCAAAGGCCCGTGCGTGTGAGTGTGTGTGGCGCGTGCGCGGGTGAGTAGAAATAGCCTCTGCTTAGAGGACAACACAGATTGTCCCATGTGGGTAGAGATAGGGTGCTTTTTATCTGGGTTTGCTTCATGACCCGTTTTTTTTTCTCCCCCTAGATAAAAGATAGGAACCCCACCCTAGGGCAATCCTTTTTTTCTTTTTAATTCTTTTTATCCTCACCCAAGGATATTTTTCTATTGATATTTAAAGAGAGAGGGAGAGACAGAGAGAAATATTGATGTGAGAGAAACACACAGATTGGTTACCCCCTGCCTCCAAGCCCGAACGGAGGTACCTAAGTACATGCCCTTGACCAGAGTCGAACCCGGGACCATTCAGTCTGCAGGCTCACGCTCTATCCACTGAGGCAAACCAGCTAGGGCCAGGGCAATCTTTATAGAAATAGTTGCTTCTGGGGACTGACCACCACCTCCTCCCTGCCCCCCACCCCTCAACACAAACACACCAAATGGGAAGCTAAGAGATTTGTCTTAAATTCCCCAGTTGAGCAGCTGTGGGGCCGAAAGTTGCTCACAAAGTTTGTAGCCTTGTTGGGAGGACCCTGAGACCACTGCCTCCCCTTGTCCGCTGCCTTGGGAAGCTCACCGCCTGCTCAGGTTGAAGGGTCCAGTGAGAAGCCCTTATGTAACAGGTTGTTTGACAACTCAGATAACCTGAGAGCTGTGTCCAGGCTGCATAGGAAAAGGATGGTCAGCTCTGCGTGGGCGTGGCCTAGGGGCCCTGGCTGTTTCTGGAGCAGCCCTTTGGGAGACCAGAAGCTTTTGTGTTACTTCCTGATTAGGTAATAGGGTGGCGGTGGGGCGGGAGCTGCACGGGGAGCTGAGGAGCAGAGGTCACAGTCCCTGGAGGCAGAGGCACTTGCACAGAGACCTGTGGCCTAGGAACTGCTGTTCCTCCCACGATGCGGTGCTTGGCTCTGGTCCTGGGCTCCCTGGCCGCTTGCACTGCTTGGGGTGAGTCTTTCTGAAATACAAATGGGTGGGGGCACATTTGGAAATCCGTGTCTGGTGTGAGGTTGGGGAGCTGTGTACTGGCAAAACCCATGACAGGTGCGGTTCCAAAACGGTGATGGGAGTGCATCCCCGAGTTGCAGCAGACCCAGGGGTGAGGGACCGTGGAGACGGATCACCGCTCACCTCATTCCTGTGCATGAGTACCTGCAGGAGCTTGTTTATTTCCCCTGCTCACTGGTCCAGATGTGGCCAGAAAGTGGAGAGCAGCTTAGCAGCATGTTAACATCGACACCAAAGGCATGTGTGTCCTTAGGGCACCTCCTTCTCTTAAATGGTGATGATGGTACACCTCTCTGGGGTGGGGGGGAGGAAGGGGGGATCTCCTGAGAATGAAATGGGTTGTTTCTTTGGGGATAGAGGAAGTGCCCCGGAAGAATCCTTAAATGAAAGGGTTGTTTTAAAGTGTCCTGTATTGCCCTGACTGGTTTGGCTCAGTGGATAGAGTTTTGGCCTGTGGACTGAAGGATCCCAGGTTCGATTCCGGCCAAGGGCACCAAAAATAAAAAATAAAATAAAGTGTCCTGTTTTAATAGAAACTGCTGGAGGGCCAGCAGATCAGGAGCCACCTCATTGGAAAATAGGTTGTTACTCCCAGTTTCCAAGAGGCAGAGGGGGCCCACCACCATGATTGCCACAAGGTAAACAGCTGGTAGGTCAGGAGACGGAGGAGGGAGGAAGTGTGGCAAGAGTCTTGGTGGTGGTTGCAGGTCAGGGCAAGCTATGCAAATTGGCAATTTCAGTGGCAGTTGGCAGGTTGGCAGGTTGGCAGGGTTCTGGCCCTGGAGTGATTAGGACAGGAAGATAGTGGCTGGGGCGTGGTAGCCTGAGAAAGAAGCTGTTGAGGGAGGAGGGCAGGGGTACAGACTCTGGCATGCTAGAAGGGCAATTTGATGACTATCTCTAGGAATTGGTTCACTCTAAGGGGGGGCAGAGGCAGTCCCTCCAGAGTCAGCCATACCTGGGATGTCAGTCAGTGTATCAGAACAGAAAATAAAAGACATGGTGAGGAGTTGTTCTATGGGATCGTTTCGCTTTCCTGGGTCTGGAGCTAAAACACAACTGAGCCAAGATATTGTGTTCCGTTTGATTGAAAACTCTGTCTAAATAGTCCATTGAGCCCCACTGGGGCGGCTCAGTTGGTTGAGTATCGTCCTGTGCACTGAAAGGTTGCAGGTTTGATACCCAGTCAGGGCACATACCTGGGTTGTGGGTTCAATCCCAGGTCAGGGCGTGTGTAGGAAGCAACCGCTTCATATTTCTCACATTGATGTTTCCCTTCTTTCCTCCCTCCCTGCCTCCCTTCCTTTCTCCAAACATGTTTCTCAGGTGAGGATTGAAAAAATTGAATCAATAGTCAATTGAACCAGGACCTTGTTCCTAAGACTGCTGGATGCTGACCAGTAGTCCTGAGGGCTACATCAAGCATGTCCAACTCACAGGCCACCGGTCACGAGGTTGACATGCTTGGGCTACATGATCAAGCAAGGGAGAGGGAAGTTGAGTGAGTCAGGGTTCTAGGTAAGGCCACTTAAAATCAAAGGAAAAAAAATAAAGTCCAGCCCTAGCCAGTTTGGCTCAGTGGATAGTGTTGGCCTGTGAACTGAAGGATCCTGGGTTGGATCCCAGACAAGGGCACATGCACAGGTTGCGGGGTTGATCTCCAGTGAGGGGTGTGCAGGAGGTAGCTAATCAGTGATTTCCTCTCATCACTGATGTTTTTCTCTTCCTCTCTGAAATCAATAAAAAATATATTAAAAACAATAAAGGCCAGATTAAAGAAAATAAAGTTTCTGCATGGTTATACTATCTCTGGCTCCTGGGCCCACAGTGCTGTGGCCATCGGTACCCTGACAGCCCAGGCCCCATCTGGACTTTATTTCTTTCTGGTGGCATGCACTCTGAGAGGCCCGGGACTGAGTGACAGGGCAGAGTAAGAAAGGAACCAAGCTAGGAGTGGAGCATTCCCTCACTGCTGCCACCTCCTGGCAAGGCCATCCCATTTCCCTCTTTAGAAAGCCCATTCTTGGCTGCCTCCATTTCCTCTGTGCTCTCATCTATAAAATGGGCAGGCTCCTGCCTATCTGGCAAGGCTCTGGGGAAGATTCAATGCACCAGGATGCCCATCTCATACACAGGAAATGCCCAACATGTAAACGTGACCTATAACATACGTGGGAACTGCCGCTGTTACCATTACTGCATAGGTCTCCCAACCCAATCATCCTCTTTTTCACCCTGGCCAATTGGGCTACTGGACACTTCATGTCTCTTGAAGGTTATCATTGACTTCATTAAGGCCAGGCTCTTATCAAGTCTGGTTTCTTCTCAGACGTCACCCTCCTTCTCCTCTTTGAAGCACTCAGCACACGTGGCACCCTTTTTCCCGTGGCCTCCACGCTGCTCACCTCCACCCTGCCCCACCAGGGTGCCCGCCTCCCACCACTCAGTCTCAACCACAGCTTTCCCTGTGCGTTCTCTGCAGCTTTTTCTCTTCTCTCTCCCACTGGCCTCCTCAGTGACGTCACACACATCTGTGGTTTGCACCTTCACCTTCAGGGAGATGATTCTACTCGGCCCGCTCACCTGGCCTCCTCCGGTCTTGAAGGGCACATTTCCTGTGGTGTGCTCTCACCCAGGATTTCATTGACTTCTCCCCTGCACCTGTCTGAAACGGAACTTGGGGTCCGGAGCAGCTCTTTCAGCTTCTTTCCCTTCTGTGTCCCCCATATCTGATCAGGGGCCACGCCCTTCTGCAACATTCCTTATAGACATCACTGTATTTATTTGTAAAAATCCTTCTATTATACAACAGAATCTATGCTCAGTGCAGAAAACTAGGAAAATGCATAGAAAAACCATCACCTCCAGCGACACCACTCCTTGATAGCTTGAGGCTCAGGCTTCCAAGGAAGTCCATCTGGATGCTCATTGTAATCATTAGCCACCACAACAAAGGAGAACAACCTAAACGGCCCATTCATATGCGATTGGCTATTCATGACCAGAGCCTTGGATGCTGTTTTGTAACATGCCTTTGCACAACAGTGTCTCCAGTGTCACTGGGGTGTTTTCTAAGTCCAGATTTGATTTACTCTTTCTTAATTGCTGTTATTCTTGTCACACACTTTGAGAGAGATGTTGGCCTTTTGTCAGGACCTGCAGGGCAGCCATTGAAGGCTGAGAGGCTAGGAACTATTTCCGAAGGGGAATGTTTGAACGCCCTGGGGCTGCGGGGATGGACAAGAGGAGTGAGTTCATGATGGTCCATGGAAGGTAGAACCAGAACTGATAAGGAGGCTGCAGGAGGTGAATTCAGCCCAGTGAGGAAGGGCTCTCTCCCCGCTCGGTGACCCTGCTCAGAGCCACCAGAACTATGTCACGCCAACCGTGCTGCTCTCTCGTTCTCCAGAATATTCAGGGCAGCTCTGCTCATGTACCCACTGTGTAAAGCCCAGACCCGTAGCCTGGTACCCGAAGCCCTGGCAGACATGAAGCTTCTCATTCCAGGATAATTTTCCACCCCCCTTAGATCCCTCTGGCCCTGGCAGGTCTTGCTTTGTGGTGTCTCTCCCCCCAGCCCCCATCCCCCACCACATTCCATGTCTCCTTGTTCAGTCTTCCCCACAAGTCCTAGCACCAAGGGCACCACCTCCATGAGGCCACCAATCAGATGGCCTGGCTCCCTCTTCTGCTCCTGTAACACCTAACAGATACCTCCCTCATGACACCCACCCCTTCCTTCTTCCTTCTGAGCGGTAGGGTCCAATGTGCATGTGGCTCATTCCCCCTGCAAGGTCCAGGCTGCTAAGAAGAGGGGCTGCCTGTTGCTGCCCCTTTCCTCCTGCAGCTCAGCACCAGCACCTCAATGGAAAATGGTTCCCAGAGGCTCCTAAGCATGGAAACCATATGTCCTGTCCGCGCTCAGCAGCTCTCCTTGCATTGATGTTGTACTTGATGTTGTGATTTCTCCAATTCCAACGGCTCCTTAGGACCCTATGAGTTAGGAAGGCCAGTTCACCTCCTCTCCTTTTGATGTAAGAAGAAATGGAAGCCTAGAAGTTGAGGGGACTCTTTCGGGGTCACCTGGGTCAAGACTCACCTGGAGTCCAGTTCCAACCTCTCACCGCAGGCGTGTCCTCATTTCCTCTCCACAGGGCACCCACCTTTGCCCCCTGTGGTGAACACCGCGCAGGGCCAGGTCCTGGGGGAGTATGTCAGCCTAGAAGGCTTTGCACAGCCCGTGGCCGTTTTCCTGGGAGTCCCCTTTGCCAAGCCACCACTCGGGCCTCTGAGGTTTGCTCCTCCGCAGCCTGCAGAGCCATGGACCTTCGTGAAAAACACCACCTCCTACCCTCCCATGTAAGTGTTGGCATCTTTTAGTGGAACGCTTGCCTCAAAGGGATGCGGGAAAGCAACAAGGCACACCTCTGAGTGCCTTATCCATTGTTCTGGATCCTTCAGATATGGTAGATCCTTAAAAACATTCCAGCCCATCCCAGCTGGCTCATTGGTTGAGCATCAACCCACGAACCAGGAAGTCACAGTTTGTTTCCTGGTCAGGGCATATGCCTGGGTTGTGGGCCCGATCCCCAGTAAAGGGTGTGCAGGAGGCAGCTGATCAATGATTCTCTCTCATCCTTGATGTTTCTATCTCTCTCTCCCTCTGCCCTCCTCTCTGAAATCAATAAAAATATATTTATAAACAACAACAACAAATGCCAGAACTCCCATAGCATGTTAGAGCCTTTTATCCAACAAGTATTTATTGAGCACCTACTGTGTGCCAGGCATATTCTAGGTTCCTGGGCTCCATTAGTGAAGAAAACAGATATTCCTACCTTCATGGAGCTTGTGTTCCAGCTGGGAGAGATAGATGATAAACAATATGGAAATTAATACATACATCCTATATAATAAAATAGAAACATGCAAATTAACTGTCCCTCTGCTATGCGCAAACCACACAAGCCATGACCACAAGTCAATCAGGAATGAGTATGTAAATTAACCCAACTAAGATGGCGGTGGCCACTGAGCTGGAGTGAGCAGGAGGCTTGGGTTGCCCTCAGCGATGGAGGAAGCCAAGCTTCCTGCCTTCCCTGCTGGCCCTGGGCTCCTCATTAGGCTACAAAGTTTCAATTATAGAAGATAAATAACTCCCAGAAAAAGAGAGGCTGGGAACTTGGGTTGCCGGCGTGTGTGGCCAGCCGGAAAATTGCCCTCAGCCACTCACCCACGCTGGCCAGGCACCCCAGTAGAGATCCTCACCCTGAAGAGGGTGTGGCCAGCCTACAAACAGACCTCAGCCCCTCACACAGGCTGGTCACACACCCAAAGGGTGAGTGTCCCCGCTGGGGGGCTTGAACAGCCTGCAAACAGCCATCAGCCCCTCACCCAAGCTGGCCAGGCACCCAAGCGGGACCCCCCCCCCACCCTGAAGGGGGTGTGGCCAGTTGGAAAATGGCCCTCTGCCCCTCACCCAGGCTCGCCAGGCACCCAAGCGGGACCCTGGCCCTGATCCCAGACACCATTTAGGGCAAACCAGCTGGACCCCACCTGTGCACCAGGCCTCTATCCTATATAATAAAAGGGTAATATGCAAATTGACCCTAACAGCAGAACGACTGGGAATGACTGGTCACTATGACACACTGATCACCAGGGGTAGACACTCAATGCAGGAGCTGCCTCTGGTGGTCAATGCGCTCCCACAAGTGGAGCTCTGCTCAGCCACAAGCCAGGCTAACGGCTGCCAGTACAGCGGTGGTGATGGGAGCCTTTTCCACCTCCTCAGCAGCACTAAGTATGTCTGACTGCAGCTTAGGCCTGCTTCCCGCTGGTGAGTGGACATCCTCCAAGGGTACCTGAGCTGCCAGAGGGATGTCTGACTGTCAGCTTAGGCCCACTCCCCAGGCCTAAGCCATCAGGTGGTCATCTCCAGAAGGGTTCCCAGACAGTGAGAGGGCACAGGCTGGGCTGAGGGACTCCTTCAAGTGCACAAACTTTTGTGCACCAGGCCTCTAGTTATGTAATATGTTAGAATAGGATAAGTACGTTGGAAAAAACATTTTTTTAATTAAGCAGGTGATGGGGATCAGAGGTACTGACTCTATTTATTCTCCTGACTTGAACTTTGCTCTATTTGGAGAGTGGGGTGAGCCAGGAGGTTGTGTGGGTGGGAGTGCTTTGGGGTGTGGACCTGGCAAATTCTCAGTTCCCAGTTGTGTCTAGTTACCTGGCCACAAGGAGTAATGGATTCCTGACTCACTGGGAGGACTCGCCAATTGTCATCTGTTCTGGCTGCTCACAGTCTGTTATTAGGGCAAGCAACAGTGCTTGCCTGGGACGGATGGGTTGGTGATAGACTCTTAGCATGTCAGGGCTGCAAGATTCTTCCAGAAACCACTCCCCTCACTCAGGCCTAGCAGATGAGGGACCAGAACAGGAAAGGGATTCACTCAGGGTCACCTCGGAAACGAGGGGCTGCGGCAGTTCTCCTGATGTCGCCCTGCAAATATTTCCCCCCTGACCTGTCACGGGCCCCACACATATGCTGCCATTTGAGTGAATGGGAGTCTCCTGTGAACTCGACCACTTAGGTTACCTGGTGGAGGTGCACGGCCCCACTGCACCCTCCATGGGAGCCCAGCACAGAGCCAGGCTGCATCCAGGGAGAGCAGGATGACCATTGCCCTGGCGGGCAGTAGCTAGGCAGCCTACTGTCCTTGACCTGGTGCATCCGAAATTGCCAGGAAGAGGAGAGGAGCCAGGCCTTCTCGCTATACATGATGCTGGGAGGCTTTAGTGAGCCCCAGGGCCCCCACTCATGGCTTCCTACCCACTCAACATCTTCTCTCTGGTAAGAGCAGTTTTGCACAGGCACAGAGCTCCCAGGCCGGCTCTGTGCGCAGCTCCGGCTGAACCTGAGTATATCTCTCTCCCCACCTCCCCAAGGTGCTCCCAAGATGCCGTGTCAGCCCAGGTGCTCTCAGAGCTCTTTTCGATCAGAAAGGAGAACATTCCTCTTAAGTTCTCTGAAGACTGCCTTTATTTAAACATCTACACTCCCGCCGACTTGAAGAGGAAGAGCAGGCTGCCGGTAAGGTGTGCGTTCCATGTCGGTGGGATCTCCTGTTGTGGACTGGGGAGGAGGAAGGCAGCGTGGGGGGGAGTGTCCCAGCCACGGCTATTTCAGGGGCCCCGCGCTTCCTTTGCTCTCCCTGGCCAGGCCATGTGACCCCAGGAAACACATGTTTTCTATCCCTCAGTTTCCCCTGGCAATAGTCATGGTGCCTCTGGGGGACTTTGCTGTACATCTGTAATCTATCATCAGTTCTTTCCATGTTCTCTCATGCGAACAGAGGGACAAGCATGACTACTGATAGTTGCAAGGTTAGGAATCTTGATTGCCAGAGAAGCTAAGGCATGCTTTCCAATCAAGTTAGAGCTTGAAGGAACCTCACTGAGAAGGCAACACCCCAACCCTCCTTTTATAGGCGGAGAAACCAGGAAGGCGAGGCCACCCAGTCAGGTTGGCAGGACCAGGGCAAGGGTTCTCTGAAAAATCGAGCCAATGGGTGGTGTTTGTCAGCTGCAAAGATCCTGCCCTGACCAATGACCCAGGGTGGCACAGAGGTGTGGAGGCAGAGTCGGGGGCAGTCCTAGAAGCAGTGTCCTTTGTCTTTGTCTTTGCCTAAATATCTGAGATGTTCTTGAGCTAATTTCCCTTCCTGATTTTCTTTGGCTGGGGCGATGTCCCAGTGAGTCAGCATTTCCTCATTAGGCAGAGGCCCAGAGATGGGCGGCCAGAAGGTGGGGGCAGGTCTGCTGGGGGCAGTCCTGGGGTGCAGAAGGAGGAATGTAAGGAAAAGATACCACTGGGGGCATGGATCCTTCTTGAGATAGTCATTCTCACACATGAGAGGACTTTAATTCACCGCACAGAGGTGACTAATGATGCTGAAATCCAAGGGCTGCCCAGGCAGAGTGTGCTAAGCAGGTGAGGGGCCCAGGAATTAGGGTGATGGGAGTGTTTGGGGGAAGATGACCTCATTGGCCTTGGCCGTTCCCATGATGCTGTTCTCAGCATGAAGAGCCTTGGGAGCAGGCAGCCATGTGGCTGGAGAGACAGGCAGGGGCAACCAGGTGCATGGCCCCAGCTGAAGGAGTGGGGAGGAGAGCGATTGCCTGCCTCACCTTTGCTGGGGGCTGATGAGCTTCAGAGAACAGCCTCCTTGAGTCCTGATCAACCATACAACCATTTGAGGTCCTTCCCAGCTCTGCTCCTATCTGTGACCTGTGTGGTTGCTTCCTCCCTGTCCAGGTGATGGTGTGGATCCACGGAGGAGGTCTGGTGATGGGCGGGGCATCAGCCTATGATGGGCTGGCCCTCTCTGCCCATGAAAACGTGGTGGTGGTGATCATTCAGTATCGCCTGGGCATCTGGGGATTCTTCAGGTAAGATATTGGACTCCACACTGCACATGGGCCCTTGAAGTGAGGATGGCAGGAACCAGCTCTGGTCATGTTGTGTCAGTTCCCCAGAAAGGCGTCCAAATCCCTTCATAATTGGGCTCCAAACACTGTCTCATTTCCCAACCATGCTGGTCGACCTGCTTCTGAGCTTTTGCATGCACTGTTCCTTCTGCCTGGAATGCCTGTTCTCCTATGCATCCTATAAGGCCCAACTCAAATGTTCCTGCCTCTGAAATGCTCACCTTCTTTTTACCTGTGCTTTCACAGCACACAGCACACCTCTGGAATGACAGCAGCACAGCAGTTAGAGCGGCAAGTTCAACACCTCACCTCTCATGGGAAAGGAGGGAAGGGCAGACTTGGGTTGGAGCTCGGTGAATGCTTCTGGGTGCTTGAACAAGTCGCTGGAGCTGGGAGGTGTCAGAGCATCTGATTCCCTAGGCCAACCCTCCCAGGAGGAATTTCGGGGTCACTCGCTCTGATTGCTACCGCATTTGGCATGTGCATGAGCCAAGGCTAAAGTCTTCTCCATGGAGTCTCCATGGAGACAGGAGCCAGGGTTCCTTAGGGCAGAGTTTCTGGTAGGTTTTCTCAATGCACTGGCCCTGCGACATTGGACCCTGCGAAGGCTGATGGACAGGAGGTGGGGTGGACACTCACTGGAAAGACCTGTAGGGCTAGAGGAGGGTATTAGGGGAGTCATATCCCAGGATGCAATGCCTTCATCGAGACTCTTCATCTCTTTCATGGCGCCCCCCGCTCCTGCCCCATTTCTCTGCTCCCTGTTACATAAAACTGCTCCATCAGCTCTCCATGTCTTCTCTCCTTCCAGTCTCTCCTCTCCCCACACCAGTCAGGTTTCTACTCAGACCATGCCACTGGACTGTTCTGGTGGAAGAGGAGGTCTCCAGTGACCCACCAGCTCTGGGCCCAACCTTGGCAGCATCCACACATGACCCTCACACCTCTTTGAAGTACTTCTGTCTCTTGGCTGCATGTTCTGCATTCACACTTTTGTTCACTGGACCCTGGGGCCTTTGTACATGCTATCTCTGTCACTTGGAATTCCTTTCTTTGGATATTGGCAAGGTTCTTGTGCTCATTCATTCAGATCTCTACGCAGATGAGGCTGCCTCCGAGATGCCTTCCCTAGACATCTGATCTGAAATAAGACCCCACTGCCCCACTCCTGCCTTTTCCCTGACCCTGTTTTATTTACCCTGAGAGCATTTTCCCTAAAGGTGTTCTATTCTTACTAGTATCCCGGTGCCCAAAATTCATGCACATTAAAAGGGAATTAATTGCCCTAACTGGTTTGACTCAGTGGATAGAACATCAGCCTGCAGACTCAAGGGTCCCGGGTTCGATTCTGGTCAAGGGCATGTACCTTGGTTGCAGGCACATCCCCAGTGGGGAGTCAAGGGCATGTACCTTGGTTATGGGAACATCCCCAGTGGGGAGTGTGCAGGAGGTAGTTGATCTATGTTTCTCTTTCATCAATGTTTCTAACTCTCTATTCTGTTGCCAACAGTGGCTTCCTTTGCCTTCAGAGGCACTTTGTTCCACTAATTGGTCTTTAAACATATTCTCTCCTCTCTGCTGTCAGGGGCCAGGGTGCAGGTTGAATAGGATTGCTAGCTGGCAGGCCCCTGACAGCAAACTGGCCACCTGTTGATTTCTTGAAGAAAGGGGCTCCCTCCTCCCTGCTGTGAGGGTCCAGGGTGCAGGAGAATGGGGTTCCTGGCTGGCAGGCCACTGACAGCAAGCTATCCAACAGCAGATTCTGTGAGGAATGGGGCTCCCTCCTTTCTACTGTCAGGGTCTGGTTTGAAGGTCAGCCATGCCCCCTGTTAGGCCAGGCCCAGAGTTCTACCATGCCGTGGCCTCCACCTCAGCAACCCAGGACTGACTGCTGCTGGGTGCTCCTGGTGCTCTGAGGGTGGGTTCTTCCCTGAGGCCGCACGGGAAATAGCTGGGGAGGATGCAGCCCTTGGCTAATTGACCCAGGATTCAGTGGGTTACACGTTCTGAGGGCGGGTTCCTGCCTCAAACCCTGCTCTCACGGGAAACAGCTCCAGGAAACAGCTTGGGGGAGGGCGCAGCTGTTGCCAAGACAACCCCTGCAAGACTGACTTGCTTCCACTTGGTCACCAGACCCATTCCTGATGAACTTAACCCAGGGTTTTTATATAAGTAGATATGTACCTGTTTATTTGTTGATGATCTGTAGAGTGAGCTCCATTTAATTGGAGATTTTACCTATTTTGCTTCGGGCTCTTAGAACAGTTTTTGACACATAGCAGATATTCAGCAAGTACATGCCAAGTGAATGAATGGAGAGCTAAACAAACAATGCTACACCTGTGAGTCTGGGCTGTGGAGGGCTCACCTAGAGCCCACAGCCCAAGCTATGGTCCTGGGAATCCTGCCATGATGATTCTAACCCGTGCCCTCCCCCCACCACCACACTGTTCTCTTACCCACAGCACAGGGGATGAACACAGCCGGGGCAACTGGGGTCACTTAGACCAGCTGGCTGCGCTGCACTGGGTCCAGGAGAACATTGCCAATTTTGGAGGGGACCCAGGCTCTGTGACCATCTTCGGAGAGTCTGCGGGAGGTGAAAGTGTCTCTGTTCTTGTAAGTGTTCCTGGCACCGATGTGGGTACAGATGGGCTCCCAGCTGGGACACCTGCTGACCTTTATTAACAAGACCTGGTTTCAAGGCTGATGCTACTCTGCACAGAGCAGATAGTGGAAACCTAATGGCCCAACTCTCCCCCAGGAGCTTAGGGTTCCGCTAGCATCCTGGGGCCATAATCATCTCCAGCCCCAGCCTGCAACATTCCTTCTGACTTGGCTGAGTTCCTAATCCCTTCTCCATGAGGACTCTCCTCACTTCTCCTGGGGAGCAGGGTGGGTATAAATTATGAGGAAGAGGAGGCAGCTGTGAGAGTTGGGCCGAGTGTCACTGTGTGGCCTCAAGCCAGATCCACATGTCAGGAGGCTATGAGCACTCACTAAGAACAGGGCGTCTTGTGGTTTGTCCACGCCCACGAAGGAGGACAGCAGTCTCTGTGAACGTGGGAGGGAGCTGGGCTGGGGGAAGCAAGTGAGAGGGGGAGGGGAGGGGAGAGGGGTGTAGGGGTGGGGATGGGACAGGGGACACAGACACACCTGGGAGCCTGGTGTGGGAGATGGAGCCGGAGAGAACACAGAGAGAATCAAAGACGGAGAACCAGATGAGAAAGCGCTGGGAGCTGCCAGAACCCCTCCAGCTGCCTCACAGCTGAGCAGAGTGTCTGTGCTGCTACTGTATTTTAAAAGAAGTTTGCTTTCATAGTTAAATACTCAGAGGAAGCTTTTATATTTTGTGAATTGGAGAAAGAGGAGAAGTACAGATACGCCCAAAGAAGAAAAGAAGTTGACCTACAATGTTATTACCCAGGGATTGTCACCATGGACATGTTGACACTTACTTTTCTAGTCTTTTTTTGATGACTCACCCTATCATCTCTCTATCTATGTATCTATTAATCAATCTATCATTTATCTATGATTTTTTAAATTTTATTTTATTTTTTTTATTTTTATTTTTTATTTTTTTAATTTTTTATTACAAAGGGTATTACATATGTGTCCATTCCCCCCCTCCCCGCCCTAGACAGTCCCCTAGCCTCCCCTATCCCCCAGTGTCTTATGTCCATTGGTTATGCTTATATGCATGCATACAAGTCCTTTGGTTGATCTCTTACCCCCTACCTCCCGCCCCAACCCTCCCCGGCCTTCCCGCTGCCGTTTGACAATCTGTTTGAGGCAGCTCTGCCTCTGTATCTATTATTGTTCAAAGTTTATAATGGTCTCAATTATCCATGAATAAGTGAGATCATGTGGTATTTTTCCTTCATTGACTGGCTTATTTCACTTAGCATAATGCTCTCCAGTTCCATCCATGCCGTTGCAAATGGTAAGAGTTCCTTCCTTTTAGAGCAGCGTAGTATTCCATTGTGTAGATGTACCACAGTTTTCTAATCCATTCATCTACTGATGGGCACTTAGGCTGTTTCCAGATCTTAGCTATGGTGAATTGTGCTGCTATGAACATAGGGGTGCATATATCCTTTCTGATTGGTGTTTCTGGTTTCTTGGGATATATTCCTAGAAGTGGGATCACAGGGTCAAATGGGAGTTCCATTTGTAGTTTTTTGAGGAAACTCCATACTGTCTTCCATAGTGGCTGCAAACGTTCTTAACATTTCAATCTAATATAAATATTTTCCTAACCATGAAGTGATCTCCCATAATTTTATTTTTATAGTATTCCATGGTAAGAATTAAAAAGTAGCTTATTAACTCAATGCCATCATGTTGGAACCTGGGGTCCCTGCCCGCGTTCCTCATCATGAGCAGCACGGGCACCCCAGACACCCTCGTGCCCCTCCAGGATCACCTAGCTTAGGGTGAGTTCTTAGGAATGGAAATGTAGACTCAGAACTCTGTCTTGAAAGTGTTACCAGGAATTGCCAAATTGTCTTTCAGATACTTTTGATGGTTATAGTCGGCGCTTGCCACACACTTCCTGTTGTGTTCCTTGCTCTGTTCCTTTGGCTCTTACCAGCTGAGGTTTTCTAATAGAAACAGGGCCTCAGGGTCAGCCTGGGGAACAGGCCAGGCTGGGCCCTGTTATGTCCACTGAGCCCAGGGGAATGGGCCAGGATGGAGCTAGGGAAGCTCTTGAAGACCCTTCCCCGTGAGCCTCAACTCTGTTCGTCTCTGCTCCCCTCCCAGGTGTTATCTCCCTTGGCTAAGAATCTCTTCCACCGGGCCATCTCCCAGAGTGGTGTGGCCCTCACCTCTGGCATGGTCAAGAAAGACGTCAAGGCCACAGCTCAGGTAGGTCTCCTGCTGGGCAGCCCTTACCCACTCTGCTCTGCTCCCCTGGAGTCCTGGGGGGTAGGAGGCCTGCATTGCCATGGGATTCAGCTGACACGCCCAGATCATCCCAGAAGAATGGCTGAGTGGAGGAGCAAGGAGACACCTCACCCTCCCTTCCAGTTTTACTTCTGAGCAAACTGGGCCAGAGAGCAGACACCCCTCAGCGAGGTCAGCGAGGCATCAGGGCAGAGCGGGGACTCAGGCTCCTGACTGACCAGCCAGCACCGTCACTGTCCACGGACCACACTCCCCAGAGTGTGCACGGTGGGCTGCCAGGCTGAGCATGGGGAGTGGAGTTTCACCACGTGTCATCTCTCAGAGGGCCTGAGTTTTGGGGACCCTGCCCCTTGCCACATGTGGGCCTGGAGTGGTTTCTCTCGAGGGGCCTTGTGACTAGGCTGGGTTCTTGGAGAATTTATTTGTCAATTCATTTGTTGCCTCAACAAATAATTTTTTAAAATATACATATTTTTTATTGATGTCAGAGATGAAGAGAGAAAGATAGAGATGGAAACATCAATGATGAGAGAGAATCATTGATTGGCTACCTTCAGCAGGCCCCACACTGGGGATCGAGCCTTCATCCCAGGCATGTGCCCTGACTGGGAATCAAACGGTGACCTCCTGGTTCATAAGTCGACGCCGAGCCACTGAGCCATGCTGGCCGGGCAACAAATGATTTTGATACAGCCAGACACCTAGCAGTCTTGTGTAGCTTCCATTTAATGAAGGGGACGTTTTAACAACTACATAATCACACAGTCATACACTGTCAGTCATGGCAGGAGCAGGAAGGAGAGTTACTTAACATAATGACAGAGTTCAGAAGGAGCCCTTAGTCCAGGGTGTAGGGGAAAGGCTTCCTGAAGAAAGTGATCACTAACGTGAGATCCCCATGATGAGCATAACCTGCTTGGTGAGTAATGAATGTCCGAGGAAGGGCAGTGACGTGTGCAAATGTCCTGTGGCAGGAGGAAGTGTGTGTGTGTGTGTGTGTGTGTGTTTGTGTATGTGTGTGTGTGTGTGTGTGTGTTTGAGAGAGAGAGAGAGAGAGAGAGAGAGAGAGAGAGAGAGAGAGAGACTGATGAGGCCAGAGCAGAAAGAGCAGAGGGAACCTGGAGTGAACTGAGGTTGGGGACATTGGCAGGGACCCTGCTGCCTGGGACCCAGGGGAGGACTTTGACTTTATCTGTTAGGGATCCAAGGAAGGGAGCTCAACAGGGGGTGGTGGGAGGAGGGGGCTCTGCTGATGAGCGCTCACGGGAGTCAGGGGTGGGAGTGTTTTAGTTGGGCTGTGAGAGTCGTTTCCTGGTTCATGGTTCAGTGGAGGCAGCCGCCAGGCTGAAAGGGGCTGGCTGGTAGAGAGGAGGGGAGGAAACGAAGAGGGTGAGAATTTCGAGGTTTTCCAGAACTCTTTGGTTCTAAACAGCAGAAGGAAAGGGGGGATTTATTGAGAGGAAACAGGTGGCAGAGATGGGGCAGATTCAGCTGTCACACAGGAACTAGAAATTGGCCAACAAAGGGAATTTAAGATTTCTTATTCTTCACAGCCCCTTCCCCCGCGCTCCCCTTAATGTACCCTCTCCACGGCCACCATGGAAGAGCCTGCTTTCTTCTCTCTGTGTCAACCTCTCCTGTGGCTGCACTGTGAAGGATTTGCTAGATGGAGGCCAAAGGCTAGTAAGAGGATGAGCCGAGATTTGAAACCAGACAGTGGGATTCTGGACGCCCTGACCTAAAGCCCACTCCAAGCTGCCCCTCTGTAGACATCTGGCTTTGAGAGCCTTTGGCCCATTTTAAGAGAGAGAAGGAAACTGGCATAGAGGTGGCAGAATTGGCATGACTGAGGCCCAGGGCTCACGCCTGCTGGTCCAGAGAGATGTCTGCACCCCACCCCCTGCCACCCGCCCCCCAGTGCCTTTAGAAGTTGAGGTTGGGATGGAACATCAGCTGGTTGACAGGAGGGACACGGCTCTTGAATCTTGCTGTCCCTGTGATTTCTGCAGCAAATCGCTTCCTTTGCCGGCTGTCAAACCACCACCTCGGCGGTCATGGTGCACTGCCTGCGCCAGAAGTCAGAGGACGAGCTCCTGGAGACGTCACTGAAGATGGTAGGTGCCTCCATTCATGTTCCACTCAGGCCTCTCCCCCCCACCCCTCCACTCCCGCCCTGGGAACTTGGCCTCAGGCCTTATCATCTCAGCTGCCTCCTTGTCCCAGAAACACTGCCTGGGACAGAGTCTCTCCTCTCTGGAGTAATGGCACCCCTCAACCTAAATAGGGAATTTCTTTTCTTCTCTTTTATTATGAAATACCTGAAATGTTAGCAAAGTCAAAAACTAACATAGTGATCAATCGTGTAATAATCCTCCAGCTCGGTCAAAATGTACCATGGCACCATTCTTGTTTTCAGAGATATATTTTTAAACAAATTAGACACTATTTACTCCTAGAGGTAACTACCATCCTGAATTTGGGGAAGGGGGATATCAAGAACAAAGATTTCAGAAAGGTTGTCAAAATGATTATTGATTAATTTAGAAATGATCAGTCATGACCCAGTGGTGGCCCAAGGTTCTAAATTTTCTGAGACCCTGCCTCAGATGTGATCCTAGGCTAACCATCCATCCACTCATCATCATATTATGTCTATCCCTCCAGAAATATATCCATTTCATCAATATCCTTTCCTCATCCAAATATCAATCTATCCATAACTTTCATTTATCTATTACCAGTCGCTCATGCATCATCCAGCCACCATATATCTTTACTTCACCATTCATCTCTCTAAAATCAATGATCCATTAATCATGTATATACTAGTTATCACCCTTTTATTCACTCAACCATCCAGTGCACCCATATTCCATGTATTGACCAAATCCATCCATTTATTCATCCATCACTCCATCCATCCATCACTCCATTCATCATCCATCCATCCATCCATCCACCAATGTGGTGGGAGTACAGAGAAGAGAATCATTCATTATAATCATTAGGGATAACTCACAGAGAAGTTGACATTTGAGGACTGAAGGGGGGCTATGGACTCAATAAAGGTGACCAGTGTTTTGAAGGAATTAAAACGGAGCTGTTTCCTGATGCCTGGAAAGAGACACATTTATTCCACGTGGCACAAGAGGACCCAGATTTTAAGGTTCTAAAGGGAGGACTGGTCACTTGAGGAAAACTCATAGAACCCATATTATTACCCTTCTGAGACTTTCTGGGATCATGTGGAAGTCTTGCCATGTTTATCCACTCTCGCAACACACACACACACGCGCACACACACACACACACACACACACACACACACACCATAACCACCTGGTCTGTAGAATTACAACCCATACTGGTTGGGACCCTACTGGTTAGTTTCTACTACTAGTCAGACCTGTTAGCTACCGTGTAGGGTTACAACCAGCACAATAGTGTTGAGCATATACAGTGAGAAGCAAGGGGTGGGGTGAATTTTAGTGAGGTTACATGAGTGAGAACTTTCCGATGCAAGATGGGAAAACTCTTTGCAAAGTGTCTTTAGCAGAAAAAGGAATGTGTTGTCACACAACCTTTGGTGACTGAAAAGTTCAGGAGGAGATGGCTTCAGGCATGGCTGGACGCAGACACACATCTATTATTTAGAATCTGTCTCTACCCCTCAACTTTTGCCTCTCAGCGTTGGTTTACTCTCAGGCAGGTTGGTCCCCTGGGGTGGTTCAAGGCAACGGCAACACTCTAGTCTAGACATACATCCGATCTGCTTAGAAACACCCTTTCCCAATAATTCTAGCAAGAGTTTGGGGTAATGTCTACTGTCCTGACATGGGCTCCATGCCTATCCATGAGCTAATAATCTCTGTGGTCAGGAAGATGGAGCACCCAGGTCTTCTATAGATGTCTGGACTCATGGAATGAGAATTAGGGAGGCGCCCTGGAAAAACTGGGGTGTGGTTGCCTGGGGAACAAGAAGGAGAAATGGATGGAGGGCAGTACAGGCACACACAACAGAAATCCTCCCCAGAGCTCCCCTCCCCCACCCACAGCTAGACCCTGAGCTCATGCCCAGGGGAGCCAGTGCCCTGCCCACTTCCTCTTGGCCAGTCAGGGCGGCACCTGGAGGGAGAACCTGATGCCTTGGCGGCAGCTGACCAAGACCTACCTTTCTCCCAGGAAGCCTCTCACCCACATGCTCTGCCTTTGTTTTCACAGAATTTTTTGCATCTTGATTTACATGGAGACCCCCGAGAGGTAAGGACTATTGGTTTCTGGGTCACACGTTTCAAATCTTGACACCTTTAAGCTCCAGTTGAAGATGAATGAAAGACTTCTCCCTGTGGACACATAGTAACTCCTTGTGTTTATATTGCTGAGGCCCAGAGAGGGGCAGCGACTTGCCTGGGTAACACAGCCAGGAGGACCAGATGTCAGACCAACCTGTTCCTATGACTCCCGGTCCAGTGCTCTTCATCACTAACTCTGTGTCTCCTGGGCTCAGTCTACACCCACCCTTCCTTCCTTCCTTCCTTCCTTCCTTCCTTCCTTCCTTCCTTCCTTCCTTCCTTCCTTCCTTCCTTCTTTTCTTTCTTTCTGTAGTAGTTTTTAAAAAAAGATAGATGTTTTTATTGATTTCAGAGAGGAAGGGTGAGGTAGAGAGAGATAGAAGCATCAGTGATGAGAGAGAATCATTGATTGGCAGCCTCCTGTACACCCCACACTGGGGACTGAGCCTGCAACTCGGGCTTGTGTCCTGATTGGGAATCGAACCGTGACCTCCTGGTTCATAGGTCGACACTCAACCATTGAGCCAGGCTGACTGGGCTCTACAGTTTTTCTTGTTTTTATTTCCTGCTCCCAGGGGGAGAAGGCTGTACTAGAAACTCCCACCCTGGGGAGAGGGAGGTAACTGCATCAGGGGGCTCAGGAGCCTTCACGGAGGAGCCCAGATCTCCTGTGACGCTGCAGGGCTGATTAGCCACTATGTGCAGGGTCACCAGGAAGGGAGCCAGGAACCTCAGTCCTGAGGACACTCCTCCCAGCCACGCAGGAAACTCCAACAGGGTCCTCCCCACTCCTTCCCCCTCTCCTCCCACCTTCCAGATGGCCACCAGGTTCCTATGCCTTTACCTCTGCAATGTCTGCCAGTCCTACCCCCTCTGCTTTCTCTCTGGGGACAGTAGCTCTTACCCTGAAAAGTGTCTTCAGGATTGAAAGAAATGCATTCAGTCATTCAACAAAGATTTCATTAGCACTGAGTACTATGTGCCTGAACCTGAGTTTTAAGCGGGGAGTGGGAGTGGGTGGGTGGAGGAGGGGAGGGATAGACTGTTAGGTTAGGTGGCTCAGGAGGCGGCACAAGAAATAGAGAGTCCAGTGAATCAGAAAAGAAAGGAAAGGAAAAGGTTTATTTGTGCGTCCCCGGGAGACCCACGTACCCCAAGGAGAGGGCAAGTGGATTCACACCAACAGGGAGGGGGGTGCTTTTTTTATACTGCGGTTGGGTGAGGGGCGGGGGACATGAGCTGAGGAATTCTCTGCTGCAGGGGATGGGCGGGGTTATGTGGATTAAGGGAGAAGAAGCCGGTATCTGTGTCTGGCACCTTGATCTGTGAGAAATTCCAGGGGGAGTCCATTATCTTGTCACATGTCTGCATGTATCCGATCCTGGGCTCTCTCCGACCTAACATAGACCAGTGACATGGGCAAAGAAAGCAGACACAATTCCCGGCCCTCTAGGAGTGAGAGAGAGTACAGTAACACATAAAATATGGAGTGTGTTTGATGATGCCTAGTGTTTCGGAGAAAAAGAAACTGGGAACTGGGGATGGAGTTTGCTGGTGGTTTGAGTGTACACAGTGGGATTTGGGAGCCGTGGCTCTGGGTTCACTAATTTGGAGTCCACAGTGACTTTACAGAGCGTAACCACCGTGAATAATGAGAATTGACTGTCATGAGAGAGATACATATAGATAGACATAAACTTCAAGCTGAAAGTTTTATATAAAACACAAATATTAACATAATATTTTTACATATTTCAATTTGAGGGAGATCCCCCCATCACCTGCCCACTGCTAATCCCTTGGGGACCAGTTGTGCCCGCTGGGGTCAGAGACTTAGCTGTTTTGTTAGACCCTGAGCTCTGTGCCACTGCCCACAGGCACACAGGTGTGTGGTGCTGGCTGTGCTCAGACGAGCTGAGAGAAGGACATGGGTGTGAGCAGGGAGGGCAGCATGGACACTGTTATGTCCCTTCCCAGGGCCAGCTCCTAATGTGTTCTGTGGTTGATGGAGTGCTGCTGCCGAAGATGCCGGAGGAGCTTCTGGCTGAAAAGCAGCTCAACACCGTTCCATACATCGTCGGAATCAACCAGCAAGAGTTCGGATGGATTCTTCCAACGGTGAGCCTGTGTGGGTCTTTGAGACCCGCCTTTGCGCCCATCCTACCAGCCTCACATCTCTGGTCCCAGGATCTCATCCTCCCCTCGCCCACCCACCCCCAATGCCTCGGGGTCCAGGGCAGCTGTTCCCTCTTCACGAGTTGACATTTCCATGGAAACCTTCCCTGGGATGGCCGAAACCGATAGCTGGGTGGTGAAGCCATGGGTCCCCCCTCTCCCAAACTCTGATTGTCTCCAGTCTAAGAACCTTCAAAGGTCGGTGCCAGTAGAGAAAATTATTGTGCATATGAAGAAATAGAGCCCTGGGAAGGAGGGGAGCTCAGGAGTAAGGCCTGGGCCCTGCAGTCTCTCCCCCTGGGCTCAATGCTTTCCAGTTTCTCCACAAATCCCCAGGCACGCTCTTCGTTGTCCATTTAGAAAGAGTCAGAGGAACTTCCTTCCTCTTGCGGTAAAATTGACTTCTAAATGTTAGGAAGGGCTTTCCCTTCTGTCAGAGATAAAGCTGGATACTAGAGGAAGTGATAGGAACAGGTTTCATTCAATTATATTACTGCAGCAGGAGTAAGATCCAGTGTGAACTCCACTCAAACCCTGAAGCACAAGGCTGGAGCCATGTAAAGGCTGCCCTGCAGAGGGGTTGGGAAGGTGGCCATGAGACCAGTCCCCCTGGATTCATGAAGTAGCACTTCTCTGGAGGAGAAGCACACCTCTCCCGTGTGTATGTCAGCAGGCAGGGGTGTCAGTTGCAGCGAGGTGCCCACTGAAGTGAGGGTCCGGGAGAGAGAGCAGAGTTGTCCCCTGCATGTCTGCATTTTGGAGGGACAGCTCCCAGGTCCTTGAGCGACAGCTCAGGAGGTAGATGTACAGTTCTAAGGGCAGAGACAGGCTTTGGGTGGAACAAACAGTGCCCTCTCCTGGCAGCACAAAGCCTTCTCAGGGGCTGGGATCAGTCACCCAGGGACCCAGGGACCCAGCCTATGCTGCTGGGAGCAGTGTTAGAGTTTGGTCAAGGCCCTTAGAGCGGAGGTTTGGATGGGATGGTTATGTGCAGATCTGTTGTGCACTTCTCACCTGAGCCCGGTTTCAAAGGTTATGCCGAAGGACCAAAGGCATGATGACAAGATGGCGGCTTCCTGGGTCATCTTAGAAGAGTGGGGTATCTGTGAGGTCTGTGTCGTCCTCCAGGGCTCCGTCCTTCAACACTAGCTTGCATTATATTGCAGAGGCCTAAATCGGCTTCTTTTAACATTTACTTCATCTTCTTCACTCTCCTTGAGTTTCTGGATACAAGTCCCTTTCATTCATTGGTTTTGCCCAGTTCATCAGAGTCCTTGCCCGTCAAGACATGACAAGCTGTCTCCCAGCCTGCACCGGATTGGTTGTTTGGTCAGTTTGGTTCTTCCTGTTAGTTCCCAAATGAGTCAGACTGCTAGCTTGTGTTTTAACAGACGATGGGTTTCCCGATCTCTGAAGGCAAGCTGGATGAGAAGATGGCCCCTTCACTCTTGTGGAAGTCCCACACTGTAAGTGTCTAGGGAATTCCCCAGATGGGCTGAGACCGGCGGAGAGACGGGATTGCCCCAGGTCACTGAGCAATTAAATGGCAGAATGAAGACTGGGGCCAGAGGGTTTTCTTCCCAATTTTGGCCTTTCCCACTGGGGTGGGTGGGTTTGCACAAGATTTGAGAGCATCACTGTGAACACTGGGGGCGGGAGGGTTTGACAGCCGTGCTCACTGGCGGGAGAAGCCATGTTGCTGACCCAGGGCGGCAGCCCCTTTCACTCTTGGTTCCATTTCAGAACATCCCTGAGGCACTGATCCCAGTGGTCATTGAGAAGTACTTAGGAGGGACAGAGGACCCTGTCAAAAAGAAAGACCAGTTCTTGGAGTTGCTGGGAGATGTGGTATTTGGTGTCCCATCTGTGACTGTGGCGCGTGGCCACAGAGGTGAGTCCCAGAGACTGGACAGGAAGGGACACCAACCCCACCCACTTCGCTGTCTGTCCTGCCCACCCCTCAGCATAGACAGGCCTCTGAGGTTGGTCCCATGTGGCCTGGGATGGGGCGCTGTCCTGTTTTGGTTTCTGCCAGAAGTGGACTCTGAGAAAAGGATCCAAATACAGCTAGTTTATTTGGAGGTGATCCCAGGGACACCAGGAGAGGAGTGGAGAAGTGGCGTGGGAAGGAGAGGGAGCCAGGCTTGCTGCACGGTCCAGCACGTGTGTGCCGTGGGAACCTGGAGCCGGTGCTCTGGGACCCAGCAGAAGACGTGTCTCAGGGTCATCCTGGGTGAAGAGGGAGCTGGGGTACTTAGCCTCCAACTGCATGAGTTGTTGGTTAAAGGCTGTTCCCAAGGGGTGGCTCCTTCCCTAAAGCTCCGGCCTGCTATACTTAGGGGCAGAGTGGTATCTGCTGGCTGAAGACCTCAGAACAAGAGCTCCAGATGCTGGAGGTGAAGCCGGCTGGCATGCCCAGAAGTAGGGTTCCGGCAAAGCACCGACAGCATCTGCCACAGGTGCTCCTCACCTGGAGTGATGGGGTCTGTAGGGCTGAATGGCTAATCTTGGAGATGTTTCTTGGAAGATTTCCAAGGTCTAAGCCAGTGGAACCGGGGGAGGAGTGAAACCAAGCATAGGATCAGGAGTGTTGTCTGTAACCAGCAAAGCACAAAGGGGTGAGCAGTGGCAGGTGTGGGGGCAGGTGTTCTGGAGAATTCCATGTCTGTGGTCAGCTCTGGTACATCCCTGTGTGTGTTGGGTCTACCACGGGATCTCCCAGCATTGACCCAGGGCTGTGTGGGTGGGGTGTGAGGTCACCTAGCGAGGAGTTGTTCCTTCTGGGTCTTTCCTTTTCCAGGGTCCCCCTTCACCTAGTCTGCAAGCCAGGACCCTTTACAGAATCTCAGTTCTCTATGATGGGGATCCCTCACGCACGGGACACTGCCCAGCACACCACTAGCACTCACGTGGGAGGCTGCTGTTCATATTGTTGTTTTTTGTGTGCTCAGGACCCAGGCGTGCCAGTAATTCCCTGGGTGCTTAGAGCCCTCAAAGCCTTGACACCATGCAGGTGTGGAACGGGTAAAATGAACGTGCGTCAATCATGTGTTCTCAGATGCCGGCGCCCCCACCTACATGTATGAGTTCCGGTATCGCCCAAGCTTCTTGGCAGGCACGAGGCCCAAGACGGTGATAGGGGACCACGGGGATGAAATCTTCTCAGTCTTCGGGGCTCCATTTTTAAAAGGTGATGGCCCTTGGAGGTAGGGGGGGTCTGGGGTCAAGGCTCGGTTCGGTGGCCTTGGGCAGGTTTCTTCTTTTCTCTGAGACTTCATTTCCCGAATTCATCGTGACAAGTTGAACGACAAAGTTCCCCCTCTCTCTTGCTCTGATGTGCACAATGGGCATCAGTAAGACAGGGCCTGCTCATGGGCTAGAATGTCCCAGTCAGGTCCCACTCACAACGGTGTATCAGAGTGTCAGAGTAAGGCTAGAATTGGTGTTAACCTTGAATCAAGGCTAACATACATCCCTCTGTGTATCTACCCAACTATCTATCTATCTAAAGCTCATATTTTTAAAAACAATAATATATTTAGGAATATGATATTTTAGAGACAACCTTTCTCTAAAAGATCATATTCCTAAATGTCTTTAATACCGTAACTATCAGCAGAGATGGACTACTTGTGTGTGACCCACCTCAGGCCTGTTTGGGACACAACAGTGCCATATCCTGACTGGATGACTACTTAGGGTCATTGCACTTCTGTTATTTCTCAGATCCAATGAAAATGTGAGTGGGTGGCTGAGATCCAAAACACACCCCAGAAAGACAATCCTGGGAGGTGGGGTGGCTGTAGGGGAACCCGTTCAACTCTGAAGAGGGAGGGTGGGGTGGGTGTGCGGGCAGAGAACACCAGGGTCTATGTGTTGACTGCAGCCCTGGGCTGAGTCCTCCATCAGTACCTCCCCAGCTTCCAGTGCACACAGACGACCCAGTGTCCTCCTAAAACACAGCTTTCACCTCTGTGGGTCCGGAGTCCGGCTCAGAATCTGAATTTCCAACAAGCACTCAAGTGGTGTGGCTGCTGCCGGCCCACGACCATACGTGGATTAGCAAGGACTTTTCCTCTTCTTCCCTCCAGACGGCGCCTCCGAAGAGGAGATCAAACTCAGCAAGATGATGATGAAATTCTGGGCCAACTTCGCTCGGAATGGGTGAGCAGCCAGAGCAGGGCTGGGGAGGGGCAGGGCTTATCTGTTGGGAGGGGTAGCTTCTGACACTGATGTTCAAACTCCTGGCCCTGAGACCTGTGACATGAGAGCTCTCAAAGGGACCACCTTCCCAGGAGATGGGAAGGTCCCTGCTTCTGGAGGCGTCTGAGTCTCTTGGGAGAGATGCAGCTGGGGCGGCGTCGGGGGGTTTCCCTGCAAATCTCTGAGAACTGTTGGGACCACACAGTACCTTGGGGCTTTTCTATTTGATGTTTTTCCTGTTTCCAGGAACCCCAACGGGGAGGGGCTACCCCATTGGCCTGTGTATGACCAGAAGGAAGGGTACCTGCAGATTGGCGTCCCCACCCAGGCAGCCCAGAAGCTGAGAGATGAGGAAGTGGCGTTCTTCACTGAGCTCCTTGCCCAGGACACAGCCAGGACGTCACCCCAAACAGAGCATATTGAGCTGTGAAGGGGAGGCCCATCCAGCCTCCACGATCTGGGGGAGCTTAGGGGTAATTCTACAGAAGGTGTTTATGGCCAAAAAGGTACCTTAGTGTCTGGTGAGAGTGGGCAGAAACCACAGAGGGGGAGCTTCTACACCTGTAGCCTTAATTTTGGAAATAATGTTGTTTCGGTGACCAAGTCAGTGTCTGTGTCTTGGGTTGGAGTCTCCCCCATCCTCCTGGGGGATGGTTGGGCAGTCACACTATCACTCATCAGGGGCTTCTCTGCTCTGCTCCATGGAGAAAACCCTCAGGGAGAGTCACAGGTGCCCCTAGAGAGAAGCCAGCAGTGTGTGTGTGTGTGTGTGTGTGTGTGTGTGTGTGTGTGTGTGTGTGTAGGGGGGGTGGGGGGGACAGTGAGCACAGAGGGTACATGAGCCCAGCATTGGCAGTGTCTCCTACCGAACTCAAGCTAGAAGAGCAGCAAGGTGGCCACTTGACCACCTTTACATGTGGACACAGGGAGGCCCAGAGAGGGCAAGAACCTGGCTCCCAGTCTCCCAGAGTCATTGTCTCAACTACTGGAGCCGAACTGAGGCCTCCGTCCCCTAAGATGGGGTTCTTTCTACTGCATTGTCTGGCCATCCCCAGATGGATCACCTCCGTGCAGGAAGGGCCCTGTCCTCTTGACCACACTCTACCACCTGCCCTCTGCCCCTGCCTACAGCTGCTTTCCACGCTCCCCAAGCTCCAGGGTATGAAACCAGCTCTTTCAGACATACATTGCCCCTCATTCCTCTAGCTGGGAGATGCCCAAGGCTTTGAGCAGAGGCATGGAGAGGGGACGCCCTTCGAGGATCCTCCATCTGGTGGTAGCCATCACACACAGCCCCAAGTGACAGATCCAACCTGTCCACAGCCCACATCTCCTCTCTGTCTTCTGACAAGCCAGGAGCAGGGAGGTGGTTATTTTGTTAGTCCTCATCTGAGGATATTTTTCAATTGATTATTTTGAGAGACTGGAATGGAGAGGGAGAGAGAGAGAAACATCGATGTGAAAGTGACACATCAGTTGGTTGCCTCCCACACGTGCCCTGACCCGGGCCGGGGATCAAGCCTGCAACAGAGGTACGTGCCCTTGATGGGAATCAAACCCCGGACCCTTCAGTCCATGGGCCCATGCTCTATCCACTGAGCCAAACTGCCTAGGGCAGGGAGGGTGGTTATCTTCATGAGATGGGGCTCAGTGGGAGGAATGCCCTCCCCAAGGTCACACAGCTGAGTGTACCCGCAGGAACTGGAGTCTGTTTTCACATCCTGGTGGCTGTAGTAATTCAGTCCTTGTAGCTGCCAGCTCACCTGTGCTCACCTGTACACTGGCACCAGGAATGGGAAGGAAGGTGTGTTAGCCAGTGACCAGAGGCTTGTCTGTTTGACCATGGGCTCCTCAGGGTCAGGACCGAGGTCAGATTCACTTTCATGGTCCCCCAGCAAGTGATTGGCAGTGGGACTAAATGGATGGACTGATAGATGGCTGGTCGGTGGCTTGTCACAAGGTGAAGGTGATGGCAGCCTTCAGTAATCTGGCGATTATACCTTTAAATGCTGTTATAGTATAGTAACTGAGATTGTCTTCATAGTAAATTTTCATATTCAAAGAATCTTCACAGCAACCTGAGACCCAAGAAAACTGAACTAGTAAGTGACAGATAAGACCAGCTACATAATTTGTTGTGCAAAAATAAAACCACCAAAAAACACCCTTAATGTAAAAAAAATATTAGGATGGTGACAAGCAAAGTCGTAAAGCAACTGCGGATCCCTGTGTGCCTGCTGGGTGTCACACCTGTGAAGCTTGGGCTCTGGAGACAGAGCTGGGACATGAACCTGGGCAGTCTGGCTCCAGAGCCTGAGTCCTTAAGTGTGAAGCTATCCTTTCTTCCCACACTGGGCATGGGTTAAAAATCCTCATCTAGTTCCCTGAGGCTCAATGAATTGGCTGCAGTAAGGGTGATCCTTGATCAAGCTGGTGCCTGGTCCCCTTACTGGTGGTCATGGTGGTGGACAAGGTGTCCCTGCCCTGGTGTTACTGACTGCCCACCATCCACTTTCCCTGTTGGGTAACTTATTTTTGGGTCTGCACTTTTGTAAATCAATTAGCGTTGTTATTACTTATATGTCCACTAGAGGCCGGTTGCAGAAAGATTCCTGCAAGAATAGGGCTTCCTGAGACAGGAGAGAAGCAGAGAAGGGAGTGAAGCCTACCGAGGCAGGCTTCGTTCCCTTCTCTGCTGCCTCCCTCCCTTCTTTCTCCACTTTCGCCCTTGGATCCCTTCCTTCTCTGCTGCCTCGGTTCCCTCCCTTCCCCAACGACTCGGCTCCCTCCCTTCTCCAGTGCCTTGCTTCCTCCCTTCTCTGCTGCCTCACTCCCTTCCTTCCACACTGCCTTGCTTCCTCCCCTGTCACTGTTTTGCTCCTTCCCATCTCCGCCACCTGGGCTTCCTCCTTCCCCTCTGCCTCGGCTCCCTCCTTTCCCGGCCAACTCGGCTCCCTCCCTTCCCCTCTGCCTCGGCTCCCTCCCTTCCTCTCTCCCCTCTCCACTGCCTCAATCCCTCCCTTCTCCGCCACTTCGCTCCCTTCCGTGTCCGCTGCCTCATTCCACTTTGATCCCTGCTACCTCCGATCCGTTCACTTCTCTGCCGATGGCTCCCTTCTGCACTGCTTTGCTTCCCTCTACACTGTATTCAGTCTTCGCGGGGCACCTGTGTATGCAAATTAACTGCCATCTTTATTGGGTAATTTTGCATACTCTTCTGATTGGCTGGTGATTGTAGCAAAAGTATGGTCAATTAGCATCATTGCCTTTTATTAGTATAGACTAGAGGCCCGGTGCACAAAAATTTGTGCACTCGGGGGGGAGAGGGGGTCCCTCAGCCCGGCCTGTGCCCTCTCCCAGTCTGGGGCCCCTCGGGGGATAAGGCCCTGCTGGCTTAGACCTGCTTCCGGGTGGCAGAGGGCCCAATCCCTAGGTGCAGCCCCTGGTCGGGCTCAGAGCAGGGCCGATTGGGGAGTTGGGGCGCCGCCCCCTGTCATGCACAGAGCAGGGCGGATCAGGAGGTTGCATTGCCACCCTCAGTCACGCTCAGGGTAGGGCCAATTGGGGGGTTGGGGCACTGCCCCCTGTCACACTCAAGGCAGGGAGGTTGTGGCCTCACCCCCTGTCATGCACAGAGCAAGGCCCATCAGGGGGTTGGGGTGCTCCCCCCGTCTCGCACAGAACAGGGCCCATCAGGGGGTTGGGGAGCTCCCCCCTGTCACGCACAGAGCAGGGCCGATCAGGGGGTTGAGGAGCTCCCCCCTGTCACTCACAGAGTAGGGCCAATAGGGGAGTTGGGGTACCACCCCTTGTCACACACAGAGCAGGGCGGATCAGGGGGTTCAGGCACCGCCACTGTCACACTCAGGGCAGGGCCTATGGGGAGGTTATGGCTCTACTCCATCACACACACAGCAGGGCCCGTGGCGGGGGGGGGGGGTGGTTGGGGCGCTGCCCTCTATCACCCACAGAGCAGGGCGGATCAGGGAGTTGGGGCGCCGCCACTCTCACACTCAGGGCAGGGCCAATGGGGAGGTTATGGCTCTACCCCATCACGCACAGAACAGGGCCCGTGGCGGGGGGCGGGGGTGTGGGGTGGGGGGCGCCGCACCCTGTCACAAACAGAGCCACAGGGCAATCAGAGGGTTGGGGAGCTCCCCCCTGTCAGGCACAGAGCAGGGCTGATCAGGGGGTTGGGGCACCTTCCCCTATCACGAACAGAGCAGGGTGGATAGGGAGGTTGTGATCCCACCCCTTGTCACACACAGACTACAGGGCGATCAGGGTGTTTGGGCGCTGCCCCCTGTCACGCTGATCCCGGTGCCGGGAGGCCTCTTGGCTCCACTGATCCCGGTGCCAGGAGGCATATTACCCTTTTACTATATAGGATAGAGGCCTGGTGCATGGGTGGGGGCTGGCTGGTTTGCCCTGAAGGGTGTCCTGGATCAGGGTGGCGGTCCCGCTTGGGTGCCTGGCCAGCCTGGGTGAGGGGATGATGGCTGTTTGCAGCTGGTCACACATCCTTCAGGGTGGGGGTCCCCACTCGGGTGCCTGGCCAGTCTGGGTGAGGGGCTGAGGGCTGTTTTCAGGCTGGCAAGGTGACTGAAGCTCCCAACCACTCCTTTTTTTCTTTTATTTTTTTTTTATTCTGGGCCAGCTTTAGCTCTGGCTCCAGCTCTGAGGCTTCAGCTGCTGAAAGCAGGTATCTGGTTTGTTTGGGTTCTATAATCGAAAAACTGTATCAACTCCAGCTCTGAAATCCTGGCTGGCTGAAAGCAGGTTTCTGGGGTTTTGTTTAGCTTCTATATTTGTAACAATGTTTCAAACTGCAAGCTCAAAGGCCGGCAAGGCAGGCGGGGAACGTTGGATTCCTCCGTCACTGAAGCAAGCAAGCCTCATGTTTGCTTCAAGCTGCCTGGCTTCCAGCGGCTATCTTGGCTGGCAGTTAATTTGCATATCACCCTGATTAGCCAATGGGAAGGGTAGCAGATGTACGGCTAATTACCATGTTTCTCTTTTATTAGATAGGATATTCTCTTCTTATGTTTGCCATCATTTTACTTTTTTAAAATGCAATGACACATCTTCCATGCTCACCTTTACTTGTGACAAGTCATCCAGGTCTTCCACGTATGGCCATGATGTAACATTTTCTTGTTGAATGAGTGTGTTTAAAGTAAAAGACAAAGGAGGGATATTGCTAATAATAATACAGATGGTGAGCTGACATGGCAGAAAATGGAATGTTAATATGAAAATAACTGAGGTTCCAGAAAAATATCACAGAATTCTAGATCCACAGAATTTTGGTTTGGAGTGGATGGTACATGTGGCAGCCACTGCCTCTCTTTTCCCAGAAAGGGACCCCCAGTGTCACCCAGTGGGCCCCCAACTCCTGTCTGCCTATGCCGTGTTCACCACCACAAAGCCTATGCTGATTCATGCCATGAGTAGTGGGCAAAGCCAAGTGAAGGGCAAAGCCATGTGAAGGGCAAAGCCATGTGAAGGGCACAGTAGCTCATGGGCTCGCACTTGTCCAGTGCTTGCTGCGTACATGCTAGCCATATATCTGTTGAGTAAATTGATGGAGACAGAGGGGTTGGGGGGCTCATTTGGAGCCCCTGGGGGTGTCTTCTCTCCTAAGACTTGTGCAGCTGCTTAGGAGTTAAGGACAATTCCTAGGATTTTACTCTCCAGATAATCCATTTCCACACGGGAAACCTGAGGGAGCTCCCCAAGGGAAAGCTGTGTTCCCAGCCACCTCCCACTGACACAAGAAACACTGCATTTCATTCACGTGAGGCAGGGGCTTATGATGGGAGCCAAGCTGAGGTCTGGCTTCAGACTCCAGCCTCACCCATCCCTTCTGCAGATGACTCTGAGCCAGGCGGGAACGGGGTGAGGTCTGGCTGCCCCTGCAGAACGGGTTGGTGTCCCTGGTGTGACTGAATAGTGGGACCAGAAGAATAATTCACCCTGGGGCTCTGAAGATGCTGATACATCACCCTACAGTCTTCAGAGGCTGGCAGCCAGGCGGTGTTCCCAGATTGCAAAGGCCCGTGTGTGTGTGTGTGTGTGTGTGTGTGTGTGTGTGTGTGTGTGTGTGGTGTGATTAGAAATAGCCTCTGCTTAGAGGATAACCCAGATTGTCCCATGTGGGTAGAGATATGGGTGCTCTTTATCTGGGTGTGCTTCATTACCTGTGTTTATTTCCCTGCTAGATAAAAGATAGGAATCCTACCCGGGACAATCTTTCTTTTTCTTTTTAATTTTTTTAATCCTCACCTAAGGATATTTTTCTGTTGATATTTAAAGAGAGTGGAAGAGAGAGGGAGAAACAGAAAAATATTGATGTGAGAGAAACAAACCGATTGGTTGCCCCCTGCCTCCGAGCCCGAACGGAGGTACCTAAGTACATGCCCTTGACCAGAGTCGAGACCCAGGACCCTTTAGTCTGTAGGCTGACGCTCTATCCACTGAGCCAAATTGGCTCGGCCAGGGCAATCTTTACAGAAGCACTTACCTCGGGGACTGACCACCACCTCCCTCCCGCCCCACCCCGCCAAACACCACATGGGAGGCTAAGAGATTTGTTCTAAATTCCCCAGTTGAGCAGCTGTGGGCTGAGAGTTGCTCACAAAGTTTGCAGCCTTGTTGGGAGGACCCCCAGACCTCTGCCTCCCCTTGTCCTCTGCCTTGGGAAGCTCACCGCCTGCTCAGGTTGAAGTGTCCAAGGGAGAAACCCTAATGTAACAAGTTGTTTGATAATCAGGTAACCTGAGAGCTGTGTCCAGGCTGTTTAGGCAAAGGATGGTCAACTCTGGGTGGGCGTGGCCTGGAGGCGCTGGCTGTGCCCTGAGCAGCCCTTTGGGAGACCTGGAGCTTCTGTGTTGCACCCTGATGAGGTGATAGGGTGGCAGTGGGGCGGGAGCTGCTGACGGGGAGCTGAGGGGCAGAGGTCATGGCTCTTGGAGGCAGAGGCGCTTACATAGAGACCTGTGGCCCAGGAGCTGCTGTCCTCCCAAGATGCGGTTCTTCGCTCTGGTCCTGGGCTCCCTGGCCGCTTGCACAGCTTGGAGTGAGTCCTTCTGAAATACAGGGGGGAGGGGGCACATTTGGAAATCTGTGTCAGGTGCGAGCGGGGGGAGCTCTGTACTGGGCAGACCCGTGATAGGTGCAGTTCCGAAACAGCTTGATGGGAGTGCATTCCCGAGTCTGCAGCAGACCCAGGGGTGAGGGACCGTGGAGATGGACCACCGCTCGCCTCACCCCTGTGCACGAGGACCTGCAGGAGCTCATCTATTTCCCCGCTTATTGGTCCAGATGTGGCCAAATCGTGGAGAGTGGCTTAGCAGCATATTAACATCGACTCCACGGATGTGTGTGTCCTTAGTCAGGGCCCCTCCTTCTCTTAAATGTGTGATGATGGTACACCTCCCTGGGGTGGGGGGTGGAGGGGAAGAGGAGGGGATCTCCTAAGGATGAAATGGGTTGATTCTTTGGGGATGGAGTAAGTGCCAGGGAAGAATCCTTAAATAAAGGGGTTGTTTTAAAGTGTCCTGTTTTAATAGAAACTGCTGGAGGGCCTGCAGATCAGGAGCCACTTCATTGAGAAAATAGGTTGTTACTCTCAGTTTCCAAGAGGCAGAGGGGGCCCACCACCATGATTGCCACAAGGTAAACAGCGGGTAGGTCAGGAGACGGAGGAGGGAGGACGTGTGGCAAGAGTCTTGGTGGTGGTTGCAGGTCAGGGCAAGCTATGCAAATAGGCAATTTCAGTGGTGGTTGGCAGGTTGGCAGGGTTCTAGCCATGGAGTGATTAGGGCAGGAAGATAGTGGCTCGGGCGTGATAGCCTGAGAAAGAAGCTGTTGAGGAGGGCGGGCAGGGGTACAGACTCTGGCATGCTAGAAGGGCAATTTGATGACTATCTCTAGAAACTGGTTCACTCTAAGGGGGGCAGGGGCAGTCCCTCCAGAGTCAACCATACTTGGGATGTCAGTCAATGTATCAGAACAGAAAATTAAAGACATGGTGAGGATTTGTTCTATGGTATCATTTTGCTATCCTGGGTCTGAAGCTAAAACACAACTGAGGCCAAGATATTGTGTTCCGTTTGATTGAAAACTCTGTCTAAATAGTCAATTGAGCCCCACTGGGCGGCTGAGTCTTTTGAGTATCGTCCTATGCACTGAAAGGTTGCAGGTTTGATACCCAGTCAAGGCACCTGGGTTGTGGATTCAATCCCAGGTCAGGGCGTGTATAGAAGGCAACCGATTAATGTTTCTCACATTGATGTTTCCCTTCTTTCCTCCCTCCCTGCCTCCCTTCCTTTCTCCAAACATGTTGTCAGGTGAGGATTAAAAAAATTGAATCAATAGTCAATTGAACCAGGACCTTGTTCCTAAGACTGCTGGATGCTGACCAGTTGTCCTGAGGGCTACATCAAGCATGTCCAACTCGCAGGCCACCGGTCACGAGGTTGATATGCTTGGGCTACATGATTGAGCAAGGGAGAGGGAAGTTGAGTGAGTCAGGGTGCTGGGTGAGGCTAGTTAGAATCAAAAGGGAAAAAATAAAGGCCAGCCCTAGCCAGTTTTGCTCAGTGGATAGAGCATTGGCCTATGAACTGAAGGATCCTGGGTTCAATCCTAGTCAAGGGCATATGCCCAGGTTGCAGGCTTGATCCCCAATGAGGGCATACAGAAGGCAGCTGGTCAAAGATTCTCTCTAATCATTGATGTTTCTCTCTCCCTTCCTCTCTGAAATCAATAAAAAATAAATAAAGGCCAGATTAAGAAAAATAAAGTTTCTTCATGGTTATACTATCTGTGGATCCTGGACCCACAGTTCTGTGGCCATCAGTACCCTGACATTCCAAGCCCCATCTGAAGTTTATTTTCATTCTCCAGAATATTCATGGCTGCTCTGCTCATGGACCCACTGTGTAAAGCCCAGACCCCTAGCCTGGCACATGAGGCCCTTTCAGACATGAAGCTTCTCATTCCAGGATAATTTTCCACTCCCCTTAGATCGCTCTGGCCCAGTGAGTCATTCTCTCTTCTTCGGGCAGGTCTTGCCTTGTGGTGTCGCACCCTCCCACCCCACTTCCACCCCACCCCGCCCCATTCATCTCCCCTTGTTCAGTCTTCCCCACAAGTCCTAGCACCAAGGGCACCGCCTCCATGAGGCCACCAATCAGAAGGCCTGGCTCCCTCTTCTGCTCCTATAACACCTAACAGATACCTCCCTCATGACGCCCACCCCTTCCTTTTTCCTTCCCAGCGGTAGGGTCCAGTGTGCATGTGGCTCATTCACCCTGCAAGGTCCAGGCTGCTAAGAAGAGGGGCTGCCTGTTGCTCCCCCTTTCCTCCTGCAGCTCAGCACCAGCACCTCAATGGAAAATGGTTTCCAGAGGCTCCTAAGCATGGAAAACATATGTCCTGTCCGCACCCAGCAGCTCTCCTTGCATTGATGCTGTACTTGATGCTGTGATTCCTCCAATTCCCACGGGCTCCTTAGGACCCTATGAGTTAGGAAGGCCAGTTCACCTCCTCTCTTTTTGATGTAAGAAGAAATGGAGGCCTAGGAGTTGAGGGGACAGTTTCAGGGTCACCTGGGGCAAGACCCACCTGGAGTCCAGTTCCAACCTCTCATCGGGGACGTGTCCTCATTTCCTCTCCACGCCCACAGGGCACACACCTTCGCCCCCTGTGGTGGACACTGTGCAGGGCCAGGTCCTGGGGGAGTATGTCAGCCTAGAAGGCTTTGCACAGCCCGTGGCCGTTTTCCTGGGAGTCCCCTTTGCCAAGCCACCGCTCGGACCCCTGAGGTTTGCTCCTCCGCAGCCTGCAGAGCCATGGATTTTCGTGAAGAACGCCACCTCCTACCCTCCTATGTAAGTGTTGGCATCTTTTAGTGGAACGTTTGCCTCAAAGGGATGCGGGCAAGCGCCAAGGCACGCTTCTGAGTGCCTTCTCCATTGTTCTGGATCCTTAAGATACGGTAGATCCTTAAAACATTCCATCCCAGCCCGTGTTGCTCAGTGGTTGAGTGTCAACCTATGTACCAGGAAGTCACAGTTTGATTCCAGCTCAGGGCACATGCCCAAATTGCCGGCTTGATCTCCAGTATGGGTGTGCAGGAGGCACCCAATCCATGATTCTCTCTCATCCTTGATGTTTCTATCTTTCTCTCCCTCTTCTCTCCTCTCAGAAATCAATAAAAATATATTTATGAACAACAATAACAAATTCCAGAACTCCCACAGCATGCTAGCACCCTTTCTCCAACAAGTATTTATTGAGCACCTACTGTGTGCTAGGCATGTTCTAAGTTCCTGGGCTCCATTAGTGAAGGAAACAGATATTCCTACCTTCAAGGAGCTTGTGTTCCAGCTGGGAGAGATAGATGATAAACACCATGCAAATTAATACATACATTATGTAATATGTTAGAACTAGAGGTCCGGTGCAAGAAAATTTGTGCACTGGGAAGAGGTGTCCCTCAGCCACTGCCGGCCTCTGGCCCTCCTCGGCCTTCACAGCCACTGCAGCTTTGTCCGGAGGGACATCTGTAAGATTTCCGTTCTATTTGGTCTAATTAGCATATTGCCCTTTTATTAGCATAGATAGGATACTAAGTGCTTTGTAAAAAAAATTTTTTAAGTTAATCAGCTGCCCTAACTGGTTTGGCTCGGTGGATAGAGCATTGGACTGTGGACTGAAAGGTCCCAGGTTTGATTCCAGTCAAGGGCATGTACCTTGGTTCCGGGCACATCTCCAGTGGGAGGTGTGCAAGAGGCAGCTGATGGATGTTTCTCTCTCATTGATGTTTCTAACTCTCTATCCCTCTCCCTTCCTCTCTGTAAAAAATCAATAAAATATATATTTTTAAAAATTAAGCAGCTGATGGGGATCAGAGGTACTGACTCTATTTATTCTCCTGACTTGGACTTCGCTGTATTTGGAGAGTGCAGTGCGCCAGCAGGTGTGTGGGTGGGAGTGCTTTGGGGTGTGGACCTGGCATGTTCTCAGTTCCCAGGTGTGTCTAGTTACCTGGTCACTAGGAATAGTGAATGCCAGGCTCACGGGGAGGACTCACAAATTGTCATATTGTCACCAAAGGTCACCTAGGAAACCAGGGGCTACAGCAGTTCTCCTGATGTCACCCTGCAAATATTTCACCCCTGACCTGTCACGGGCCCCACATTCGAGTGAATGGGAGGCTCCTGTGGACTCGACCACCTGGGTTACCTGGTTGAGGTGCATGGCCCCACTGCACCCTCCATGGGAGCCCAGCCCAGAGCTGGGCTGCGTCCAGGGTGTGCAGGATGACCATGGCCCAGGTGGGCAGTAGCTAGGCAGCCTCCTGTCCTTAACCTGGTGCATCCAAAATTGCCAGGACGAGGAGAGGAGCCAGGCCTTCTCGCTATACATGATGCTGGGAGGCTTTAGTGAGCCCCAGGGCCCGCGCTTATGGCTTCCTCCCCACTCAACATCTTCTCTCTGGTAAGAGCAGTTTTGCACAGGCACAGAGCTCCCAGGCCACGGCTCCGTGCGCAGCTCCGGCTGAACCTGAGTATATCTCTCTCCCCCACCTCCCCAAGGTGCTCCCAAGATGCCATGTCAGCCCAGATGCTCTCTGAGCTCTTTACCAACAGAAAGGAGAACATTCCTCTCAAGTTCTCCGAAGACTGCCTTTACCTAAACATCTACACTCCCGCAGACTTGAGCAGGAAGAGCAGGCTGCCGGTAAGGTGTGCGTTCCATATAGGAGCGATCTCCTGTTGTGGATTGGGGAGGAGGAAGGCAGCATGGTGGGGGAGTATCCCAGCCCCTGCTATTTTAGGGACACTGGGCTTCCTTTGCTCTCCCTGGTGAGGCCATGTGACCCCAAGAAACACATGTTTTCCATCCCTCAGTTTCCCCAGCGATAGTCATGGTGCCTCCTGGGGACTTTGCTGTACATCTGGAACCTATCGTCAGTTCTTTCCACGTTCTCTCATGAGAACAGAGGGACAAGCATGACTACTGATAGTTGCAAGGTTAGGAATCTGATTGCCGGAGAAGCTAAGGCATGCTTTCCAGTCAAGTTAGAGCTTGAAGGAACCTCACCGAGAAGGCAACACCCCAATCCTCCCTTTACAGACAGAGAATCAGGGAAGGCGAGGCCACCCAGTCGGGTTGGCAGGATCAGGGCAAGGGTTCTCTGAAAAATTGAGCCAATGGGTGGTGTTTGTCAGCCGCAAAGGTGCTGCTCTGACCAGTTTCCTAGGGTGGCACAGAGGAGTGAAGGCAGACCCAGGGGCAGTCCAAGAAGCAGTGTCCTTTGTCTTTGTATTTGTCTAAATATCTGAGATGTTCTTGAGCTAATTTCCCTTCCTAATTCTCTTTGGCTGGGGAGATGTCCCAGTGAATCAACATTTCCTCAATACATAGAGGCCCAGAGATGGGCAGCCAGAAGGTGGGGGTGGGTCTGCTGGGGGCAGTCCCTGGCGTGCAGAGGGAGGGATGTTGGGGGGGTGCGTAAGCGGGGGGCAGTCCCTGGGGTGCAGAGGGAGGATTGTAAGGAAGAGATACCACTGGGGGCATGGATGCTTCTTGAGATAGCCATTCACACACACGAGAGGACTTTAATTCACCGCACAGAGGTGACTAATGACCCTGAAACCCAAGGGCTTCCCAGGCAGAGTGTGGTGAGCACAGTGAGGGGCCCAGGCATGAGGATGATCGGAGTGTTTGGGGGAGGATGACCCCATTGGCCTTGGCCGTTCCCGTGATGCTGTTCTCAGCATGAAGAGCCTTGGGAGCAGGCAGCACTGGGGCTGGAGAGACAGGCAGGGACAGCCAGGTACATGGGTGGGCGGCGGCCTGGCCCCAGCTCGGGGAGTGGGGAGGAGAGCGATTGCCTGCCCCACCTTTGCTGGGGGCTGATGAGCTTCAGAGAACAGCCTCCTTGAGTCCAGATCAACCAGACAACCGTTTGAGGTCCTTCCCAGCTCTGCTCCTGTCTGTGACCTGTGTGGTTGCTTCCTCCCTGTCCAGGTGATGGTGTGGATCCACGGAGGAGGTCTGGTGGTGGGCGGGGCATCAACCTATGATGGTCTGCCCCTCTCTGCCCATGAAAACGTGGTGGTGGTGATCATTCAGTACCGCCTGGGCATCTGGGGATTCTTCAGGTAAGATATTGGACTCCGCACAGCACATGGGCCCTTGAAGTGAGGGTGGCCGGACCAAGCTCTGGGTCATCTCATGTCAGTTCCCCAGGAAGGCGTCCAAATCCCTTCATTATTGGGCTCCACATACCGTCTCATTTCCCAACCACGCTGGTCCACCGGCTTCTGAGCTTTGCGTGTGCTCTTCCCTCTGCCTGGAATGCCTGTTCTACTTGACCCACTCCTATGCATCCTGAAGACCCAAGTCAAACATTCCTGCCTCTGAAATGCTCACCTCCTTTTTACCTGTGCTGCCACAGCACAAGGCACCTCTGGAATGACAGCAGCACAGCAGTTAGAGTGGCAGGTTCAACACCTCACCTCTCACGGGAAAAGAGGGAAGGGCAGACTTGGGCAGCAGCTCAATGAATGCTTCGGGTGAGGGAACGTGTGGCTGGAGCCGGGAGGTGTCAGAGCATCTGATTCCAGAGGATAAGCCTCTCAGGAGGAATATTGGGGTCACTCACCCCGTTAGCTTCCGCATTTGGCACGTGCATGAGCCAAGGCTAGAGTCTTCTCCATGGAGTCTCTTTGGAGACAGGAGCCAGGGTTCCTTAGGGCAGAGTTACTGGTAGGTTTTCTCAATGTACCGGCCCCAGGACCTTGGTTCCTGCAATGAATGGTGTACAGGAGGTGGGATAGACACTCACTGGAAAAACCTGTAGGGCTGGAGGAGGGCGATAAGGGACTCATGTACCAGCATGCAGCGCCTTCATTGAGATTCTTCATCTCTTTCACCCCCCGGCCCATTTCTCTGCTCCCCGTTACATTAAAACTGCTCCATCAGCTCTCCACGCCTTCTCTCCTTCCAGTCTTTCCTGTCCCCACACCAGTCAGGTTTCTACCCAGACCACACCACTGGACTGTTCTAGTGGAGGAGGAGGTCTCCAGTGACCCACCAGCTCTGCGCCCAACCGTGGCAGCATCCACACATGACCCCTCACACCGCTTTGAAATACTTCCTTCTCTTGGCTGCATGTTCTGCATTCACACTTTTGTTCACTGGACCCTGGGGTCTTGGCACGTGCTATCTCTGTCACCTGGAATTTCTTTCTTCGGATATTTGCAAGGTTCTTGTGCTCATTCATTCAGATCTCTACTCATATGCGGCTGCCTCCCAGAGGCTTTCCCTAGACATCTGATCTGAAATAAGACCTCACTGCCCCACCCCTGCCTTTTTTTCTGACCCTGTTTTATTTACACTGAGAGCATTTTTGCTAACTGGTGTTATATTCTTATATGTACCTGTTTATTTGTTGACGATCTGTAGCGTGAGCTCCACATAATTAGAGACTTTCCTATTTTGCGTTGGGCTCTTAGAACAGTGTTTGGCACATAGCAGATACTCAGTAAGTACATGCCAGGTGAATGAATGGAGAGCTAAACAAACAATGCTATACCTGTGAGTCTGGGCTGTGGAGGGCTCACCTAGAGCCACCAGCGCAAGCTATGGTCCTGGGAATACCACCATGATGACTCTTACCACGCCGCCCACACCCTCTGCCCCGCCCTGCCCCACACTGTTCTCTTACCCACAGCACAGGGGATGAACACAGCCGGGGCAACTGGGGTCACTTAGACCAGCTGGCCGCACTGCGCTGGGTCCAGGAAAACATTGCCAACTTTGGAGGGGACCCAGGCTCTGTGACCATCTTCGGAGCGTCCGCAGGAGCTGAAAGTGTCTCTGTTCTTGTAAGTGTTCCTGGCCCCGATGTGGGTACAGATGGGCTCCCTGGGAGACCCGCTGGCCTTTCTTAACAAGACCTGGGTTCAAGGCTGGCCCTACTCTGCACAGAGGCAAATGATGGAAAGCTAATGACCCAACTCTCCCCTGGGAGCTCAGGGCTCCGCTAGCATCCTGGGGCCATAATCATCTCCAGCCCTGGCCTGCAACATTCCTCTTGACTTGGTTGAGTTCCTAATCCCTTTTCCATGAGGACTCTCCTCACTTCTTCTGGGGAGCAGGGGTGGGTATAAATTATGAGGAAGAGGAGGCAGCTGTGAGAGTTGGGCCGAGTGTCACTGTGTGGCCTCAAGCCAGATCCACATGTCAGGAGGCCATGAGTACTCACTAAGAACAGGGGGTCTTGTGGTTTGTCCACGCCCACGAAGGAGGACAGCAGGCTCTGTGTACACTGGAGGGAGCTGGGCTGGGGGAAGCAAGAGAGAGGGGGAGGGGATGGGAGGATGGCGTAAGGGTGGGGGTAGGACAGGGGACACAGACACACCTGGGAGCCTGGTGTGGGAGATGGGGCCGGAGAGGACATGGAGAGAATCAAAGATGGAGAACCAGATGAGAAGGCGCTGGGAGCTGCCAGAACCCCTCCATCTGCCTCACAGCTGAGCAGAGTGTCTGTGCTGCTACCATATTTTAAAACACGTTTGCTTTCATAGTTAAATACTCAGAGGAAACTTTTATATATTGTGAAGTGGAGAAAGAGGAGAGGTACAGATAAGCCCATGAAGAAAACAGTTCACCTACAATGTTATTACCCATGAATCGTCACCATGGACATGTTGACACTTACTTTTCTAGTCTTTTTCTGAAGATCACCCTATCATTCATCTATCTATCTATCTATCTATCTATCTATCTATCTATCTATCTGTCTATGTATCTATCTATCTATCATGTTTCTATGATTTTTTAAATAAAAAACTTTCTTAACATTACAATCTAACATAAATATTTTCCTAACCATGATACACTCCAGTAATTTTATTTTTATAGTATTCCATGGTAAGAATTAAAAAGGAGCTTATTTACTCAATGCCATCCCACTTTCCCCATCATGAGCAGCACAGGCACCCCTAGACGTCATCATGTGCCTCCAGGATCACTTTCCTTAGGGAGAGTTCTTAGGAATGGAAATGTAGACTCAGAACTCTGTCTTGAAGTGTTACCAGGAATTGCCAAACTGTCCTTCAGATCTTTTGATGGTTACAATCGGCGCTTGCCACACACTTCCTGTTTGGTGCCCTGGGCTCTTACCAGCTGAGGTTTTCTTACAGAAACAGGGCCTCAGGGTCAGCGTGGGGAACAGGCCAGGCTGGGCCCTGTTATGTCCACGGCGCCCAGGGGAATGGGCCAGGATGGAGCTAGGGAAGCTCTTGAAGTCCCCTCCCCGTGATCCTCAACTCTGTTCTTCTCCGCTCCCCTCCCAGGTGTTATCTCCCCTGGCCAAGAATCTCTTCCACCGGGCCATCTCCCAGAGTGGTGTGTCCCTCATCTCTGCCCTGGTCAAGAAAGATGTCAAGGCCACAGCTCAGGTAGGTCTCATGCTGGGCAGCCCTTACCACCTTTGCTCTGCTCCCTGGAGTCCTCGGGGGCCTGCATTGCCATGGGATTCAGCTGACATGCCCAGATCATCCCAGAAGAATGGCTGAGTGGAGGAGCAAGGAGACACCTCACCCTCCCTTCCAGTTTTACTTCTGAGCAAACTGGGCCAGAGAGCAGACGCCCCTCAGTGTGGTCAGCAAGGCATCAGGGCAGATCGGGGACTCAGGCTCCTGAGGACCACACTCCCCAGAGTGTGCACGGTGGGCTGCCGGGCCGAGCATGGGGAGTGGACTGTCACCACGTCTTGTCTCTCCGAGGGCCTGAGTTCTGCAGACCCCGCCCATGGCCACATATGGCCCTGGAGTGGCTTATCCCCGAGGGGCCTTGAGACTAGGGTGGGTTCCTGGAGAATTTATATGTCAATTCATTTGTTGCCTCAACAAATAATTTTTTAAAATATACATATTTTTTATTGATGTCAGAGAAGAAGCGAGAGAGATAGAGATGGAAACATCAATGATGATAAGAATCATTGATTGGCTACCTCTGCAGGCCCTACACTAGGGATCGAGCCTGCCCCCCAGGCATGTGACCTCCTGGTTCATAGGTGGATGCTCAACCACTGAGTCATGCTGACCGGGCAACAAATAATTTTGATACAGCCAGACACCTAGCAGCCTTGTGCGGCTTCCATTCTCATGGAGGAGACGGATTAACAACTACATAATCACACAGTTGCAGCCGTGGCAGGAGCCGGAAGGAGACGTACTTAACATCATGAGAGTTCAAAAGGAGCCCTTAGTCCCGGGTGTAGGGGGAAAGGCTCCCTGAAGAAAATGATCACTAATGTGCAATCCTCAGGATGAGCAGTAACCTGCTTGGTGAGATAGGAATGTCCAAGGAAGCAGGAGCAATGTGTGCAAATGTCCTGTGACAGGAGGAAGTGTGTGTGTGTGTGTGTGTGTGTGTGTGTGTGTGAGAGAGAGAGAGAGAGAGAGAGAGAGGGAAGCTGATGATGCCACAGCAGAAAGAGCAGAGGAACCTGGAGTGAGCTGAGGTTGGAGACATTGGCAGGGACCCCGGGAAAGAATTTGTCTTTATCTGGAGACTGATAGTGATCCAAGGAAGGGAGTGCAACAGGGTGCAGGTGGGGCTTTGCTGACGAGCGCACACAGGAGTCTGGGGTGGGAGCATTTATTTGGGATGTGAGAGTGGTTTCATGGTTCAGTGGGGTCAGCCGCCAGGCTGAAAGGGGCTGGCTGGTAGAGAGGAGGGGAGGAAACGAAGAGGGCGAGAATTTCCAGGTTTTCCAGAACTCTTTGGTTGTAAACAACATGTCCATTTTTCCAGGCTTAAGTCAGGAAAGGGAGGATTTATTGAGAGGAAACAGGTGGCAGAGATGGGGCAGATTCTGCTGTCACACAGGAACTAGAAATTGGCCAATGAAGGGAATTTAAGACTTTTTATTCTTCATAGCACCTTCCCCCGTGCTCCCCTTAATGTACGCTCTCCACGCCCGCCATGGAAGAGCCTGCGTTCTTCTCTCTGTGTCAACTTCTCTGACTGCACTGTGCACGATTCACTAGATGGAGGCCAAAGACTAGTAAGAAGATGAGCCAAGACTTGAAACCAGACAGTGGGATTCTGGATGCCATGCCTTAAAGCCCACTCCATGCTGCCCTTCTGCAGACATCCGGCTTTGAGAACCTTTGGCCATTTTAAGAGAGAGAGAAGGAAACTGGCACAGAGTTGGCGGAATTGGCATGACTGAGGCCCAGGGCCCATGCCTGCTGGTCCAGAGAAATGTCTGCAACCCCCTCGCGCCCCCGAGCCCCCACTCCCTCTCCTCTCCTGCTGCCTTTAGAAGTTGAGGTTGGGATGGAACATCAACTCCTTGACAGGAGAGACTCGGCTCTTGAATGCTGCTGTCCCCTGTGATTTCTGCAGCAAATCGCTACCTTTGCCGGCTGTCAAACCACCACCTCAGCGGTCATGGTGCACTGCCTGCGCCAGAAGTCGGAGGACGAGCTCCTGGAGACCTCACTGAAGATGGTAGGTGCCTCCCTTCTCCTTCCACACAGGCCCGCCCCACCCTGGGAACTTGGCCTCAGGCTTTATCATCTCAGTTGCCCCGTTTTCCCAGAAACACTGCCTGGGACAGAGTCTCCCCTCTCTGGAGTAATGGCACCCCTCAACCTAAATAGGGAATTTCTTTTCTTCTCTTTTATTATGAAACTAGAGGCCTGGTGCACAAAAATTTGTGCACTTGGGAGGTCCCTCAGCCCAGCCTATACTCTCTCACAGTCTGGAACCTTTTGGGGAATGACCACTTACTAGCTTAGGCCTGCTCCCTGGGGGATTGGGCCTAATCTAGCAGTCAGACATCCCTCTGGCAGCCCGGGAGCCATCGGGGAATGTCCACTTGCCAGCGGGGAGCAGCTCTAGCTGTAGTTGGACATCCTTAGTGCTGCTGAGGAGGCGGGAGAGGCTCTCCCCAGCACTGCTATACTGGCAGCCGACAGCCTGGCTTGTGGCTGAGCAGAACAACCCCTGTGGGAGCACACTGACCACCAGCAGGCAGCTCCTGCACTGAGTGTCTGCCCCCTGGTGGTCAGTGTGTGTCATAGTGACCAGTGATTCCCAGTCTCTCTGCTGTTAGGGTCAATTTGCATATTACCCTTTTATTATAGAGGAAAGAGGCCTGGGTGGGGGCCGGCTGTTTTGCCCTGAAGTGTGTCCCGGATCAGGGTGGGAGTCCCGCTGGGGTGCCTGGCCAGCCTGGGTGAGGGGCTTAGGGTGGTTTGCAGGCTGGCCTCACCCCCTTCAGGGAAAGGGGTCCTGCTTGGGTGCCTGGCTAGCCTTGGTGAAGTTGCTGATGGCTTTTTGCAGGCTGGCCAACCCCCCCAGCAGGGACCTTTACCCCATGAGGATGTGATCAGCCTGGGTGAGGGGCTGATGGCTGTCTGCAGGCTGACCACTGCCCCTTCATGGTGGGGGTTCCTGCTGGGGTGCCTGACCAGCCTGGGTGAGGGGCTGATGGCTGTTTGCAGGCTGGCCAAGTCCCCCAGCGGGGACCCTCACCCCATGAAGGTATGGCCAGCCTGGGTGAGGGGCTGATGGCTATTATAGGTTGGCCACGGCCCCCAGCCACCAAAGCTCCCAGTGGAGGCTGGCTGGAAGCAGGTATCTGGGATTTATTTAGCTTCTATGATTGAAACTTTGTTGCCTTTTGCGGAGGCCCCAGCCAGCTCTGGCAGGCAGGAAGCTTGGCTTCCTCCATCGCCAGGGCAACCAAGCCTTCTGCTTGCTCCAGCTCCGTGGCTGCCAGCCGCAATCTTGGCTGGGTTAATTTGCATATAGTAGCTCTGACGGGCTGGTGGGCGTGGCTTGGGCGTAGCAAAGGTACGGTCAATTAGCATCTTTGTCTTTTATTAGTGTAGATACCTGAAATGTTAGCAATGTCAAAAACTGACATAATGATCAATAATCCTCCAGCTCAGTCAAAATGTACTATGGTGCCATTCTTGTTTTCAGAGATATTTTTTTAACGAAATTAGACACTACTTACTCCTAGAGGTAACTACCATCCTGAATTTGAGGAAGGGGGATATCAAGAACAAAGATTTCAGAAAGGTTGTGAAAATGTTTCTTGGTTAATTTAGAAATGACCAGTTATGACCCAGTGATGGCCCAAGTTTCTAGAATTTCTGAGACCCTGCCTCAGTTGTGATCCTAGGCTAACCATCCATCCATTCATCATCTTATTATTTGTCTATCCCTCCACAAATATATCCAATTCATCAATATCCTTTTCTCATCCCTAATATCAATCTATCCATAACTTCATTGATTTATTATCAATCGTTCATGTATCATCCAGCCACCATATATCTATATCCACCATTCATCCCTCTAAAATCAGTGAGCCATTTGTCATGTATATACTAGGTATCACCCATTTATCCACTCAACTATCCAATGCACCCATATTCCATGTATTGACCAAATCCATCCATTTACTCATCCATAGTCCATCCATCCATCAGTCCATCCATTCATCCATTCATCATCCATCCAACCATCCAACCATCCATCCATCTGCCATTGTGGTAGGAGTACAGAAAAGAGGATCATTCATTATAATCAACAGGGATAACTCACAGAGAATGTGACATTTGAGGACTGAAGGGTGGTTATGGCAAGGGTCATTACAGGGAAGCTACAGTGGGACAGACACCCAGAGAATACAGCATCTAGGGCCAATGGGAACTCTTCCGTTTTTTTCAAAGGGTTGAGTGTGAGCCCAAAAGTAACCTGAGTCCCTGCACTTGCTGTTTGGACCCTATGGGCTTCGGGAGACATTCCTGGGCACCCAGGGCAGGCCTCTTGCATGGAACTCCACTCTGAGTCCATGGGTTGAACCCAGGGCAGCCTTAGGTCTTGGGTTCCGGTTTCTCAGACTCAAAAAAAGGTGACCAGTGTTTTGAAGGAATTAAAACACAGCTGTTTCCTGAAGCCTGGAAAGAGACACATTTATTCCACGTGGCACAAGAGGACCCAGCTTGTAAGGTTCTAAGGAGGACTGGTCACTTGGGGAAAACTCAGAGAACCCATGTTACCCTTCTGAGACTTTCTGGGATCATGTGGAAGTCTTTCCATGTTTATCCACTCTCCCAACACACACACACAAACGCGCGCACGCACACACACACACACACACACACACACACACCCCATAAGCACCTGGCCTGTAGAAATACAGCCTATAATGAAGGGTCTCTACTGGTTAGTTTCTACCTACTAGTCAGACCTGTTAGCTATAGTGTAGCATGAACCAGCGCAATAGTGGTGAGCATACACAGAGAGAAGCATGGGGTGGGGACCAGCCAGGCTGCAGCCTGGGAGAGGGACAAGCCACCCGATGGATATACAAAAATATCTCTGAAAACAAGAATGGTACCATAGTACATTTTGACCAAGCTGAAGGGTTATTACACTACTAGAGGCCCGGTGCATGAAATTTGTGCATGGGAGGGGAGGAGGTCCCTCAGCCCAACCTGCAGTCTCTCCAATCCGGGAATTTCAGTGAGGGTATATGAGTGAGGACTTTCTGGTGCAAGATGGGAAAACTCTTTGCAAAGTGTCTTGAGCAGAAAAAGGAATGTGTTGTCACAGAATCTTTAGGTGGCTGAAAAGTTCAGGAGTGGATGGCTTCAGGCATGGCTGGACCCAGATACACATCTAGTATTTAGAATCTGTCTCTACCCCTCAACTTTTAACTCTTAGCGTTGGTTTACTCTCAGGCAGGTTGGTCCCCTGAGGAGGTTCAAGGCAACAGCAGCACTCTAGTCTAGACATATATCCGATCTACTTAGAAACCCCCTTTCCCAATAATTCTAGCAAGAGTTTTGCGATAATATCTATTGTCCTGACATGGGCACCATGCCAATCCATGAGCTAATCTCTGTGGTCAGGAAAATGGAGCACCCAGGTCTTCTATACATGTCTGGACTCATGGAATGAGGATGAGGGAGGCCCCCTTAAAAACCAGGGTGTTGTTGCCTGGGGACCCAAAGGGGAAATGGATGGAGGGCAGTGCAGGCACACGCAACAGAAACCCTCGCCAGAGCTCCCCTCCTCTACCCACACCTAGACCCTGAGCTCATGCCCAGGGAGCCAATGCCCTGCCCACTTCCTCTTGGCCAGTCAGGGCGGCACCGGGAGGGAGAACCTGATACCTTTGGCGGCAGCTGACCAAGACCTGCCTTTCTCCCAGGAAGCCTCTCACCCACATCCCCTGCCTTTGTTTTCACAGAATTTTTTGCGTCTTGATTTACATGGAGACCCCCGAGAGGTAAGGACTGTTAGTTTCTGGGTCACACGTTTCAAATCTTGACACCTTTAAGCTCCAGTTGAAGATGAATGAAAGACTTCTCCCTGTGGACGCATAGTAACTCCTTGTGTTTATATTGCTGAGGCCCAGAGAGGGGCAGTGACTTGCCTGGGTAACACAGCCAGGAGGACCAGATGTCGGACCACAACCTGTTCCTATCACTCCTGGTCCAGTGCTCTTCATCACTAACTCTGTGTTTCCTGGCCCAGTCTACACCCTTTCTTTCTTTCTTTTCTTTCTTTCTTTCTTTCTTTCTTTCTTTCTTTCTTTCTTTTCTTTCTTTCTTTCTTTCTTTCTTTCTTTCTTTCCTTCCTTCCTTCCTTCCTTCCTTCCTTCCTTCCTTCCTTCCTTCCTTCCTTCCTTTCTTTCTTTCTTTCTCTCTCTCTCTCTCTCTCTCTCTCTCTCTCTCTCTCTCTCTCTCTCTCTAGTAGTTTTTAAAAAAGGTATAATTTTATTGATTTCAGAGAGGAAGGGAGAGGGAGAGAGAGATAAAAGTATCAGTGATGACAGACAGTCATTGATTGGCTGCCTCCTGCATGTCCCACACTGGGGACTGAGCCTGCAACTCGGCATGCACCCTGATTGAGAATCGAACTGTGACCTCCTGGTTCATAGGTCAACGCTCAACCACTGAGCCAGGCTGGCCAGGCTCTAGAGTTTTTCTTCTTTTTATTTCCTGCTCCCAAAAAATGCCCCAGGGGGAGAAGGCTGCACTAGAAACTCCCAACTCGGGGAGGGGGAGGTAACTTTATCAGGGGTTCAGGAGCCTGCACGGAGGAGCCCAGATCTCCGGTGAGGCTGCAGGGCTGATTAGCCACTATGTGCAGAGTCACCAGGAAGGGAGCCAGGAGCCTCAGCCTGAGGACACTCCTCCCAGCCACGTAGGAAACTCCAACAGCATCCTCCCCTCTCCTTCCTCCTCTCCTCCCACCTTCCAGATGGCCACCAGGTTCCCATGCCTTTACCTCTGCAACATCTCCCAGTCCTACCCCCTCTGCTTTCTCTCTGGGGACAGTAGCACTTACCCTAGAACAGTGGTTCTCAACTCCTGTGGGCCGCGACCCCTTTGGGTTCGAACAACCCTTTCACAGGGGTCACCTAAGACCATTGGAAAACACATATATAATTACATATTGTTTTTGTGATTAATCAGTATGCTTTAATTATGTTCAATTTTTAACAAAGAAAATACATCCTGCATATCAGATATTTACATTATGATTCTTAACAGTAGCAAAATTACAGTGATAAAGTAGCAACAAAAATAATTTTGTGATTGGGGGTCACCACAACACGAAGAACTGTATTAAAGAGTCGCGGCATTAGGAAGGATGATAACCACATCCTAGAAGGTGTCTTGAGGATTGAATGAAATGCATTCAGTCATTCAGCAAAGATTTCATTAGCATTGAGTACTATGTGCCGGGGCCTGAGTTTTGAGCGGGGAGTGGGGGTGGGTGGAGGCGGGGAGGGATAGACAAGTGACACAGGCAAAGAAAGCAGACACAACACCCGGCCCTCTAGGAGTGAGGAGAGAGTTCAGTAAACAACTAAAATATGGTGTATGTTTGATGATGGCTAGCGTTATGGAGAAAAAGAAACTGGGAACTGGGGGATGGAGTTTGCTGGTGGTTTGAGTATACACAGTGGGATTTCGGAGCCGTGGCTCAGGTTTCACTAACTCAGAGTCCACAGTGACTTTACGGAGCGTAACCACTGTGAATAATGAGAATTGACTGTCATAAGAGAGATAGATACAGATAGACATAAACTGCAAGCTGAAAGTTTTATATAAAACACAAATGTTAACACAATATTTTTACATATTTCAATTTGAGGGAGATCCCCCATCACTTGCCCACTGCTAATCCCCTGGGTCAGAGACTTAGCTGCTTTGTTAGACCGTGGGCTCTGTGCCGCTGCCCACAGGCACACAGGTGTGTGGTGCTGGCCGTGCTCAGAGGAGCTGAGAGAAAGAAGTGGATGTGAGTGGGGAGGACAGCATGGACACTGTTATGTCCTTTTCCCAGGGCCAGCCTGTAATGTGTTCTGTGGTTGATGGAGTGCTGCTGCCGAAGATGCCAGAGGAGCTTCTGGCTGAAAAGCAGCTCAACTCTGTTCCGTGCATCGTCGGAATCAACCAGCAAGAGTTCGGATGGATGATTCCAATGGTGAGCCTGTGTGGGCCTCTGAGACTCGCCTCCACGCCCATCCACCAGCCTCCCATCTCTGGTCGCAGGATCTCTTCCTTCTCCAGACCACCCTTCCCTTCTGGGTCCAGGGCAGCTGCTCCCTCTGCATGAGTTGACATTTCCATGGAAACCTTTCCTGGGATGGCCCAACAGACACCTGGGTGGTGAAGCTCTGGGCCCCCCTCCCCCAAACTCTGATTGTCTCCAGTCTAAGAACCTTGGAATGCCAGTGCCCATAGAGAGAATTATATATGGAGAAACTGAGGCCTGGGAAGGAGGGGAGCGCAGGAGTAAGGCCTTGGGCCCTGCAGCCTCTCCCCCTGGGCTCAATGCTTTCCAGTTTCTCTATAAATTCCCAGACATGCTCTTTGTCATCCAATTAGAAGGAATCAGTGGAGGTTCCTTCCTCTTATGGTAAAATTGACTTCTAAATGTTAGGAAGGACTTTCCCTTCTGTCAGAGATAAAGCCGGATACTAGTGGAAGTGGTAGGAACAGGTTTCATTTGGTTATATTACTGCAGCAGGGGTAAGATCCAGTGTGAACTCCACTCAAACCCTGAAGCTCATGACTGGAGCCCTGTAAAGGCTGCAGTGCGGGGGTGATGGGGGGATGGCCATGAGACCAGGCCCCTGGATTTGTGAAGTGGCACATCTCTGGAGGAGACGCACACCTCTCCCGTGTGTATGTCAGCAGGCAGGGGTGTCAGTTGCAGCGAGGTGCCCACTGAAGTTAGGGACTGGGAGAGAGAGCAGAGTTGTCCCCTGCATGTCTGCATTTTGGAGGGACAGCTCCCAGGTCCTTGAGCAACAGCTTGGGTGGTAGATGTACAGATCTAAGAGCAGAGACAGGTGTTGGCTGGAACAAACAGTGCCTTCTCCAGGCAGCACAGAACCTTCTCAGGGGGCTAGGATCAGTCAACCAGAGACCCAGCCTATGCTGCTGGGAGCAGTGTTAGAGTTTGGTCAAGGCTCTTAGAGCAGAGGTTTGGATGGGATGGTTATGTGCAGAGCTGTTGTGCACTTCTCACCTGAGCCCGGTTTCAAAGGTTATGCCAAAGGAACGAAACCATGATGACAGGATGGCAGCTTCCTGGGTCATCTTAGATGCGTGGGGTATCTGTGAGGTCTGTGTCGACCCCAGGGCTCCGTCCTTCAACACTAGCTTGCATTATATTGCAGAGGCCTGGATCGGCTTCTTTTAACATTTACTTCATCTTCTTCACTCTCCTTGAGTTTCTGGATACAAGCCCCTGTCGTTCATTGGTTTTGCCCAGTTCATCAGAGTCCTTGCCTGTCAAGACATGACAAGCTGTCTCCCAGCCTGCACCGGTTTGGTTGTTTGGTCAGTTTGGTTCTTCCCGTTAGTTCCTAAATGAGCCACGACTGCTAACCTTTTGTTTTAACAGATGATGGGTTACCCGATCTCTGAAGACAAGCTGGACGAGAAGACGGCCATGTCACTCTTGTGGAAGTCCTATTCCGTCACTGTAAGTGTCTAGGGAATCTCTGGGATGGGCTGAGACCCGCGGAGGGACAGGGGATTGCCCCAGGTCACTGTGCAATTAAATGGCAGAATAAAGACTGGGGCCAGAGGGTTTTCTCCCCACGTTGCCACTGGGGGAGGGAGGGTTTGCACAGCACTTGAGAGCATCACTGTGGACACTGGGGGAGGGAGAGTTTGACAGCCATGCTCACTGGCGGGAGACGCCATGTCCCTCAACCGGGGTGCCAGCCCTTTCACTCTTGGTTCCATTTCAGAACATCCCTGAGGCACTGATCCCAGCGGTCATTGAGAAGTATTTGGGAGGGACAGATGACCCAGTCAAAAAGAAAGACCGGTTCTTGGAGTTGCTGGGAGATGTGGTATTTGGTGTCCCATCTGTGACTGTGGCGCGTGGCCACAGAGGTGAGTCCCAGGACTGGACAGGAAGGGACACCAACCCCACCCACTTTGCTGTCTGTCCTGCCCATCCCTCAGCATAGACAGGCCTCCGAGGCTGGTCCCATGTGGCCTGGGGTGGGGCGCTGTCCTGTTTTGGTTTCTGCCAGAAGTGGACTCTGAGAAAAGGATCCAAATGCTGCTAGTTCATTTGGAGTTGATCCCAGGGACACCAGGAGAAGAGTGGAGAAGTGGCATGGGAAGGAGAGGGAGCCAGGCTTGCTGCACAGTCCAGCACGTGTGCTCCGTGGGCACTTGGAACCGGTGCTCTGGGACCCAGCAGAAGACGTGTCTCAGGGTCATCCTGAGTGACGTGAGAGCTGGGGTACTTAGCCTCCAACTGCATGAGTTGTTGGTTAAAGGCTGTTCCCAAGGTGTGGCTCCTTCCCTAGGGCCACGGCCTGCTGTACTTAGGGGCAGAGTGGGATCTGCTGGCTGAAGACCTCAGGCCAAGAGCTCCAAACGCTGGAGGTGAAGCCGGGTGGGCAAGCCCAGAAGTAGGGATACGGCGAGGCACCGACAGCATCTGCCACAGGCGCTCCTCACCTGGATGGTGGGGTCTGTGGGGCTGAATGGCTAATCTTGGAAGATGTGTCTTGGAAGATTTCCAAGGTCAAAGCCAGTGTAGCCAGAGGAGGAGTGAAACCAAGCACAGGATCAGGAGGGTTGTCTGTAACCAGCAAAGCCCAAAGGGGTGAGCAGTGGCAGGTGTGGGGCAGGTGTTCTAGAAAATTCCATCTCTGTAGTCGGCTCTCATCCATCCCTGTGTGTGTTGGGTCTACCCTCGGACTTATGGCATTGACCCAGGGCTGTGTGGGTGGTTTGTGAGGTCAGCGATGGGTGAGCTCACCTAGAGAGGAGGTGTTCCTTCTGGGTCCTTCCTTTTCCAGGGGTCCCCCTTCACCTAGTCTGCATTCCAGGACCCTTTGTAGAATCTCAGTTGTCTATGATGCGGATCCCTCAGGTGCGGGACACTGTCCAGGACACCGCTGGCACTCACGTGGGCAGCTGCTGTTCACATTGTTGTTGTTTTGTGCTCAGGACCCAGGCATGCCACTAATTCCCTGAGTGCTCAGGGCCCCCAAAGCCTAGACCCCGTGCAGGTGTGGAACGGGTAAAATGAACGTGCGTCAATCATGTGTTCTCAGATGCCGGCGCCCCCACCTACATGTATGAGTTCCGGTATCGCCCAAGCTTCTTGGCAGACATGAAGCCCAAGACGGTGATAGGGGACCACGGGGATGAAATCTTCTCAGTCTTCGGGGCTCCATTTTTAAAAGGTGATGGCCCTTGGAGGTAGGGGGTTCTGGGGTCAAGGCTCAGTTTGGTGGCCTTGGGCAGGTTTCTTCTTTTCTCTGAGACTTCATTTCCCGAATTCACCGTGACAGGTTGAATGACAAAGGTCCCCCTCTCTCTTGCTCTGACGTTCACAATGGGCATCAGTAAGACAGGGTCTGCTCACGGGCTAGAATGTCCCAGTCAGGTCCCACTCACAAGGGTCTATCAGAGTGTCAGAGTAAGGCTAGAATTATAAGGTGTTAACCTTGAAACAGGGCTAACATACATTCCTCTGTATATCTACCAACTACCTATCTAAAGCTCATATTTTTAAAAAATATAATATATTGCCAAAGCCGGTTTGGCTCAGTGGATAGAGCGTCAGCCTGTGGACTGAAAGGTCCCAGGTTCGATTCCGGTCAAGGGCATGTACCTGGGTTGCGGGCACATCCCCAGTAGGAGATGTGCAGGAGGCGGCTGATCAATGTTTCTCTCTCATTGATGTTTCTAACTCTCTATCTCTCTCCCTTCCTCTCTGTAAAAAATCAATAAAATATATTTTAAAAAAATATATAATATATTTAGGAATATGATATTTTAGAGACAACCTTTCTCTAAAAGATCATATTCCTAAATGTCTTTAATACCGTAACTATCAGCAGAGATGGACGACTTGTGTGTGACCCACCTCAGGCCTGTTTGGGACACACTAGTGCCATATCCTGACTGGATGACTTCTTAGGGTCATTGCACTTCTATTATTTTTCAGATCCAATGAAAATGTGAGTGGGTGGCTGAGATCCAAAACACACCCCAGAAGGACAATCCTGGGAGGTGGGGTGGCTGTAGGGGATGCCCGGGCGTGGCATTGCAACTCTGAAGAAGGAGGGTGGGGTTGGTGGTTGGGCAGAGAACACCAAGGCCTATGTGTTGACTGCAGCCCTGGGCTGAGTCCTACATCAGTACCTCTCCAGCTTCCAGTGCACACAGATGACCCAGGGTCGTCTTAAAACACAGATTTCATTTCTGGGTCTGGAGTCGGGGCTCAGATTTTGAATTTCCAACCAGCACTCAAGTGGTGTGGCTTCTGCCTGCCCATGAGCACACATGGAATAGCAAAGACTTTTCCTCTTCTTCCCTCCAGATGGCGCTTCCGAAGAGGAGATCAAACTCAGCAAGATGATGATGAAATTCTGGGCCAACTTCGCTCGGAATGGGTGAGCAGCCAGAGCAGGGCTGGGGAGGGGCAGGGCATATCTGTTTGGAGGGGTAGCTTCTGACACTGATGGTCAAACTCCTGGCCCTGAGACCTGTGACATGAGAGCTCTCAAAGGGACCAGCTTCCTGGAGATGGGGAGGTCCCTGCCTCTGGAGGCATCTGAGTCTTTTGGGAGAGATGAAGCTGGGATGGGGTTGTGGGGGGTGTCCCTGCAAATCTCTGGGAGTTGTTGGGACCACACAGTAGCATTGGGCTTTTCTATTTGATGTTTTTTGTGTTCCCAGGAATCCCAACGAGGAAGGGCTACCCCATTGGCCCGTGTATGACCAGAAGGAAGGCTACCTGCAGATTGGCGTCCCCACCCAGGCAGCCCAGAAGCTGAAAGATGAGGAAGTGGCGTTCTTCACTGAGCTCTTTGTCCAGGACGCAGCCAGAACGTCACCCCAAACAGAGCATATTGAGCTGTGAAGGGGAGGCCCATCCAGCCTCCACCAGCTGGGGAGCTTAGGGGTAATTCTACAGAAGGTGTTTATGGCCAAAAAGGTACCTTAGTGTCTGGTGGGAGTGGGTAGAAACCACAAAGGGGGAGCTTCTACACCTGTAGCCTGAATTTAGGAAATAATGTTCTTTCGGTGACCAAGTCAGTGTCTGTGTCTTTGGTTGGAGTCTACCCCATCCTCCTGGGGGATGGTTGGGACAGTCACACTATCACTCATCAGGGGCTTCTCTCCTCTGCTTCATGGAGAAAGCCCTCAGGCAGAGTCACCGGTGCCCGTAGAGAGAAGCCAGCAGTGTGTGTGTGTGTGTGTGTGTGTGTGTGTGTGTGTGTGTATGCGGGGGAGGGGGGATGGGTCGGGACGGCGGGTCAGTGAACACAGAGGGGAAATGAGCCAAGCATTGGCAGTGTCTCCTACTGAACTCAAGCTAAATGATTAGAAAGGTGGACACAGGAGGCCCTGAGAGTGCAAGAACCTGGCTCCCAGTCTCCCAGAGTCATTGTCTCAACTACTGGAGCCGAACTCAGGCCTCCTTCCCCTAAGATGGGGTTCTTTCTACCGCATTGCCTGGCCATCCCCCGATGGACCCCCTCCGTGCGGGAAGGGCACTGTCCTCTTGATCACCCTCTACCACCTGTCCCTCTGCCCCTGCCTACAGCTGCTTTCCATGCTCCCCAAGCTCCAGGGAATGAAACCATTTCTTTCAGACATACATTGCCCCTCATTCTGGGAGCCGGGAGAGGCCCAAGACTTTGCGGAGGCAAGGAGAGGGGATGCCCTTTGAGGACCCTCCATCTGATGGTAGCCATCACACAGCCCCCAGTGACAGATCCAACCTGTTCACAGCACACGTCTCCTCTCCATCTTCTGACAAGCCAGGAGCAGGGAGGTGGTTATTTTTTTAGTCCTCATCTGAGGATATTTTTCAATTGATTTCTTTTGAGAGAATGGAAGGGAGAGGGGGAGAGAGAGAAACATCGATGTGAAAGTGACACATCAATTGGTTGCCTCCCACTCGTGCCCTGACCAGGGCCAGGGATCAAGCCTGTAACAGAGGTACGTGCCCTTGACAGGAATCAAACCCGGGACCCTCATTCAATTGGCCCATGCTCTATCTATGGAGCCACACTGCCTAGGGCAGGGAGGGTGGTTATCTTCATGAGAAGGGGCTCAATGGGAGGAATGCCCTACCCAAGGTCACACAGCTGGCACAGCTGACCGTACCCGCAGGAACTGGAGTCTGTTTTCAGATCCTAGTGGCTGTAGCAATTCAGTCCTTGTGGCTGCCATCTCACCTGTGCTCATCTGTACACTGGCACGAGAAATGGGAAGGAAGGTGTGTTAGCCAGTGACCAGAGGCTTGGCTCTTAGACCATGGGCTTCTCAGCTCAGGACCAATGTCAGATTCACTTTCATGGTCCCCAGGCCAGTGATTGGCAGTGGGACTAGGTGGATGGACTGATCAACTGCTGGTCAGTAGCTGGTCACAATGTGGAGGTGACGGCAGCCTTCGGCAATCTGGCGATTATACCTTTAAATGCTGTTATAATATAGTAACTGAGATTGTGTCTTCATAATAAATTTTCATATGCAAAGAATCTTCACAGCAACCCGAGGCCCAAGAAAATTCAACTAATAAGTGACAAATTAGACCAGCTACATAATTTGTTGTGCAAAAATAAAACCACAAAAGAACTCCCTTATTGTAAAATATATTAAGATGGTGACAAGCAGAGTCGTAAAGCAATGGAGGGTCCCAGTGTGCCTGCTGGGTGTCACACCTGTGAAGCTGGGGCCCTTCACACAGAGCTGGGACATAAACCTGGGCAGTCTGGCTCCAGGGCCTAAGTCCTTAAGTGTGAAGTTATCCTTTATTCCCACACTGGGCATGGGTTAAAAATCCTTATCTGGTTCCCTGAGGCTCAGTGAATTGGCTGCAGTAAGAGTGACCCTTGATCAGGCTGGTGCCTGGTCCCCTAACGGGTGGTCATGGTGGTGGACAAGGTGTCCCTGCCCTGATGTTACTGACCGCCCACCATCCACTTTTCTCATTGGGTAACTTATTTTTGGGTCTGCACTTTTGTAAATCAATTAGCGTTGTTATTACTTATATGTCCCCTAGTGGCCCGTTGCAGGAAGATTCCTGCAAGAATAGGGCTTCATAACCCTGGAGCGAAGCAGAGAAAGGAGTGAAGCCCACTGGGGCAAGTTTCGCTCCCTTCTCCGCTGCCTCGATCCCTCCCTTCTCTGCCGCCTCAGCTCTCTCCCTTCTCCACAGCCTTGGCTCCCTTCCTTCTCCACTGCCTTCCTTCCTCCCTTTTTGGCTGCCTCGGCTCCCTCCCTTCTCCACCACCTTGCTTCCTGTTTTCTCCACTGCCTCGCTCTCTTCCTTCTCTGCTGTCTTGGCTCCCTCCCTTCTTCTGCTGACTCCTTCCTTTCCACTGCCTTGCTTCCTTCCATGTCCTCGGTCTCGTTCCCTCCCTTCCCCGCCGCCTCGGCTCCCTCCAGTGTCCTCTGCTTCTCCTACCTCCTCTGCCACTTGGCTCCCTTCGTGTCCGCTGCCTCAGCTCCGCTCCGGTCTCTGCTACCTTCGATCCGCGCCTGTGTATGCAAATTAACAACCATCTTTGTTTGGTTAATTTGCATACTCTTCTGATAGGCTGGTGGTTGTAGCAAAGGTACGGTCAATTAGCATCCTTGTTTTTTATTAGTGTAGATATTCTCTTGTTACGTTTGCCATCATTTTACTTTTTTTAAAATGCAGTGACACACCTTCCATGCTCACCTTTATTTGTGGCAAGTCATCCAGGTCTTCCACATATGGCAATGATGTAACATTTTCTTGTTGAATGAATGAGTTTAAAGTAAAAGACACTGAAGGGAAATTGCTAATAATAGTACAGATGGTGAGCTGACATGGCAGAAAATGGGATGTTAATATGAAAATAACTGAGGTTCCAGAAAAATGTCACAGAATTCTAGATCCACAGAATTTTGGTTTGGAGTGGATGGTACATGAGCCAGCCACTGCCTCTCTTTCTCCAGAAAGGGACCCCATTGTCACCCAGTGGGCCCCCTACCCTGGTATGCCTGTGACGTGTCATCCGCCACAAAGCCTATGCCGATTCATGCCATGATTAGTGGGCAAAGCCAAGTGAAGGGCACAGTCCCACATGGGCTCACACTTGTCCAGT
>JASKON010000083.1:0-105994 GCA_036010255.1 Myotis pilosus | reverse complement strand
CAGCTCATGTGATTTGGAGGCATATTTGATATATTAGCGAATGTATCTGACAGTAATTAGCACACAGTTTAATTTGTTTTTCATAACACTGGTTTCTGAAATGTGCTGGTAATATCAGGGTGAAAGAGAGTGACTGTATTTCTAATTGATAGGTAGAAGTGGGGGAAAACACATAAATAATCCATAGATTATTTAGGTGCCCACGATCAAAAAAAAAAAAAGTCTAAGACATAACCTGGTTTTACTGCACATGTATTAGCAAGATTCTGCAATTTTGAATTTTCTCGGTAGAATTTTTATATTGTTGCCTTTACTAAAATTGACTGATTACTCGTTACTTAAAAAGTCTTCCCGACAATGCGTGATATAAATTGATGTGTGTCGCTATTTTTTAAATTTTATTAAATTTTTCTACTCAACAAAAATTGTATGCCTTTTTCTCTTAACTTCAGGGTTAATTCCTTCTGACCATCCTGGGAGCTGCTGGCACAAATTTTCCTCGGAAGAAATATCAAATGACCCGGTAAGTCAAAGATAGGATTTAGAGTCTGAGGTTTTTGTTTGAACAAATAAAAAAACATTTCCAATTGTTTACATATGAGGATTGAATTTATGATCTTTCACCATTGCTCAAGCAAAGGATCCTGTCTCACATTAGGGTTGGAAGCTATTGAAACTCTGTCACTCTCTTAGCCTATGTAATAATGCATCGGAGTACATCAGAGGAACAGAGCCCTATGAAGGGTTCCCCAGAAGCCTAAGCAGGAGCATGTGCAACTATGTCAATTTCCTGTGTCCTGTTTGACTTTTACTGCCAGAAAAAACACCTGCTTCTGCCTGCCTGCCGTATTTCCTTAATGTTACATTCTGGTCAATTTTACTTGCTTAAAAAGGCCTGTAGATTAAGTCTTCCAGTTGATTGTGACAGTTGAAGTACAGGCGAGGAAGGGTCCATTTAATTTGAATACATGCAGCTCAATAAAGATTGGGGGTTCTAACATGCGTTTTCATGGCATGTGTGTGCATGACTGTCTGGAGTTGATTATTTTGCTTGGGAATGCTGCATATTTGAACAGAAGGTTCTTCCAGAGCCAGGGGGCTGCTCACCTGTAGAGAGAGGGGTGAGAGAGTAAAGGAAGTGCTATCCCATGCCCCTCTCTCTCAGTCCTAAGGAATGTGTGCCTATGATGCCCCTCCTAATGTGTTAAAAGGGAGGCAGAGTGGAAAACAGAGTTCAGCCCAAGACCCTCTTTGTAGCTTTATTTTTCTTCAGATTTTTATTAGAGCAAAATGATTTTGTGTGTTGTCACCACTTGTTTAGTTAGGTTAGCCGCATCATTTTAAAGTTTAAATTGGATAGGTTACTTCTGCAGTTGAGTAGAGACGCATTAATTTCTTAGTAAGATATTCTAGGTGGTTACCTAAGTGGTTCAGGATGCTTGCAGGTGCCTGGCCAGAAACTGGTTCTTAGAGCCCTCAACTATCAGACCCTGGTGGTTCAAGTACAGAGGGTGTCCACGTAGAATTGGAAACTACGATTGAGTAGTGGCTCAGAGGCACAACAGATAAGCTTTTTTATTAGCTAAGTTTCTCCCCTGGCTTTGCCCTTTGCCCTTTCCTTCTGGACATGAGAGACTTTTATTTGTACCTAAAACAGAATATCCATTAGGTCAAAAGTGTAAAACTTAGTTTTAAGATACTGCTTATGGGACCCATCTTGCCAGGTGCTTTAAATTTTATATTTTGTTGGAAGTTATAAAAGAAATGGAATAAAATATGATCTTATCTATATATATAGAAAAAGCCAGCGACTAGAACACCGTAACGGGTGGGGTCCGGCCTGTCGTTTGGACGCCCACTGTGGTCAGCAAATTGACCATATTGTGGGGGGGGCTGGCTGGCCAACCTCCTGCAGCCCCTCCCCCAGGCTGGCCCTGCCCCTGATTCCTCCCCCTCCCCATTAGGGGGCGGGGCTGGCCAGCCAAGCTCCTGCAGCTCCTACCCCCAAGCAGGCCCACTCCTGATCACCCTGATCATCCAGTGGCCCCTCCCCACAGCCAGCTCTGCCCCTGTTTGCCGACCCCCACACACCCAGCCCCTCCCCACAGCTGGCCCCGCCCTCAATCGCCTCCCCCTCCCCTATTGGGGGCAGGGCCTGCTGGCCAATCAGCCATGGCCCCTCCCCACAGCCAGACAGGCCCTGATCAGGCCCCAGTCAGGACAGGCTGGCCAGCCAACCTTCTGCCATTTCCTCCTCTCAACAGGCCCACCCACATCTGTCCTGTTTGGGGCCTGGCCAGCCAGACTCCACCCGTGCACGAATTCCTTCACTGGGCCTCTAGTTTTGTATATTAGTAACCTTTCAGGTAATCAGTAACTTCTGTTTTCCTGTGGCATTTGTATTAGTATTGATCAGTTAATTCTTTTTATTCTTAGTGGGAGGAAAGAGGAAGAACAACTATTTCCACCATGTAAGTAAATACTTGAGAAGTTATGTAAGAAATTAATCATTTGAATTAAAAATTGTCTGCCATAATTGTTAAAAATCTATAATGAGTCCAGTATCATTAGCATGAAGCTGCTTTAGAAGATTTTCTTAATCACTTCTGTTACCTTAGTTAACAAGTTTACATATTCAGGAGAGTTTTTGGCTTAGTAATGGTCATTTTGTAAGGGGTTCTGACCTTTAAGTTAAATGTCAGTAACATGGTTGTGATATAAAGATCTGCCTTAATTTTTTGCCTTAACTTTTAATTTTGTTTTTTAACAAAATTAACAACAATATAATAGCTAAGGCAATTTTTGTGTTTTCTATTGACTTATTGTTTCAGCAGTTGAAAGCTTAGCTTTCTCCCTCCAGTGTGGTCTTTTTTCCCTCCTTCTGTTCTCCCAACATGTATCATGGTTTTTAGTAAATCTGAATCATTGTTTATGTTATCATGACTATGCAAATATTTGTTACGGTTGAGCCATCGAGTACTCTGGCTGTGCCATTTTCTTGTAGACCCTTCATTCTTTTGATCAAAAAATGTATACGCACTCTGCATGATTATGTTGGTGTTTATTAACTTACTAGAGGCCCTGTGCATGTGATTCATGCACTGGTTGGGGGTGTGGCCTGTGGGGATAGGCCCGCTGTGGGAGCATCCACGCGGCACATCATAGCGACCGGTCATTCCATCCTTTGGTCGTTTTGCACATTAGCCTTTTATTATATAGGGATAGTTAATTTATAAAATTTGAAAGAATCTATGGGAGTGAATAATTTTGTGAATACCTGTTTTCAAACTGATAACCATTCTGGTCCAGGCACTGCGAAGAAAACAAAGCAATGGAATTGCAAATGTCAAGAATTAATTATTTTAGTCAATATTTGTGTGCCCTCAATTTGTCACCTATTGCCTGCCAGTTTTATATCTCCCCATTAAAACAAGGTCTAGTCAGAGTTTAGAATAAGTTTTCTTTATTCAAAGCATAGTCTGACTTTACCTATTATTTTGAATCAATTAAACCTGAAAAGGAGTGAAAATTGAGTTATCATATGTAAAAATGTGTATTCATTTTTGGGACCCCCTATATTACTGAAATTTGAGCACTGCTACACTTCTGAGAATAATCCAAACCCCTCTTCCTCATCAACATGATCTCCCTTAGCTAAAGGCAGCAAGTAGGCTGGTCTCTCTGATTTCAAAAATAACTGCTTTATATCTAACAACCTAGTAACTTGGCAGAGAAAGATGACAGTTGGACAAAAACTCCACATTTATGCTACATTAACATAATGCCTAGTAACTTTTCATTTTTATGTTGTGGAATTAATTTTTTTAGTGTATTCACTTCTTCTTTTCTATTTTTTTTTCCGAACCTGCTGTGACATTTGTCACAGGCCTGTCAAAAATATTTTCCATGTACTGACCACATTGGGTCCATTTCTTACTGGAAGCCATCTCCCTAGCCTTTTGTTACCCTCCTCTACTATGCACTTGTTCTCTGAAGGCCTGTTCTGGGCCTGCTTTTAAGCATATTTCTTTAAAGTCATCAGGGATCTCACATACTGTTCTCTTATGTTGGATCCCTGATTTCTTAAATCAGCAATTTTCAACCTTTGTCATCTCATGGCATGCATAAACAATGGCTAAAATTCTGTGACCCACCAAAAAAATAAGTGTTTACCAATCTAAAAATAAAAAAGTATAATTATGATTCATTCACTTTTGGGATCTATTGTGGTGTTGGTTGTTGTCATTTTGTTATTTGCCACTGTAAGGGAAAAAGTCAGTGCGCCTGCCCAAATAGTCAGCTATTGCATTTTGTAAATATTCTTGCCGCACACCAGTGTGCTGAGTGGTACACTGGTTGAAAATCTTTGTCTCGTGTTTATGTTTTCCTCTTCATTGTAATTCTCCTTTGTTTCACTGAAACACTTTTTCTTGGGAAAGGATACATGGGCAGAAATTGTGTGAAGATCTAGCCTGTCTGAAATGCCTCCTACTTAATAAAGCAGAGAATTCTAGGTTGAAATTAATTTTTGCCGTTCTAAAGATATTTCTACTGTTTTCTCACTATAGTGTTGCTCTTAAATATATTGGTAATGTATGATACATTGTATATTTGGAACTTCAGTAATTGCCTCCACCGTTTCTTCTCTGGACATGTTTAGAGGCTTATCTATTCCTGGGATTCTGAAGTTTGATGGTATGTTTTGGTATGCGCCTTTTCATTTTATTGTGGCCATCAAGACTCCAGGTCTTACCTACTTTCAGGGGATATTTTTGTTTCTTTTATACATTCTTTGTTCCTTCTTTTTCCTAACATTCCCATTACCCAGACGTTGGAACTCTTAGATCACTATTCCTGGAATAATCTCTAAATATTTCACCTTCCTATTTCCCATTTTGTCTTTTTCTGCTTCCTGGAGATTTCCTTGACTATGTTCACCAACCTCCTTTTTTAAAAATTTGTATTGATTTCAGAGAGGAATGGAGAAATAGTAACATCAATGATAAAAGATAATCATTGATCGGCTGCTTTCTGCATGACCCCTACTGGGGATTGAGTCCACAACCTGGGCATGTGCCCTTAAACAGAATCAAGCCCGGGACCCTTCAGTCCGCAGGCCAGTGCTCTATCCACTGAACCAAATTGGCTAGGGCCACCAATACTTTATAATTCTGTTTTGTTTATCTAGTTTTTAATATAGTGTTCTCTTATATCCTGTCATTTTTTATAGCATGTCATTCTTTTACCAATGCAATGTTTTGCTTTTCTGAAGTTTATTTATTCATTTATTTGTTTGTTTACTAGAGCCCTGGTGCACAAAGTCGTGCTCAGGTGGGGTCCCTCAGTGATTGGGACCAATGGGGAGGGTGGCTTGTAGGAGGGAGGGACCTGTGAAGTTGGCCAGCCAATCCCACCTTATTGCCAGCAGCAAGCAAGGCATGGTTAAGGCACTTCCAATTCCATGAGGAATCGGGCTCCCTCCTCCCTAATGTCTGTGTCCCGGGTGTGGGTGAACCAGATTCGAGGCTGTCAGGGCCCCAGCTGCAAGGTCTGGGTTATTGCACATCATAGCTACCAGCCAGTCATCCAGTTGTTCCGGTTGTTAGGCTTTTTATATAGAGAAAATTTTAATCCTCACCTGAAGATAGTTTTCTATTGCTGTTCAGAGAGAGTAGAAGGATGGGAGGTAGGAAGCAGAAGAGAGAGAGAGAGAGAGAGAGAGAGAGAGAGAGAGAGAGAGAGAGAAAGGAAGAAAGAAAGGGAAAGAAACATGTGAGAGATACATCCACTGACTGCCTCTCAAATGCTCCCCAACCAGGGGAAGGGAGTGCACCTAAAACCCAGATACTTGCCCTTGTCTAGGAACCAAACACTAGACCTTTTGATGCAAAGGACAATGCTCTAACTACTGAAATTCACTGGCCAAAGGAAGACTGATTTATTTATTTATTTTTGCTTCGGAATTTTATTGCTCACATTAATTATTTCTTTTTATGCTACTGGTTTATTTTATACTAGAGGCCTGGCGCATGAAAATCATGCAGGGTACAGTCACTAGGCCTGGCCTGGGATCAGGGCCATCTTCCCCAGCTTCCCACAGCCGGCCCTGCTCCCCACAACCACCCACCCCCATTTGCCATCAGGTGATCGGTGCTTAACAGCCAGGGGAAGGGACTATGAGAGGTAGTCAGTGCACCTCATAGTGCCTGATCCAGCAGTCATTCTGGTGATTCTGCCATTTGGGTCACTTTGCATATAGCCCTTTTATTATATACGATAGAGGCCTGGTACATGGGTGGAGGTCAGCTGGCCTGCCATGAAAAGGGTCAAGGATCAGGGTGGGGGAAGCCTACAGGGTGGAGGGCCACTGGGGCAGGGACTGTGGGGTCTGCAGGCTGGCCCTGTCCCCATTCTGAGTGGGGGTCCCCGCTGGGGGCAGGGGTCGCCAGGGCAAGGGGCCACCTGGAGTTTGCAGGAAAGCCACGCCCCCAATCAAGGTGGGTGGTTCTTTGACCCAGTTGCAGTTTGTTAGATTAGGTTGCAAAAGGCCAGGCCATTCATATGAAAAGCCTCTGTGCACAGCTTGGGTGAGGTTGTAAATTGGGTGGAGTGTGGTCCCAGGGAATCACAGGGCGGTGCAAACAGCAATGGATGCCCATCAGCCCTGCCCCGTTAGGTTCCTGGGTCTCTGTGTCCCGTGGGCCTGTGCAGGAACAATGATCGCTGCAAGCACCTCTGTGAGAAAGCCGCCCTCGAGTTCCGGCCTGATGCCAGACAATCCAGTTTCTCCCCATATGAGTCAGGGTCCCCAGAGTCTCACTGAGAACTGGATTTCAGAGCATTCAGGAGTTTGTATCTCCCTCCCAACTGAAAAAGACAACAGCATACCCTGTTGCCAGCCCATTTCGCATGCCTCCGTACCTCTGGTCTTCCACACCTCTGCATCTCCTACCAGTCTAGATGCGCTTTTCTCTTTCCCTCTAGTTGTTGGACTTCCGCTCAGCCAGCCTTCCCATGGTTTTGGATGATACCTGTTTTGTCTTTTAGTTGTAGTTTTGATGTAGTTGTGGGAGGCAGCAAATATAGGTGTTTACCTATGCCTCCATCTTGGTTCTCCCATGAGTAGGAGCTTTTAAATGATACGACTACACTGCAAGAATTTGGGGTCTGCATTCTGAGCCTGCCTTGGGTTCTGTAAGACAAACTGGCTTTCTTACCCCTATTCCAGTCACTCTCTTTAGATATCAAAGTGTGCTTCCTCTGTTTTGTTCTTATACTTTAGGTAGCTTTTTTATGCCTTTAATTCTAATGACATATCTCTGAAAGGAAGGGGAAAGGTAATGGAATTGTGGTCAATTTACAAATCTCAAACTTAGAACTTATATTTAAAGTGTAAATCAAAGTTTAAAGTTTTAATTCAATGAAGTTAAAAATATTAATTCCGAGAATATTTTTGGTTACTTCTATAGTTAGCATACTGCACTTTTCTACAAAAGCCTTGGTTAAGAGTTCTATTCAAACTGCATTTCATCAAATTGTCCCATTTCTGTGCCACATAGATGGAGCAGTTCGCATTAATGCATATGAGTGTTAGAAATTTTAAGTGATTCAGAAGTGATTATTATTTCTTAATATCGAAAACTTGTGAAAAAGTAGAGAGAAAACAGTAAAGTTCCATTTTGTATTTTAACTGGATGCCCAGTCCTTGAAATTCATGCACGGAGGTGTGGGGTGGTCCCTCAGCCCAGCCTGCACCCTCTTCAATATTGGACCCCTTGGGGGATGTCTGACTGCTGGCCTAAACCGGCAGTCGGACGGACATCCCTCTCACAGTCTGGGACTGCTGGATCCTAACCGCCTGCCTTCCTGCCTTCCTAGTTGCCCCTAACCACCTCTACCTGCCAGCCTGATTGCCCCCTAACTGCTCCCCTGCCGACCTGATTGATACCTAACTGCAACCCTTATAGCCCGATCACCCCTAAGTGCCCTCTACTGCTGGCCTGTTTGCCCCCAAATGCCAACCCTGTCGACCTGATCGCCTACAATTGCCCTCCCTTGCCAGCCATCTTGTGGCGACCATCTTGTGGGAGCCATCTTGCTTCGGACAATGTCATGCAACAATACCTAGGCTTTTATCATGTAGGATAGGTTAAGATGAGACAGGAGGCAGGATTTCAACAGGTACTTGATAGTAAGGTTTGAGTTGTCACTTACACTCCTAGGCATGATAATTTTTCTAGCATTTGCTGTTGAACTTAAATCTGAGGATCCCTGGGTTCTCTATTCTGTTCATTGGTCTATATGTCTTTTCTTGTCCCAGTACCAGGCAGTTGTGAGAACCATGTCTTGCTAATATAGCTTGATATCTGGTATTGTGATCCCTCCAACTTTGATCTTCTTTCTCAGCATTGCTGTGGTTATTCAGGGTCTTTTTTTTTTATTCCAGATAAATTTTTGAAAAGTTTTTTATAGATCTTTGAAATGTTCAGTTGGTATTTTAATGGGGATTGCATTGAATCTGTAGATTGCTTTGGGTAGTATGGACATTTTAATGATGTTGATCCTACCAACCCATGAACATAATATGTAATTCCATTTGCTTAGATCTTCCACTATCTCTTTTTTCAATGTCCTATACTTTTCGGAGAAGAGGTCTTTTACATCCTTAGTTAAATTTATTCACAGTTATCTTAATTTTTCTGGTGCACTGATAAATGGGATTTTTTTTCATTTCCCTTTCTGTGAGTTCATTATCCTATATAATAAGAAAGAAACGTGCAAATTAACCGTCCCTCTGCTATGCTCAAGCCACGCCCACAAGCCATGCCCACAAGCCAATCCCAGTGACTATGCAAAGTATCCAAGAAGGATGATGGTTAATTTGCATACGTAGGTGTCAAGTGCCCCAAGAGGCAAAGGTGGCCATGGCCACAGGCTCCTGGAACCATCGCCAGCCCCAGGAGGCCCGCCAAGCCACACCCATGGGCGCCCATGACTTTCACCAACCCTGGGACCATCCCTCTGCTACGCTCACCAGGTTGAGTATGCAAATTAACCTAACAGAGATGGCTGGCCTGTGGGCAGCGCGCATGCGCATAGGCACCGAGTGGCTGGGGGCATGTGTCCGACCCTGGCCGCTCCATGCCAGTGTGCAGTGCATGGAGGCATGGAGAGGCCAGCCACAGCGGGTTGGGACGCCTGGCTTTTGCCCCACCCAAGCCCCTCTGGGCCAGTGAGCAGCGTGTGCGGGCATCCCGCCCCACTCAGGCCACTCTGTGCCTGTGGGCAGCGCATAAGAAGAGCCTCTGGACAGGGGAGGCGGGCCTGCGGAGGGCGACCTGTACTCCCCACATGGTGGCAATGGCATCCGTGAGCATGCCAACCAGAGCCTGTGGGTCAAGCTGAAGTGCCGAAGAGTGGCTGCACAAGTCCCACCTCTTGGCCCAGAAGGTGTGGGATCGCAGGGACAGCCACTGTGGAGGGTCAGACTGATGTCCTCCTGGCCACACCATTGGGGTTTGCATATCTGCAAAGCCATAGGCCTCCGGTGTGCATTTCCTCTCCTTCCCCCCTTGCATGTGAACATCCCACAGGGCGTTGTCACCCTTGCGCACCTGCAACAGTCCTGGAACATGGCACGCACAAGTTCCTCCCGCCCCTCCACTGCCATTCCATCAACCCCCGCATGTCTAAGACCCCACAGGATGTGCACACATCCCCACCGACATGCGCATGTCCTTTGGAGAGTGTCGGGGTGTTCGGGGTGCTGAGGTGGGCGCCTGTGAGATGAAAGTGAGAGGGTGGGGTGGTGATGCCCTATTCCCATGGAGGCCAGTGCAGCTATGAGATCACCTCTGTGGGGCTAATACAGGTGCTGAGGTGGGAGCAGGTGCAGACAGACACACCTGGTGGGCTCAGGTGGCCCTCACTGAGGTGCCTTTGGTCAGCATTCAAGATCAAGACCCCGGAGGATGGGAAGAGGTCCGTCCTCTCAGTGAAACGATGGGAGAGTCGGGGTGCCTGCAGAGGAGGAATGTGCACTTTGGGTGCCAGCACCCATGAGGAAAGGCTGCCCTGACTGAGCCTCGCTCACATGGGTCCTAGCGCACTCCTGCCAGGCAGCTGGTGACAGGATGTGCTTTTCCGAGTTAATGAGAGAAAACATTGATTCTCCTGCTGCCCGTGAAGGTAGAAAGTGAAGCGGGGAGACATGTGGGGAGTGAGCGAGGTTCCCTGTCTGGGGGTTCCAAATCTGCTGTTGGTTCCTTTCACTGCTGACTAGAGATACACAGAGTGTCCCCCCACAATGTATACACACTTTGAATATCTACTAATTCCAATGGTTTTAAGCATGGGAAGAAAGAAACAACAATGGAGCTGCCATCTGTTAAAAGTGCGGGCACAAACAAGCAGTTGGACATTTCCCAAGGGGTCCTGGATTGGAGACGGTGCAGGCCATACTGAGGGGCTCCCTTTCCCCCCCACTCCCATGCATGAATTTTCTGCACCGGGCTACTAGTCCATATATATAAAGAGCCAGGGTCCGTAATGTCCAAAGCAACTGAAAGGACGACCAAACAGCACACTGCGCGTGCAACAGGCTGGGGTGAGCAGGGACTGGCAAGCGGGCTGAACTGCTGACCTCTTAGAAAATGAGAGAGACAGGGCTGATCAGCTGCAGCAGGTTCTGGTGAGGCCAGAAGAGAAGAGCAGGGTCTGATCCGCAGCCTCCATAGCATCTACTGATCAGCCCTTGCCTCTCTCTCTCTGGGCCTCACCAGCAGCCACAGCTCTCCCTCTCTCAGAGGTCAGCAGCTCAGCCTACTTGCCAGAAGCCTGGGGTGGCTATTGATCAGCCTTGCCTCTCTGATCAGGCCCAGAGATAGGCCCAGAGATCCTGACTGGCATAGAAACCGACCAATCAATCAAATCTGGGTGAACTGTGAGGAGCCAAAGGCTTACTAGGTGGTGGAGCTTTTGACGCTGACTGGCATTGAAAGTGACCAATCAGAACATACTCTAGAGCCAATGGCTGCCTAGGAGGCAGAGCTTTTGATGCTGACTGGCATCAAAACCAATCAGTCAAACCTAATCTGGGTGAACTGTGAAGGCAGAACTTAATGTGGGGGCTGAGGAGAGGTTTTAGGACAAAGGTTGTTTGGTGTAAGGTGTAAGAAAGCGGTTCAATTTTTTAATGACCAGTTTGGCTGTATAGTGCATAGCACTGGCTCTCAATCAAGATACAGTGATTATGTATTTTTGTCTGCCAAGTACATCTCCTTCTGCTGAAAAAGGCTTCCCTCCCCGCTTTAAGCAATGCTATCCTATATAATCTATCCATACAAATAAAAGAGTAATATGTTAATTAGACTGGGTTTACCCACCATCTTCTGGACGTCCAACTTCCTTCTGGACAAAGCCATGGTGGTGGGGGCCAATGCAGGTGCAGTTAGGGGCAATCAGGCCAGTAGGGGAGGGCAGTTGAGGGTGAGATCAGGCTGGCAGGGGAGAGCAGTAGGAGGCAACCAGGCCAGCAGGGGAGGGCCACTGAGGGCAAGATCAGACCATCATGGGAGGGCAGTTGCGGGTGATCGGGCCAGCAAGGGAGGGCAGTTGGGAGCGATCAGGCCAGCAGTCAGAAGCAGGTAGTGGCAATCAGGCAGGCAAGCAGACGAGTGGTTAGGAGCCAGCAGTCCCAGATTGTGAGAGGGATGTCCAACTGCCGGTGTATGGATTGGGCTTAAATGAGCAGTCCAACATCCTGAGGGGTTCCAGATTGGAGAGGGTGCATCTGGGCTGAGGGACATCTCCTCCAGTGCACAAATTTCATGCACCGTGCCTCTAGTGCTGCTATAAAAAAGAAGGAACTTTTACCATTTGCAACAGCATGGATGGAACTGGAGAGCATTATGCTAAGTGAAATAAGCCAGTCGGAGAAAGATAAACATCACATGATCTCACTCATATGTATGATATAATGATGAACATAATTTGATAAACAAGAATAGATCCAGAGACAATTGGCAGCGGGGAGGGGTGGAGGGAGTAAGAAGAGAAACCAAAGGACTTGTATGCATACATATTAGCATAACCAATGGACACAGACACTGGGGCGGTGGGGGCTTGCCCACCCGGGGTGGGAATGGCAGGGGGAGTCAATTGGGGAAAAAGTAGACATATAAAACTTTAGACAATAAAAAACAATAATAATAATAAATAAGTAAATCTACGAACCCCTTCCCTTTCTTGAAAAGATTGTAAAAGTCAATCTATTCTACCGTTTGTTCTAAATGAGTGAAGATACAATAGGATTTTTGCCTCGTGTATTCTAGTGACCTACTGAAATACCTATAAACACTGCCTTGTCATTAGCATTTAGGCTCTTTGATTCTTTTTTAGTATTTGCATTTTTATCTCTGTATTTCTGTGGAGTTTATTGAGTTTATTGAGGTTGTAAGCCAGCAACTGTGAAGTTTTAACCATAAAGAACAATTGTTTTACATATTCAAGCAAGATGAGAGGAACGTAGTCATCTGGCAGCCAGTATATCCAGGATTTGCTACGAGGTTTAATTCTGCCACCATAGTGGGTACTAGATACTTGGTACTGGAAACTTTGAAAAATTGGGAGTACACCTGGACTGATGGGGAAGTACTCAGTGTTGCTTTGATTGGACCTAACAGTACTATACTGTAAAGTGTTGCTTTACTAAATGAACCTCCACAGACCTGTGAGCCCATGTCTGATTAAAAATTTTCAGTGTTTTAGAATTATTTTCAAATAGAACACAATGTACATTTATAATGGAAAACATTTAAATAGAGGAAATGGGAGCAAATATCACCCAAAATTTTACTAACTAGTCTGTATTTTAGTGCATTTTTTCCTATTCTTTTTACTCCCCTCTATATAGGTTTCTGGTCATAATTGACTCTATTATGGTGTATTATATGCCGTATTGCACCTGTGTAGTAGTAAACCTTCCATTTAGGAAACAAGTATTTGAATGAGTTTTCATATTTTATGCTGTATTTGTCTGATGAGATCCGAAAGTAAAGTGTATATTAACTGCATGGCTTAAGAAAGATTTGAGAGTTTTAGCTATAGTTGAAATATTTCTAGCTTGAAGGAGAATTTATTCCTCCAAATACTGATTGCTTTCAAATTATGCCATCTGGAGCTTCTGGTTAATGAGGAGTAAGTGGCTTTAAAGGGAAGCATCTGAAACAGGAAAAATGATATTTTATCTAGAATAATAAAAGTATAATATACTAATTTGACCCCACATCCTTCCGGATAACCAACCTTCCAGATGAAGCCAGGGCTGCAAGGGAAGCCTGGGTCCCGGGTGCCAGAGGGAAGTTGGTGCTGGCAGCCAGGGAAAGGAAGGCCCACTCCTCCATGAATTTTGTGTATCTGGCCTCTAGTATAATATAAAGATACTTCTGACTATTGGATACTGGCAGTTTTTAAATGCTCTGTATTTTAAAGGATATCAACCGGATAATCTCCCTTTCCTGTCTTTTGTGTCTATGAGGGGGACACTGATGGGAAAGTATGACAGCATGATGAAAGCTATTTTATAGGAATATGAGGAAGGAAGGCTTATCTGAATTAGTTTATAACAACACAAAAGAACTCATACAGCAGGCAGTTAGGCAGACACGAACAGAGTAGGAACGATAGGCCAAGTATGTCACCAAAGTAGAAAGCTGTTGATGCCTAGCAATGGGCAAAACTAGGAAACCAAGTATTGTAGGGTGGGACCTCGCCCAAGAGTGACCTTTCCTCCTTTAGCATATGATGGGTCATGCAGTTTACAACCCCTGAACTTTCATATCGCTGGTCCCCTGACCTTTCCTCCCCCAGCATATGGGCACCCTTAAAGAGAAACAAGGGGCCCAGAGAATAGCCTCATAAAACTTCCATGCAAGCCCTTGCATCCTGACTCCCTTAGCATTAAGCCCTGAGGACAAAAAAGGTTCTGGCCTGATGCTAACAATCTTAGTAACAAAGCCTCGGGTCTGCTGAGTTCAGAGTCAGAGTTTTGGTCAAAGTAGAGGTAATATCTAGGCCTCAGTGGGTTTCAGCTTCAGGCCCAGCTTAGGTCCCCTAAGATCCTCCCTAAAATTTCTGCCTTTAGGTAAAAGCCCTTAAGATGAAGGACCCAGCACCTGTGCTCTCTCTCCCTTGAGCATGCCTGTAGTTTTCCCCGCCCTCTTCTCAGGTGCTCTCACTCTGGAGCATGCCCATGCCTTCCCCGTCTTGTTCCCCTGGTCGTGTATATTCTTCCTTTCTTTCTTCTAAGTTCCAGGGGCCCTTCTTCTGCCTCTGTAACTTGTGTGTTGAGCCCACGCAGCAACACTGGCTCCGTTCTACCTCTGTGACTTTCTAAATATACTTCCTCTTATATTTTGAGTTCTTGGCTCTAAATTCTTCCTCAGCCAAACACAACAACAAAAGTCAAACATCTGGTGCCATTTTGCCACTAACAAAATTAAGCTAATTAAAATTGTTAGTATTCTGTCATATTAAAGAATGCTACTATTAATTGCAACTACTTACAGTGACTAGAATTGGGTTTTGGTTTTACTCTAAGAGGATTTTTCTAACATCGTTTGGGGTATTTTCCTATTTGATTTTTGCTGTATTGTTGGGGTCTTAACAAATCAATGGATACGTCTAAAAGACATGAATATTTCTAGTGTTTTAAAGATAATTTATTCTCTAGCATATCTCAAAAAGTCATTGTCATATCTCTGACACCACTACAGGTAAATTCTAATTGGCATCTGTAATAGGATTTGCTTCCAGTTGCAATTGATTTTAGATAATGGGTCAAACACTTGTCACACTCCTAACTTGCCCCAGATTCTGTCCTCAGCAGGTTGGAGGTATAAGAGGTGTGAAAGTTCTGTCTTCCCTAGAGAAACTCACTTTTTATGAGGGGGATGCCCTGGAAGCAGTTGATACCGTGTAACAAGTAGTAACTCAGGTGTGTGAGAGTAGAGAAAGGGAGCAGTTGTGTCATGTGGCTGCTGGCAGAGGTGTCCTGGAAGTAGATGGGAAGTGGGGTTAACCTTACTGAGAAAAAGTGGAATAAAAAGGCCTTGTAGTCAGAGAGAGCATCTGAGTGAGGCAGGGTCGTGATAAGTATCATGTAGCTCAGGGAATCTATATATATCAAAGCCTAAGCAACCGAACGAAAGGTAGCTTTGACCACAAGGGGCCAGACATTCAATGCAGGAGCTGCCCCCTGGTGGTCAGTGTGCTTCCACAGTCAACCTCTGAGGAACCCTACCCTCACTGGCCAGCCAGCCTGATGGCCCTGATGGCATAGCCAATCTCCTGCAGTCTCTCCCCTGGGCCTGGCAACCTCCCACAGCCCCTCCCCCTGGGCGACTGGCCAACTCTTTGCAGCACCTCCCCATGGCCAACCAACTTTCCATGGCTGTTCCCCAAGCCCGACCAACCAACTTCCCATGTTTCCTCCCTCCAGCTGGCCCCAATGGTCCTGATTGGAACCTCCAATGACACCTCCCCCTGGTCAGCTGGCCCCAATGGCCCTGATCAGGCTGGCTGGCCAACCTTTCATGGCCCGTCCGCCTGCCAACCTCCCACAGCCCCAATCAGCTCTGATTGAGATACCCTACTCGTACATGAATTCATGCATTGGATCTAGTATATATATATATATATATATATATATATATATATATATATATATATATAAAAGCCTAAGAGACCGTTACAACCAGTCAACCAGTCGCTATGATGCCCACAGACCACCAGGGAGCAGACACTCAATTCAGGAGCTGCCCCTGGTGGTAAGTGTGCTCCCAAAGCCAACCTCCCACGGCCGGCCAACCTCCCATAGTCCCTCCCCCTGGCTGGTCAGCTCTGATCAGCCTGGAACAAGACTGGGCAAGGCGGCCCCAATCGGCCCTGATCAGCGGCCAGGCCAAGCAACCCCTACCTGTGCATAAATTTGTGCACCAGGCCTCTAGCAGAATTCGTAATATCATGTTATGTACCATATCATCTGAGGTTCTCTTTTGAGTAATGTAATAATGGTCTTATTTTAACATGAGGAGAGTGTTAAATTCTCAGAGGTGTTTGATCTATTTTTGGGTGTGAGAGAATCTTAAAACAATACTTTTTAATTCTCAAGGTAAGGAAACTGAGTCCCAGAGAGAACTCTGGTCCCTAACTTGTGAGCCGCAGGCCAGCCCCAGCGTACACACACCTCTGCCTCAGATACATGTATTTTGTCACAATGTCTCCTGAACTAACATTTATTATTGGCTTTTATGTACTTCAATAAAATGCTCTTGCTTCAATATTACAGAAGGCAGTATGTCTTAATGTAGAAAATAAATAGTAGAAATAGAAATCTTGGCAGTTTCCATTTCTCAAGGAAAAACACTAAAATCTTATTTTAAATATTTTAGATTGTTATAAAGGGAATTTATCATAGGTGTTTGCCAAGTTGGATTATAGTTAGTATGTGAAGGGCAGCATTTTATGACCCCTTCGTCAATTCTCATCGTTGGAAGTGAGAGCATGTAGTGGGTTTACCGTAGAGCTGCACATAGTATTGCACTGAAGCAGTTCATAGAGTAGGAGAACAATTGTAATGCTTAAGTGTTTGACATTTTAACCAAGGAAAAACACACTTTTATAGGTTTAACTTACTGTGATATTTTCTTCTGTTCCCCTTCCCATTCAGGTGTCTCCTGGTCACCTTAGGGAAAAGTACAGCTCATGTGCTACACTATTTGTAGACAGCACTATTTCTCAGCCTGATTTGAAAGTCACCTTGCAGTGGTGAGTACAAATAGGGGACAGACCCCTTATCCTGCCCATATGTACTTTCATCTGATTGTCCTTTTCAGCGCTCAGGTTAAAAAACTGGTGTCAATTATATATTGATTCCACTTCCATTTTAATCTTAGAGTGAATGGAAGAAGGGAAACCCACTTAACAATTAAAAAATCCCCCCAAAGTGTTTACCTCTACTTGAGGCATTACTGTTCCTGAGACATTGTTGAACACCATGAAAGGAGAGGTGTGTTTTACTGAATGTTTCTGGAATAAAGCATTTCTTCATGAGATACAGGCCTAAAACCATGTGTACTACCCTGGAAGCTGCTTTTCGAAGAAGGGACAGCTTGCCCCCTACTGGCACCAGAGTGTATCTGCAATTACAGTTCATTGGATTGTGTCAGATTTCCCCCATCATACTTGCTTTTTTCCTGCACTATTTCTATATTGAAATGCACTCTCCTTCCAGAAAAAATGCATCAAAACAGTCTAAAGGAACAACTTTTCAAGATAATTTCCTTGAGGGTTCAATTTGTTCAACTGAGGTTTTATTTCATAGATGTATTAACTTTAGTTTTATATATATATATGTATAGATATATAAACACATCTTCAAGACACTACATTATATCAATTCATATATAACAAAATCAAAGCAAAAAATCATGAGGGAGGTGAAGTTTTGGAAACATAGTCACAGTCAGGTTTACGCTTAAGCAAACATAACAGTGTCATGATAATGAAAACTATTCATTAAATTCTGTGAGTTCATAGTCCACAATTGGAGATGCACTTTAAAAACACCCTATTATGAAACCTTCAAGCTTACGCAAGAGCAAAATAAAACCAAACTAGGATGTAGAGCTTCCTGAATCCCATTGTCGTTGTCCAAGGATCATTATTGGTGTCTCCACAGGATGAGAGGGTTGACTTTGCAGAACACAGTCTGGTAAATTCTACCTGAAAATATTAAAATCCTCATTCCTAATTTTATTTTTCAGTCCTTAAACATAATTTAATTTTGTTTATATTGTACCAGCTTTTTTGGCAAATTAAATTCTCAGTAGCTTCTATGTTAATTAAAAACAGCCAGTTCACAATCCTAATAATGTAAGTTTCTTCTCTCATAACAACAGTTGAGATTAAATTGAGTTTCAGCAAAACTGGAGCCCATCTCTCTCTAAAGTCCTGAGCTTTGGCACCCAACTCACAATCACTGAGTCTTTTTCTTCAGTCTGGCCACTAAATCCCGGAGTAAAAAACCAGTCCTTTCTGGCTGCATTTCATAGCTTCTTTTAAATTAGATGATTCTGGTGTTACAATATATAATTCAAGAGTTGTTTGGAAGATTAGCCGTACTCAGACAAGTGGGTGTTATGCTTTTTTCCTCCAAATCGTCTAATTTTTGGAAGTACATTAAATTTTCATTTCCTCTCATCAAGTTTTGAAAATGATCATTTAGTACATTTACTGTTGGTAAAATCAAGGTTTAGTGAGAATATTAATAGAGCTCATTGGCTTTTAGGAATGGTTCTGAAAAACTGTTTATTGTGGGGTGGTAGTGCATTGTTCTCAATGGGATGGGTGAGCCTTATTAGAATCACTTACGCAATTTTATCTAAATGTGTCTCTAAACACATGCGTTCCATTTCTCCTTCCCTAACACACTCTGTCACTCTCACAAGCCTTCTGATAAGCTGAGGAGGGATGGAAGGCATTTTTATATGGAGAAAAGCATCTGGGATGATTTTGATTTTAACTCTAATTCCTGTGTTCTCAATTTTTGCTGCACTCTGTCATCACCCGAGATGCTTCCAAAGTTAACCAATGCAGGTTAAATCAGAGCATCTCAAGGTGGAAGAAGGCAGTTTGCAAAACTCCTCTGATGATCCCAGTGCACAGCCAAGCTTGGGAACCACACTGCCTGGTTAGAGGGCAGAAGAAGGAGAAACTGCTTCTCACTCTTGGTGGAACCTTGTCAGTTTTAAGCCTTGGTTACTTTCTCTGATAAATGGGTTGTTGAGTTAAATATCATCACAAGTTCATTGGTTCCTTTCGGCTTATATGCTTCAAATTCTATGATTTTAAAATCATTTTGAAGATGAAACTGTTTGAAGCACTATAGAAGTGCCCATCTTTGATGCTAACAATGCTACGGGCCTTTTTACAACTGCTAATATTCTATAACCTAGTTATAAAATTCAGATTTGCTTTTCCTCAATTATTTGGAGCTTCATTTTTGACATTTGGGGCAAAGAGTAAAAACGTATAACTTGATCTACAGCACTTTTTTGTTTCATGTTACACAACATCTGGGAATAACATAGGGATATAGTAACTTACACAGTATATGAGGACTTACATCTGCTCATTACAATTTTATTTAAACTAATTTGGAAATAAATGTTTTTAATACTACACTGTGTATAATTTTAGTGCATTGTATTCTTATATTTGCCATTAAATTTTCTTAACAATTATGTAAAAGTGACCTTAAATGATTCTCCTTGGTATATTTTATTTAACTTTAGGTGAAGAAGGAAGATAGGTGGGCAGGTGGAAAAACTACTGTGGCTTAAATTTAAGCATGTGTACAAGTAGATCTAACTTGTAGAGGATGAAAGGTTCTCTGAGTAGAAAGGCAAAAGATAGGGCAAGAGTGTAATAACTTATATGTTATAATAATCACCCAAAACATGTCTTCTAACAGCACATTCCTTAGCATTTTGGTTTTCCTAATTTTAGTAACTGACAAAGAAACTACCACAAGGCAGAAAGTGCTTAGGCGGTACTTTCTGAATGAGAATCTCATGGCCTCTGGACAGCTGGGATGGTCTTCCCCCACCACACCCCTTTTTAAACCTGTCTTCAGACCTGACATAAAGTCAATTGTTACTTTTTCTTTTCTCCACAGCCTGGCACTAGCAATATATTACCACCTAAAGAACAGGTGAGTTTTAAAACCAGTCTTGTTATTCTAGCTAATAAGCTTACAAGATATAAAGTTAGTGTTAGATTTTCACTACAGATATTATTGGAGCAAGCTATAGTGCTGTTATTACATTGTTGAAGCGAACCATTTGTTTTTGTCTTAGGACTCCTCCTGCTTATGTTATTTAGGATCCCCCAAAAAATTTGTTTATGTGGGTTATATTGATATTTACTGTATTAGAAATTAAAATTGAGAGTTTAAAAGCGAATCCCTTGTATGTTGAAACATGGTTTTTGTAGCAGTGTTGAAATTTTGAGCAGGATACTGCTTTGTTGTGGCAGATTGCCTTGTGTGTTACAGGATGTTTACAGCTTCCCCTGCCTCTCCTCACTAGATGCCATTAGCACCATCTTCCCAGGCCCCATTTTGACAACAAAAAATGTACCCACCATGGCGGAATGTTTCCTGGGGAGCAGAAACACCCCTGATAGCGAGCCATAGTGTTAACATAATTCTTTATAAAAGAGAATCATTTTCCACAATAAATTGGTAGGATGGAAATTATGTCACTTATTTACATTTTGCAAATCTCTTTATGTCTGGTTCAACAGAAGACAACTGATTCTCCTTTACACCCTGTCTTCAATCGTTAGTGATTACCTCAGTCATCTCAATAATTTGTTTTGAATAAACAATATGAAGACCTAGCCTCATGTATCTTTATGGCTAGAAAAGTTTGTATTTTCAAAGCCTTCAGATAATTTTGGATATTCTCATACTATACCGGAAGTCCACAGAAGCTGTCTTCTGAAATTAGTTACAATGGAATTTTAAATCCTATCCTTGAACTTGTACTAAGGTCTCTGTTAAATTAGTACCCCTGCAAACATCTTCTATGCTAAATGAATCTCTTAAATTGTAAGTAATTTTCTAATAACATTGTGCATTGGTCATTTGGAAAGTATCGGCCTACATTTCTTTATACAGTATCAAAACTCACTTTTGTTAGGTGGCATCACATAACCACCAGTCTTCCCAGAAAAACCTTTAGTTATTGAAAAACTGTTAGGTCACAAAAAGGGTACAAGTTTTCCCCAATCTTGATTTTGAGCTTGATAGCTGGAACTGTGCAATTGGCAAGAAATGTACAAGTTATATTCCTGGAAGTGACAGACTCACTTTTCAGTCTTGAGTGAATGACTCTTGTATTATCAAATAAAAATATTATTCTCTGAAAACAGTAGAGCATTCATCTCACAACTAATTCCAATTGCTTTTCCTTCACAGCCACTTTTCAGTATGCAGAAGTGCTTAATGCATACTTCCCCTTGCAGCGTTTCTCAACCTGTGGGTCGCGACCCCTTTGGCGGTCGAATGATCCTTTCACAGGGGTCGCCTAAGACCATCCTGCATATCAGATATTTACAGTGTGATTCATAACAGTAGCAACAGTACAGTTACGAAGTAGGAATGAAAATAATTTTATGGTTGGGTCACAACATGAGGAACTATATTTAAAGGGCCAGAAGGTTGAGAACCACTGTAGAGTATAAAAAGAAGATTCAACTTTTAATAACATTATTCATTGTCACTGCTTTATCAAAGATGTGCGTAAGTAAAGCAAATTTCTTGTCAACAAGTGGCAGTGAAGAATAGAATGACTACTAGCACAGGTTGGGACCCCTCCCTTGGTTCTTGCTCAGAAACCAGTTTTACTGACTTTGGCTATTATCCAGTGATGGCAAATGTCAGTGTAAATGCAGGCAGTGCCTTAATATTTCTATACAAACAGTTTTGGCCTCATGGGTCTCCTGAAAATGCTCTAGTGGAACCACTGAAGCCTACAAAACACACTTGGAGAACCCCTGTGTAAATGAGCAGAGTGCAGTAGCGTGGAAAATTACACCTAAAAAACCCCAGAAGACTGGTTTCCCTCACTCGGTTGGAGCATTGTCTTGTACACCAAAGGGTGGCAGGTTTGATTCCAAGTTAAGGCAGCACATACCTAGGTTGTAGGTTCAATTCTGTAAGGCCACATAGCTAGTTTTGCAGTTCCATGTATAGGAGGCAGCCAATCCATTTTCCCCCCTCAAATCAATAGAGTGGTCACTTTTAAAATACAAAGGCAAATTTTAAACTCAGATTATTGTAAAGAATGAAGAAGAAATATATCATAAGAATATAATATAGGAAACTAGTAAGAGAAAAAACAGTGAAAAAAAACAGGAATCTCATTCTCACATGAAGAATTGCCCACTAGTACTGCTTTGTAAAATGTTCCTGTGTCTGCCAGTGAGAGGTTAGATGACTGGCCATCGATTTGGTTGCCTAGCATTGCCTATTAGGGAGGGTCAATGCCTATAAAGGCAGCTCTGGCTGGTCATTGTAGAAAAAATTTTACAGAATTTGATGTGCTGAGTAAAAAGAGGTCAGAAAATTCCTACAGGATATAAGAGAAGAATTTGTAGGACTTTCTTTGTTGAAGGTTAAGCTCCCTCCACCCCTCTCTACTCCCAGCAGATGTGTAGCTAACGTGACAATTCCTGGATTAGTTTTTTTTTTTTTCAATCACGTTCTTATTTTCTAGGAATGCAAATAGATCCAAGGACATTTTTGATGAGAGACTCCATCCTGTCACAGTAAGTGCCAGTTGTATTGCGGTTGTCTTTTTCTCTCAGACAGTTGCATTTATTCCATGCTGATTTGCTTCAAAATAAATCACTAGTAAAAAATTACTTTCTCCAGCTTGGAGTTAACATTACCTTCATTTAAGTTTTCTTCCCCACCCCATGTTGTATATAATTATTTTACAAAAGGAATCTATATATATAAAAGCATAAGCGACTGTCTAACTGGTAGCTATAGCGCTCACTGACCATCAGGGGTCAGACACTCAATGCAGAAGCTACTGAGTTGCTGTGACTTGGGAGCTGTGGTTCTCAGGTGATGCACCCCGGAACCAGAGAGGAGGGAGCCGATTCTGGGGTGTGTAACCCGAGAACTGCCCTCTTGCAATCTGGGACCCTTTGGGGGATGTCGGAGAGCGTTTCAGCCTGATCCCTGCAGGCCAGACCAGGGGAACCCACCTGTGCACGAATCTGTGCATCAGACCTCTAGTGTTATATAAGAAACTAGAGGCCCAGTGGACAATACTCGTGTACTGGGGTGAGAGGTGCCTCAGCCTGACCTGCACCCTTTCGCAGTCCAGGAGCCCTCGAGGGATGTTGTAGAGCTGGTTTTGGCCTGATCCCCGTAGGCCAGGCCGAGGGACCCCACCTGTGCACAAATCCATGCACCAGGCCTCTAGTTTATAATAATAAAAGTGTAATAGGCAAATCGACCAAAAAACTGAACAGCAGAACGACCTTCCAGATGAACTTCGGATGACAATGCTATGACACACACTTGCGCCAGGCCTGCCAAGGTGGGTGCAATGTGATTGGTCAGGGGGCACTGCCATCGCCCCATGGTCGCCCTACAGAGGGAGGTCAAGGCCCCAAAGAGGGAGACCCATGCTCTGGCTGGCGGGGCGATCGATTGGGGGGTAGGGGCCCTCCATGATCGCCCCAATGAGGGAGGCCCAGGCCATCCTCTGTGCGGTGACCATTTGTGGAGCCCTAGCTGTGTGGGCAGAGCCCCACAACTAAATGTCCTAAAGAGGAAGACCCAGGCTACCCCTACAGACAGCACTGTCGTGTGTGGGCAGGGCCACCCTCTGCAGGATGATTGAACGGGGGTCCCCACAATCAATTAACCCACAGAGGGAGTCCCAGCCCACTGGCTAACAATGTGTTGGTGGGTGTGCAGGGCCAGCCAGTGATCACCCACAGAAGGAAATCCCAGGCCAGCCAATGATCACACCCCATGCCTGTCGCCCGCAGAGGGAGATGACCAGTGATGGGTTAGGGGTTGGCAGGGCCACACCAATGGCAAGCAGTGGCAGCAGCAGGGGCATGGCGGGCTGCCAGTATTCAGGGGAAGGAAAGCCCCAATAGGCCCTGATCACCAGTCAAGCCTAGGAACCCTACCCGAGGGCTCCCAGATTGTGAGAGTGCACAGGCTGAGGGCCACCCACCCTTGTATGGATTTTGTGCACTGAGCATCAAGTGTTATATAAGAAACTAGAGGCCCAGTGTGCGACATTTGTGTACTGGGGGTGGGAGATCCCTCAGCCCAGTCTGTGCCATTTTGCAGTCTAGGAGCCCTTAGGGGATGTCTGACTGATGGCTTACATCCTTAGCACTGCCCCGGAGGCGGGAGAGGCTCCTGCCACAGCCACTGTGCTCTCCAGCCATCAGCCTGGCTTCTGACTGAGCAGCACTCCCCCTGTGGGAGCACAGTGACAACCAGGGGGCAGCTCCTGTATTGAGGCTCTACCCCTTGGTGGTCAGTGCGCATCATAGCGACCAATTTTTCTGCCATTCGGTCTATTTGCTTATTACCTTTTTATTCTATAGGATATGTCAGTAAGAACTGTGTTTCAGCTTTGTATCATTAGTGAGCTATAGTGGGTCAACATGCCTGAAAAACAAAAATGTATATTTTTAAAAGAAAATTTTCAAGAGCATCAAGCAATATGAATATTTGTACATAAACCTAATAGATATGTCAGGATGTCTAGAAGAAAATTAAACAGCTATTTAAATATTGAATTAATTAGAATGACACAAATTTTCAAATGTCTTCCGATATGCTCTATAACTATATGTCGCTGGTGAGCACTGTCCGCACAGCACAGCCTTAGAGCCCGATGGTTACATTCTCAAAGTTGATTGCAGAGAAGTATGACATGACGACCAACAAGTCTTTGGAGCCTAAAAATAGTTCACATTTAGACAGAATATTGTAGGGGAAGGTGGAAAGGAATATATAAATATTCTGAGGTTGTGCCTGTATTTATCTTTAATGAGTGTCAATATTCAGTCACTGTTTTTTAAGGTCCCATTATTTATATTTAAAAGGCTAAAATACATGTCACCCAATCAAAATTATTTTAAGCGGCACATGGGCACAAGTGGAACATGGTTGTTACAAAAGTACTTAATATTTTTCTTCAATGGGTACTTTCTTTCAGGAAGAAAAGGTTCCTGAGGAATTCTTTCATCATAATCCTGATCCTGAATCAATTTACAGATTTATTCGACCTTTTTTCATTGCCTATAAGGCAACAGGAGGATATGCCATAACAACATTGGTAAGATAGTTCTTCTTTCAGAACTTTATTAAGGGAAACCTATGAAAGGATGTAAAGTTCACACATTTGAGCTTAATAATCACTGTGATTTAAAATGTCCTTCCTTTTCTCACCACAAAGCGATTGCTATCAAAGGCAGCAGGAGGGAGAGGTTTCCAATGTCTCCCTCCAGACCTCAGGAGACATAGGCACACCCGTGCACAAAACGCACACATACAAGGTGTGCTGATGGGGCAGGTTGGGGGCCATAACAGAACCTTCTGGGCCCCAGGCAGTGACAGGTTCAGTGTAGGTCTAAGGTGAATCGCAGGCTGCATTCCCCGGGCAGTTGTAATGTGTGTCCTGACTGAGAACTAGAGCCCTAAGTTCTCTGTTCCTTGGATGATGGGTGTTCATCCATCCTTGCTGTCCTCTTGTGCCTGCCTGTGATGTTTCCAGGATTCTAGTGCCAGTAGGACCTGAAAGGGCTTTGCTGGTTGTCTTCTCAGCTACAGCTGTGTAAGGGCCTGTGTGTCATTCATCCAGGATTCCTGTGGAAAGAGTGTGTCATTTGGAATGAGTGGTCCATTCTAGTCAGAAGGAATGGGGATTGTATCACTCCTCCCTTGGGCAATCCTAAAGGGGAAAGTCTCCTGCTTGGTCCAAGGGAAGAGTACTTAGTGCCCTGCCTCCTCCTTCAGTGTTCAGTCAGAATTTTGGAGAGGCAGCCTGTGCTTCTGAATAGAGACCCCTCAGTGGGCACTGGACCAGACACAGGCCTTTCCATGGAGCTGCCAGCCATCTGGAATGGTGAGCACAGCTGATCAAAGGCGGGACTGGTGCTCCCACCTGAAGAGCTAGGGAACTCAGCAAGGAGAGCATCTGGGGTAGAAGAGGGTGAGTCCTTTTCAAACACATTAAGATGATGCACCTGTGAGACAGAGGGGCATCTCTAGAGATCATCCTACTATATAAAAACCCTGGGTTCGTCACAACCAGAGGTTCAGCCAACTGGAAGTCAGTCCTGCAGTCAGTGCTGGGTTGCCATGGCGACCCAGCACTGACTGCTGCAGCTGCAGGCACGATGACCCAGAACAGACTGCTGAGGGGACTGCAAACCAGGCCCAGAAAGAGGCCTGAAGAGAGAAGCAGGGTCTGATCCATAGCCTGTGTGGCAGCTGTTAATCAACACTTGCCTCTCTCTTTCTCTCCAAGCCGGGCCAGCAGCAGCCCCTCCATTTCTCTCCAGGCCTCCACCGGTGCTTCAGATCAGTGCCACCCTTCTGATCAGGTTCTGTTGATAGGCTCAGAGACTCTGACTGGCATAGAAACTGACCAGTCAGAACCAAATCTGGGTGAAGTGTGAGGAGCCAATGGCTGCCTAGGAAGCAGAGCTTTTGATGCTGATTGGCATAGAAAGAGACTAGTCAGAACCAAATTGGCCAGCAGAGTAGGGCAGGTCGGGGAGAGATCAGGCCAGCAGGAGAGGGCAGTTAGGGGTGATCAGGCAGGCAGGCAGAGGTAGTTAGGGGCGATCAGGCAGGTAGTCAGAGGCAGTTAGGGGCAATCAGGCAGGTAGGCAGGTGAGCAGTTAGGAGCCAGCAGTTCCAGATTGTGAGACAGATGTCCGACTGCCAGTTTAGGCCCATGGGATTGGGCCTCATCTGGCAGTTGGACATCCCCCAAGGGGTTCCCGATTGGAGAGGGTGTAGGTTGGGCAGAGGGAACACCCCCCTCCATACACGAATTTGATGCACCAGGCCACGTGTTTGAATATGTGGAATTAGAGCATGAATCTGAGCTACTGGCAGGGAATTAGTATTAGCTATTCCAGTACCAAGAAAACGTGTGAATAAAAAGTGCATGGAAGATAGAAGAATAACAAAAGCAGGTATTTAGTGGATATTTATGGAAGGAGCAACTTCTTGGCAGCATTGAGCACTTTGACCTCACTCTCTTTCTGGAACCTCGCTTATCTTCCTTTTAGTTTCTTGTTTCCCCCTGTTTTTGATAGCACCCTAAGCTATGCCTGATGATTTCTCCTTCAGAGCTGAGTCCTTACAGATCTAAGTGCAGAGGATAGAGGAGAGACATGGTTGAATAAAGTGTTTGCTTTTATGGAGCTTCTGTCCTAGTGAGGAAGATATAAATATTTCTTTAACTGAGTGTTATTAAAAGGTGAATATCTCAGGTAGTAGTAAATATCACGAAGGTACAGCAGGGTGACGTGACATCATGCTGAGAGGGGTTTGCTACTTTAGAGAGGTGATCAGGAAAAGCCTCTGTAAGAGATGACATCTGACCCTGGCCTGACTGAACTGAGGAAGATGAGGAGCTCTGGTGTTATGTGCAGAGGGAACAAGTGCCAGCCCCTGAGACGGGAACTTATACTTGGTATTTGAGTAAGAGTGCGGTATGGCCAGTGTGGTCAGAGTGTGGAATGAGGGAAAGAATGTAGGGCATGAGGACCTAGAAAGGCAAGTGCTACCTGATTGGGCCTTGCAGCTTGCAGGCCGTGGGAGGAAGTGACATTTTGATTTGTTTGGTGGAAACCCTTTGGCAGAGTTGAGCATTGTGGGGAAGTGCTCTTGATTACAAAAGCTATCCTGGCTGCTTTGGGGAGAATGACTGTAGCTGGGAGACAGAGTGGAGGCTGAGAAGTCAGGGGCAATCACAGGGACATGGGTGAGAAGTGACAAATAGACTAGGAAGCAGTCTCACTATCAGTGACAGGCAGAGATAACAAGAGTTGCTAACAGATTGCAGCAGGTCAACTCAATTGGACGTCTTTGGCCAAGCACCTAGGCAAATGGCAATGCCCCACATGACATTAGGGAATGCGTGGGGAGTGGGGAGCTGGGGTGAAGAGCTCTGGTTTGTATGTGCAAACGCACCAATGACCTTAGCAGTAGTAGTTTCAGTCGAGTGACAGTGCCAGGGGCAGACTACAGTGGGTGAAGGAGAGAGTGGGAGATGAGAAGCAGCTTCAGGGCATTCACTGTGAGCAAACAGAGAGGAGGCAGTCTAGGGATTGTGGGGGGTGGGAATGGTATCACATAAATACATTCATATTGGGGAGAATCTCTGGCACAGGAAAGTGTTCAAGAAGAGGTAATTGTGGGAGGTGTTCTTCAGAAGTGAGATGGGTTGACTTCACTGCTAGAAGAGTTTCAGTGATAAGAGAAATCTCAATTCTACTGACACAGGAGGGCAAGTGGTATAAATGAATGAGTAATGGCACATTCTAGATCTGCAGAAGAGATAAAGGAAAGTTGAGTGATTTCCAATGTTGTATATGTCTCTAATTAATTATTCCCAGAAAGTTGACAGTTGAACCTTGTAAGGAGGTTCATTCATAGGATATCTGGGAGCATTTAGCTTTGGAAGATTGGTGCAGACTTTCACTAATAACACATAATGTTCAATAACCTTTTGCTTTCTAAAATACAGTTGGGTGTTAACACCTTTGGTGAATGTGAGCTGTCAATCTGACAACCTCGGACAGTAAACATGCTCTTCTTCAAAGAACCCATTGATGAAACAGCAAATCACAGCTTGCCTCTATAATCTTTGCTTAGCTGTTACCTTCACCCAGTTCTTTGTAGAATAGACATGTAATGCATGTGAAGAAATCATGAGATCTCACCAGCTATCTGGCAGGTTTAGAGGAGAACCAGGGAGATAGAGACTGGCAGCTCTGCTACCACCTGAAACCAACGGAAATGACCAAGCTCCAGGTTGTGTAAGACAGAGATGGATTTCACATACTCATGATGGAGATGTGAGGATTAGGGGATATGAAATGACTATCCTTAGTGTGCGTGTGTGTTTCTTACAAAGGCACTAATTCCAGGAATACCTGAGAGTTGTAGAGACCTGCCTCAGACACACCTGTTTGCACTGCCTGTGCTGCTGCACCACACAGCAGCCACTGGGGGGAGGGGGGGGACTGTCTTTAAAAAAATTTTTTTTAATCCTCACCAGAGGATATTTTATCCATTGATTTTCATAGAAAGTAGAAAAGAAAGGGGAGGAGAGGAGAAAGAGAGCATCATCAGTATGAGAGAAAGACATCTATTGATTGCCTCCCACATGAGTTCTGACTGGGGCCAAGAGTGGAACCAGCGACTCTTTGGTGAGCAGGCTGGAAATTGACATGGGAAAGTAGGCAGTAGAAGTGTCTGATTTGCAACTGTTTCTTGGCCTCTGGCTTTGGCTGGCCAAGCAGTCTCTCTAGAACAGGGGTGGGCAAACTTTTTGACTCGAGGGCCACAATGGGTTCTTAAACTGGACCGGAGGGCCGGAACAAAAGCATGGATGGAGTGTTTGTGTGAACTAATATAAATTCAAAGTAAACATCATTACATAAAAGGGTACGGTCTTTTCTTTCTTTAGTTTTATTCCTTTCAAACGTGCAGGATCCGGCACGCCGGCTGTAGTCTGCCCACGGCTGCTCTAGAAGCTAAGAATAAAAGGCATGGCAAAAACTGATGAAATCTATCATTCCTGAAAGTTCTTATCACAGAACTTAAACTGAACTAGAATCAAAAACCAGTGTTCTACTTTGCAGGTTTACATAGAAAGACTTTTATCTTATGCTGAAATCGACATTTGCCCATCTAACTGGAAACGCATTGTTTTGGGAGCGATTATTCTGACATACAAGTATCTGCACGATCAGCTTATGTGGAATTTTCACTTCTTGCCATTGCTAAGGGGCATTACAATCAAGGACTTGTGAGTTTGCAAGATTTTGATGACGTTTCTAACCATTTTCAAATACCTTATTTGCCCCCATAAAGTTTACAAAATAAGAAATATTTTGAAAGGTTACATTGTGCAGAGGACTGAACTAGGCATAAAATTACATACATTTTTCTATCCATATTTGCTTTGACATTTCATATTCCTCATTAATTAGTATGTCTTCATGTGTTATTATTGTAATAATCTGTGTGATGATTTGGTATATTTCTCTGGTAGCAAACTTTGTAGAAGCTCACATCCAAAAACAACAGTAATGTTATTACCTTCATGGCTTTCTTAACGCTGTCTACCAGTTCAGGTCTTTTATTCCCCCCTTTTAAAAATTTCATTTATTTTCAATAAGACTTTACATTCAATATGTATATAGAAATGAAAGCCTAAGCGACCGGCTGCCCAACCAGTAGTTATGATGTACACTGGCCACCAGGGTCAGATGCTTAACGCAGGAGTGAAAACCATAGACGTGGGAACACGGAACAGACTCATGAATCTCAGAGAGGATGGGGGAGCGGGAAGGGCGGGAAGAGATTAACCAATTCTTGTATGCATACTAGAGGCCCAGTGCAGAGATTCGTGCACCGGTGGGGTCCCTCGGCCTGGCCTGCAGGGATTAGGCCGAAGCTGGCTCTCTGACATCCCCCGAGGGGTCCTGGATGGTGTAAGAACAAAATTCTATGCACAGGGCTTCTAGTTATTTTAGATTAGTCTTGGGTGTACAGCATAATGGTTAGAAAATCATGTGCTTTGCAAAGTGTTTTCCACAGTATTTTTAGTACTGACCTGACTCCATGCATAGTTATTGCAGTATTATTGACTCTCTTTCCTATGGTGTAATTTATATCCCCATATCTGCATTGTAATTGCCAGTATGTACTTCTCAATTTCTTCACCTTCTTCACCCAGCCCCCACACCCCCAAACCTCTTCTCCTCTGGCAACCATCAAAATGTTCCCTTTACCTCTTAGTCTGCTTCTGTTTTGTTTGATCATTTATATTGCTTTTTAGTGAAATCATATGCTATTTGTATTTCTCTGACTGACTTATTTCAATAACATTATACCCTATAGGTCCAACTATTCTCCCACAAATGGCAGGATCTCATTCTTTTTTATGGATGAGTAATAATATTCCACTGCTTTTTTATCCACTCATCACTTAATGAGCACTTGAGTTGCTTCTACAGCTTAAGGATTATAAATAATACTGCAGTGAATATAGGGTGCATATATTCTCTCAATTAGTGTCCTGGTTTTCTTCATATGTATACCAGGGGTGGAATCACTGAGTCATATGCAGTTCAATTTTTAATTTTTGAGGAACTTCCATACTATTTTCCACAGTGTCTGCACCAATATACCTTGCCACCAAAAGTGCACGAGGGTTCCCTTTTCTCCACATCCTTGTCAGCACTTGCTGTTTGTTGATGATAGCCATTCTGACAGGTGTGAGGATATCTCACTGTGGTTTTAATTTGCATATCACTGATGAACAGAGATGTTAAGCATCTTTTCATGTCTATCAGCCATCTGTATGCTCTCTTTGGATAAGTGTCTTTTCAGGTCCTCTGTCCATGTTTTAGTTAGATGGTTTGTATTTTTGGAATTGAGCTGTATATGTTTTTTTTTTTTAATATATTTTATTGATTTTTCACAGAGAGAAAGGGAGAGAGATAGAGAGTTAGAAACATCGATGAGAGAGAAACATCGATCAGCTGCCTCCTGCACATCTCCCACTGGGGATGTGCCCGCAACCCAAGTACATGCCCTTGGCCGGAATCGAACCCGGGACCCTTCAGTCCGCAGGCCGACGCTCTATCCATTGAGCCAAACCGGTTTTGGCAAGCTGTATATGTTTTTTATAAGGTGTTGAGTTATATATGTTTTTTATAAATTTTGAATATTAAACCCCTTATTAGAGATATCATTGTCAAATATGTTTTCCCATCAGTGGGTTGTCTTTTTATTTTGTTGATGTTTTCTTTTGCTATATTAAAACTATTAGTTTGAGATAGTCCCATTTCTTTATTTTTTCTTTTATTTCGCTTGTTCAGGGTAATCTATCAACAAAACACTAAGAGAAATATTCCAGATTTTAGTGCCTATGTTTTCTTCTAGGAGTTCTATGGTTTTGACTCTTACATTTAAGTATAATAATCCATTTTGAGTCTATTCTTGTATATGGTGTAAGAAGTGGTGTAGCTTCATTTTTTGAATGTATCTGTTCAATTTACCCAACATCATTTACTGAATAGACTGTCTTTATACCGTTGAATGAAGTCTTTTCTTTTGTCAAACAGTAATTAAACCTATAGGTGTGGAGTTCTTTCTGGGCTTTCAATTTTGTTCCATTGATCTATGTTTGTTTTTATGCTAGTACCATGCTGTTTTGATGACTATAACCCTGTAGTGGAGTTTGATATCAGGTAGTGTGATACCTCCAACCTGTTTTGTTTTCCTCTCAACTGCTGTGACGAATTATCCAGGGTCTTTTGTGGGTCCATATAAAACTTTGGATTAGTTGTTCTACTTCTGTAAAAGATGGCATTGGCATCTTGATAGGAATTTGGCTGAAAGAGATTATTTGAGGTGGTATGGACATTTAAAGGTGTTAATGCTTCCTGTCCATGAGCATTGTACATGCTTCCATTTATTTGTCTCTTCCTCAATTTCTTTTCTGATACTTTTCCAAGAGTTTTCCCCTCAAAGATAAGAGTGGTGGCACTGAATGGATCTATTTGTTGCTGTGATGATGTGCCCAGTCCTTTTGTTGGCACATCTCTACTTTACTAATCCCCTTCCTGCTATCAGCCTGGTGAAAATGTCTGCAATTTCTTCAGGGCTAAGAAACAGCATCCATCATTCCTTTCATCTGAGCACTAGAGTGGAGCCCTGTGAGTGAGCAAGAAGAATAAAACTACAGCTGCACTGATGGGACTCTGATAATTGAGCCCCTAGTCAACAGCAATTGTGCACAAGAGATAGAACATCCTTCCCCTTGTCCCCAACACAAAGGGGACCGCAAATTGTTGAACCTTGTTTGCCTGTTTGAACATTAGTGTATTAGCCCAGCTGGGTAGCCTTTATTTGTTTCAAAACTAAACTCAGAGCCAACCTAGGAGCTTAGAATGACAATTTTGAAGAGAACCAAGTTGACTAAAATGGCCCTGTGGTGGTTTTGTGTTTTCCTTCTTCCCCAGAAATGAGTTGGAAAGGCAATACATATGTCTACTGCGGTTTCGTTTGTATGTTTCCACCAGTGTCTATGCCCAATACTATTTTGACCTTCGGTCCTTAGCAAGTGACCATGGATTGCTGCCTATTGCATTTACTCCTCTTCAAAAAGAAAGAGCACTGAACCTAGAGGTAAGGCTGTGGAATCACAAAGTGGGGTTTTCTGCCAGACTCAAAAACCAATATCTGTGCATAAATCATATTGTGTAGTGACTAGGAAAATGAAAAGCTGTTTTAAACTAACAAATTGAATAAGACTTATTAACTCTTTCACATTATATTAGCAGTATTTTTATGGTGTATATAAGAAGCCCACATTATAAAAAGTATCTTTTCTGTGACCACGATTCAGAATAATTTAAATCCATTTTAAGCTTTGATGGTTTTTTTTGAAACTGTATTCTATTTTATAACCATACATGAATCATTTCCTACAATTGTATCATTAATCATATCTACAGCCATATTCTACTTATCACTCTTAACTCAGTTTGCAAATTCATGTCTTTTCTGTTTGGATCACAGTTCAGTACCTTTAGTTTGTTAGACAAAACTAACCTGAGAGAGTGATTCTTAGATTGTAGAATATGTATTTCAAACACTGGGTGTAGAAAGTATGTGGGTTTTTAATGGCAATTGTAAAGTACATGCAACAAAGTAATATTTATGGCTTCTGAATTCTGGGAGTATACAATACAATTACAACTGAAATGGACAGTTTTTGTTTGATAGTCCTTTAGAATAAGATGTGCGTCTACCTTAATGTGCAAGTGAAATAGTACCTTTATGGTGCTTCAGTCACTAGACCTTTCCTACCTTTCAGTAAAATACAGCACATGCCTGCCTCATTAAAATTTGCTTAGAGTAAATGCTAACTAATGAAGATTGGATAGAATGTAAATAGCTGAGTAAACAATGACTTTTCTAACTGTATATTTATTACATTTAAGGAACCAAGTGTACAGACAACAGATGATCCTGTTGTTAGGCAGACAGTCACACCTTTGAGATCGTTGAAATAACCCAAACTTTAAAAAAGTCTAAGTTCCCCTTTGTTCTGTCAATCTAATCAGAGTCCCTAAACTACTTAACTTCCTGGATGAACATAAAATAGGATCCCAAGGACCAAGGAGTGTATACGCCAGCTCTCCGAAGAGGCAATAACTATAATCCACATAAAGAAGTGGGAACGTGTGGCTATCAGTGATGCTTTCTCTGTGAAGGCTGCAACTCCTTTATTTTGAATGTACCCGTGCTCTGTCTCATGTCTCCCCCTAGGCCATTTCCAGATATTGTGAAAACAAAAACCTGTGCAGGGTGGCCATAAAAAAATCTGGCAGCTGTGCTAACCTTACTGATGTGCAGCATGGCCATGCCATCTTATCTTAAGGAGGAATGAGGGCTGTGACATGATGAGCCCCTCATCTGCAAGGACTGGAGAAGACTCACCGCTCCTGCTCCAATCCCAGCTAAGTTATTTCCTTTTAAGGGAGACGGGGGCGGTGGCCGGGTATTGACATAAAGAATTTCTCACCTACCAAAACAAGGACTGTTGAAATATAATATTCCTTATTCTGGCAAGTTTAGTATTTCCTTAAGAATAAGTGAAAGGTTTTAACCTATGAGGATCTTTTTTAGCCTATGCTTAATTTATGATTAGGTACTTAAAGCCAGTCTCTATATTAAAAAGTAAGGAAATAGTAAGATCTTTTATTGTATTTTTTTATTAGTATCTTAGTATAGACTGCATACTTACTGTGGACAGTGCTGGAAGTTCCACAGTGATAGATTTAAAGGCTTCTTTATACATTAAGTTTGCTACTTCAGTAACTAATTTAGGTCGGCATACTACACTGAATTCCCCTTTGAAAAAATAGTTTCGTACTTTTTCAATTTACTTTGCCCCATTTTTAAAGTGGACATGAATAAAATGAGATTTTAAATTTGTTTTATATTGTGGTATACATTTGAAAAGTTTTGTTAACTGATATATGAGAATTTATCTTAGATGTCAACAAAGGTGATGAACATACATTAACATTTTTATTCCATGTAACAATCTATTTTACCAGGTTTTTTTTTTCCCCTTCTTTCCAAACTATTTTCTTTTTCTCAGATTTTATATGTCCCACCATTGTGCCTGCTAACCTTTATATATTGCTTGCCTCCTTTCTCTAAATTGCTCTTTATGACAACTTTTGTAGTAGATGCACAGTAAAATTATTTAACCAGTCACAGAAAAACTAGTATTTTTTGGAAAGTGTTAGAAAATTTTTTAATCTTATTCCAAATGTTTAATTGTGAGATATTTTCCCCATTGTCAGTATTGCATTCTGTACAAACATTAATTTCACTGGCTTGTGTGGGGTATAGTTTTGGCTTCTGGTAATGCACACTTGTTTCCAGATGTTTTAAAAGTACAGGACACATTACAATGATGTGTGAAGCACTATGATTGCCAATTATTTCTCAGATTTTAAAACTATCCTAGCATGCAGCTTGCAGCTCCGTGGAACCATAAAAGACACACTCAGGGGGCAGACTCAGTGAGCACCAAAGCCCCATCGAAGAAAGTCTACCCCCAGAGGGGTGTCTCCAGCACAGAAGTTCTCCCACTGCAGACACAGCTGATTCTCACAGCCAATTGGCCTGGAGGTCAATTCCTCAAGTGATAACTACAACAATCAAGGCTTAATTACAACAAGACTGTGCACAAAACCCACAAGGGGTTGCACCAAGAGTGTCCACATCAGGTAATTGGGACATTTAGTACAGAAAGGCACTCTGTCAACACAGTGAAGCATAAAAAATGCCGAGACAAAGAAACAGGACACAAATGACAGAATTGGAGGAAAGCAAACTGCTGGATATAGAGTTCAAAACCACACTTTTAAGGTCTTCAAAGAACTGTCTAGAAGCCGCCGATTAACTTAATAAGGCCCTCGAAAATACTGGTGAGACCGCCGATAAATGAAGTGAGATCTTCAAGAAGACTGGTGAGACCGCCGATGAATGCAGTGAGAGCCTCAAGAAATCTCATGAGACCCTCGACGTTGTGATAAAGGACCAACTAGAAATTAAGCATACATTGACTGAAATAAAGAACATTATACAGCCTCCCAACAGAAGACCAGTGGATCACAACAATCAAGTCAAAGATTTGAAATACGAAGAAGCAAAAAACACCTAACCGGAAAAACAAAATGAAAAAGGAATCAAAAATACGAAGAGCATGGAAGGAGCCTCTGGGATAGCTTCAAGCGTACCAACATCAGAATTATAGGGATGCCAGGAGAAGAGAGAGAGCAAGATATTGAAAACCTCTTTGAAGAAATAATGACAGAAAACTTCCCCTACCTGGTGAAAGAAACAGACTTCCAAGTCCAGGAAGCACAGAGAACCCCAAACAAAGGAATCCAAAGAGGACCACACCAAGACACATAATAATTAAAATGCCAAGAGCAAAAGACAAAGAGAGAATCCTAAAAGCAGCAAGAGAAAGAAAATCAAAGGAGTACCCATACGACTCTCAGCTGATTTCTCAACAGAAACTTTGCAGGCCAGAAGGGAGTGGCAAGAAATATTCAAAGTGATGAATACCAAGAACCTAAAACCAAGACTACTTTATCCAGCAAAGCTATCATTCAGAAGTGAAGGCCAGATAAAGAGCTTCTCAGATAAGAAAAAGGTAAAGGAGTTCATCACCACCAAACCAGTATTATATGAAATGCTGAAAGGTATCCTTTAAGAAGAGGAAGAAGAAGAAAAAGGTAAAGATACAAATTATGAACAACAAATACACATCTATCAACAAGTGAATCTAAAAATCAACTGAATACATAATCTGACAAACAGTATGAACTGGCAATTGTAATAGAATCAGGGACATAGGAAGGGAATGGACTGACTATTCTTGGGGCGGGGGGAAGGGGTGTGGGGTGAGGGAAGAGATAGGACAATAATCGTGCACCTATGGATGAGGACAGCGGGTGGGGAGTGAGGGTGGAGGGTGGGGTGGGAACTGGGTAGAGGGGAGTTATGGTGGGAAAAAAGAGTAACTAATGTAATAATCTGAACAATAAAGTTTTAATTAAAAAAAAACAGAAGAAAATGTAAAATACTTATATGACTGCATAACTTCATGGAAATACATTAGAAAACCTAGTTGAAATAAGTAATTCCCTTGGAAAATAAAAATTTCCAAAATTGGTCCTATTAGGGATAAAAGTTTAAGCTAATCAATTTTCATAGGAGAAACAGAGAACAACCTAAATGCCCATCTAACTAAAACTAGTTGAATAAATGATGGTATATCCAAACAACGAATACTATGCAGCAAAGATCTCTATGAACTGATATGGAATGTTTTCAAGAAATATCAAATTTAAAACAGCATGATGTAAAAAAGTATATATATAATATAAATAATTTTATAAGAAAAAATGGGAATTAAGCTGACATATATTTGCGTATTGTTAAAAAAAGAAATAAGGATAAACCAGAAACTAATGAAAATCTTGAAAGTAAAAGAATGAAACTTCTCTTTGCTTATCTCTTTATACAGTTCTCACTTTTGAACCATGTAAATGTTTTGCATATTAAATCAATAAAAATTTTAAAAGCAAACCCTGATAAAAAAATAAAATAAATAAATAAAACTATCCTAGCATACCTGAACTGAAAAGAAGTATTTGTTATTTATTCACCCTCTATACTCTTAATATTATATCAATTTCAGTAAAATGATGGCAACTAATATGTTGAAACATAATTTATATGATAGTAAAAATTTAAGGAAAACTGAGGATTTAAATGGAGTAAGAAGAAGAAAAGTTTTGATTGCTTGAAAGTGTTTGCCTTCTGCTGTGTGTATTTTGTGTCATTAATTTGTCATGTGTATTGCTGAACAGTGTCTTTTAGGTATAGTTGCCTTGGCTGCCAAAGAGCTTAGCTTTGAGCAATTTCATGCATTAATTCAGTAAGTAACCTTGGAACATTTAAAATGCCTTGTGGACAGATTGCCATTTTAAGTCTCTTCATACTAGGCAAAGGTACTTAGATTTATATACCTGAGGATTAATTTGTTTTCAAATTTAAAAATCATTTTCAAATGTATATTTAAATTCCTCAAATTTCTAAATTAACTATCAAAATACACTTTTTATAACATCAAAAGCTCTTTCATTATTTCAATGAAAAATAATTTTAGTTTACTGTTTCTCTGTCCTCAATATTGATTGCTAGTGGAATCAATATTTGAATTATTTTTTAATTTTTGTCAATATATGCTTCCTATACTTTTCATTAAAAGGGCCATGTTTTCATTAGAGCATTTAAACTTGTTATTCCAAAAGAAATGGTCAGGATAGCTGTGGTGGTAGTAGTACAGTAGTATTTGACTTGAAATATTAGTGTTTTTTTTTAAAGGAATAATAAATGTACAACTTATCTTTGGTATTCAGATATTTGTTAATGATTTTCAGGCTTTAAAAATTCAAGTTTTGTTTGTTCTTGAAGTCATCTTAGAAGAGGTTCACCTCATTCTTAAGACCTGTATAAATATTGAATAATTTATTGATGCCAGGCACTTCCCCTAAGAGATGAAGAGATTCCCTACCAGGTAGGCATTCTATCTAATTGGATACACACACACACACACACACACACACACACACACACACACACACACACACACACACACACAGTTGTCCGCAATAGCTTTTGCTTTTAATGGCTAGATTTGAATTTGAAAATTTGAGACACTTACAAAAATCTCCTTCTGGATATGTGCATTTTAATGTATAAGACAATTTAAGGTTTTTCTCATTTTTGGATATCGTAAACATCATGATGGTACTCATACTAACTTCTTTTGACCCCCCAGAAAAACGTCATTCAGAAGTGGACCCGCATGAGGAGACGCTGTCTTGCACCAGTGTTCAGTGTGGGGAAGCACACTTGGAGTATTGCTTTTTCTGAATTCTGTGTTACTGACAGTGGTTTGTATAAGAAGATGCTTCTGCTGGCTTTTATTAGTTTGAGTTTAGTATATTTTTCCTGCAACATGTACTCTTGATGTTGCTTCTGAATCTCAGAATAAAAAGCTCTTATCTGATAATAATTTCCTTTCCTCACCACTCACTTGTTACTTAACCTCTCTGAACCTTCTTTCACCCCTGCTCTTCTGGACTGCAGGGGTTATCAATAATGTGCTAATTATGAAATGTGCCCAGTTCTTCTGAATGTTTTTTCTTTGCTCTTAGAAATGTCTGGCAACTGACACCTTACCCCCTTCTGGAAGCTCTTTCTAACCCCTACTCCCTCTCTTACCTCTGTGATAAATCATAGCGCTAAGTTCTCTTTCTATAGTCTCATAATTACTTTTTTGTTTATATCTTTCTTTCCATCTTTACCTTTTGTCTCCTGGTTCTTTCTTTTCTCCTCTAAACTTTGATATTCCATGAATTTCATCCCCTGGGGTCTGGATTCTGCTTCTTTGATGGGTATTGATTCTCTCAGCTAACCTCTAGGTGTTAATCCAATATGTACAGTACCCAGTGCCAATCTCATATCTTTAGGGGCCTGTTAGTCTCAGTAGTCTTACTAGACGTGCCTTGCTGCAGTCAGACTTCTTTCACTTGACAAAGACTTATTGACCCTATATTAGGCCCTGGGCTGCTGATGTGGGATAGAATTTATTTAATGGTTCCTCTTCCGGTTTTGTAAACAACCATTGATAATTAATGATCATTTCCATTATGACAGTGTTTCTTAGTGTTTGTGGTCTTTTGTTGAATGCACAAAGTAAATGGGAAAATAGTAAAGGAATGCCTAAGTTTATCTGGTGAAGTCAGGGGGGACTTTATATAGCAGGGATCATTTGAAGGATGAAGAAAAGTTTTCTAGACAGAAAAGCTGTGGGAAGATTTCCCAAGCAGTGAGAATAGCAAGTATAAAGGTATAATCAATGAGGGTATAATGTGTCTGGAGAAACATACACCAGCCTTTACTGCAGCATAGTACACCAGAAAGGCACCTGTAGGAAATAAGACTAGGCTGTTATATAAATAAGGTTTAGAATATGAAGATCCTTGCATATTATGCAAAAATACTTGAGACTTCATGTCGCCAAAACTAGAATAAAAGAAAAATTAGGATTCAAAACCATGTCTTTGGCTTCATTTAACCACATTTTCCCCTCTAGGCTCTTTTTAGGAGACGGAGAGATAGCAAGGAAGGCTGAAAATTAAGGAAAAGGAAAGTAATCTTGTTTTTTGAATAAATGATTGCCGATATTTCTCATTTGGGAGATGTTGGGAAGGTAGATGTTGTGAATTAGAACAATCAAATTGAATTTCCCTATTTAGGATATTATCCTGGGAAAGAATTTCAAATCCAGTTTTCATTAGAAGTTAACATTCACTGGTTTTATGGTGTACAATACCATAAAAATTGTGAAATCATGTATGTATATCAGACAATTAAAGTCATCTTTCTCATATTAACAACTAAGCACTTATCTTGAGATCCCCAGGAAAGTAGTTGGGCATGCTTGGTAGATCAGCCTTTGGAGGAAGTGGCTGTGCTGGGCAGAGAGGGCCTGAGCTCTGTAGCTGAGAGCAGTAATTGTTATGGAGCAAAGCAGGGTAGATACAGTCCTTAACTCTTAAGTGTTGCCTGTTCTTATTTGACAACATGAATGAATATATGTTGTTGAGCCCTGTGAATGTTACACTACTTTAATTTTTAATTTTTAAACTTTTGGATTATAAAGTGAGAGTTTAAAGCAAGAGAGGTGACAGTGGACACCAAGGGATCAAGGAGGATAAATGGTAGCAGTCAGATGAACTGGATGAGTAACAAGGGTCAAAAGAATGTCATTGAGACCTGGAGTGGGAAGTGGTTGCAGGAGCCTGGGACAGGGTGTGGTCATAGTGTCTAGGAGGGTACAGGTGGAAAGCCAGGCCTCTGGCCCTAGAATGGTTGGTAGAATCACTCCTGGAGTTTTCTTTTTCTGGAACCATAGCTCCTTGGACGCCAGAAGAAATTAGCGAGCTATGCGCCGGCAAAGCGTTATATGTTGTGACTTGGGGTTTGGTTTGACTGTGGTTTCATGTTGGTTTCAGAGAGAAATGATTTTTGGACCAGGCCCCGTGGACTGATTTCCCCAGCTCTAGAAGCTCACGCCTCAAGCCAGAGGAGCCAGCCTCTGAGGGCTCTGCCCTATGGGCCCCCCACATTACAACCTGGAACTCGGAGATAGTGGGGCATCAGGCAAAAGGGCATACTGGCCATTCCAGGTGAGGTCTGGACAAGGGATGAGGTGGGCAGGGGCCCAGGTCTTCAATGGAGAGTTATCTCAGCACCCACGCTAAGGCTGCTGGCTTTGCCCCCACCAAGAAGGACACCAGCAGCCTTGCCAAGGACATGAAGACAGCCAGCTATATGGAGATGCTAGTGGCAGGAGGCCCTGTCTTACATGGGCCAGGAGAGCCACAGTCAAGTCCCATGGGTGTAACTGTGGTGCTTGGGGTGCCCTGGTGCACCGCAGTGGGGTGTAGCTTCTGGCTGATAACAGATCAGGAGGTCTTCAGGCCGGGCCCCTTCAATCCTGACTGAATGACCCTTTGCTTCTTTGGTTCAAGTAGGGGTAAATAGGCCTGGACCAAGGAAATAAAGCCTAAAAGGAAAGACAAAACTCTCCTTTGTTCCTGACAGGGCGAGCACGAAGCCCACTTTTCAGACGTCAGAGTGGCTGCACTACTGGATTTGCCCCTTTAGGTCAAGCTGCCCATGATCCGGGGGAGCAATAATTTATACTATGTGATGAAGTCAAGTGAAAAGGTAATTTTTGCCTTGATGTTGGTTGTCTTTGCCAATTTCTACTTGCTTTGAAAGTCAGGTGCTACATTATACAAAGTCCACTAACAGCATTCACACTAACATTCACAGCAGAAAAAATAGTCGAGCCCTCATCTAATCCTTGGTATTGTTTAGGATTCATGCCAAACACTTTCATCTAGTATGGCTCGCACAGAATCATGGGATGGACAGCTATTACTCTTAGTTCTCTCTTAACTTTCAGAAGCATGGTAACTTTTTTTTTTTGTAACAACACAAGATATACAGATTTAGTGAGGGTTTTTTTACTTAGAAATAAATATGTTTGGTTCAAAGGTAGAAAATTAATGTTATTTCATTATTTCATGATTTTAACCAATAAGTTCTTAACACAACCTTCTCTATGGTTATGTTTTGAGAAAAAGTCTATCTCATACACAACAGTGAGTATAAACTGGGATTGAAATGAGTTGACCTGCTTCAGTACTGTAACTTCACTTTAATTGGAGAAGGCTCTGCCTCCCGGAAGACACTCCATGATTTCCCCTAACCTTCCTGTCCACTCTTTACTCCCACCCAGAACCTCTGCTTCCTCCAGTTGGGGTCTTTCATACCTCCTCTCACATACCATGGGAGTGCTTCTGTGCCTTTCCTCACCTTCCCCCAACCCTGGTGTACCCTTCCCTCCTCTCCTCAGTCTATGGATTTCAACCATATTTCAAGATTTTTTTGTAAACTATCATAGCCCCCAGTGAGCTTATATTTCCTTGAAATTTGCATTGCACTTGTTTGTATAATTTTACTCAACACTACAATTTTATAATTGCAGTTTAATAACTTAACTCATACTGGGTTACGGTGTGTATTTCCCTCAAATCTCTTCTTGTTTACAGTCCTCAGTGCTACACACACTGTCACACCTCCCCAGTCCTTAACTCAAAAACAAACATTGAAGGAGTTTCACTACATTTTTTTTAACGTTTTCCAGAAGCCGCCTTGCCTGCGACTTGGCTTTCCGATCACGATCACGATTACGATCAGGATCACTATCATAATCACGATCAGGATCACGATATGGGCCGCAGGCACGTTGGCATTCCGAAACCCAGAAGCAGCCTTGACTGCGTCCTGGATTTCTGATGACGATCACGATCACAATCACAATCATAATCAAAACCAATATCATGATCACGATCACGATATAACTAACTGCAGGCAGATGCTTCTGGGACTCGGATTGCCGCCTTGCCTGCGGCCCACCTTAAATCATGATCCCGGGATGCTGGCAGGGTGACGTTCCTAGACCAAAAAGCCGCCTTTCCTGCGGCTCAGATTCGTGATTGTGATTGTGATTGTGTTCGGAAAGTCAGGCCTCAGGCAAAGCAGCACACCAGTACCCACGACCCGCCTTCCTGCAGCATGATCGTGATTGGAAAACTGGACCATAGGCAAGGAGACCAGGACCCAGGAGCCTGCTTGACTACAGCTTCTGATAGAGATCTGAAACAAAGCCAGGCCACAGACAAGGCAGCACCCTGGCATCCGAGGAGCCGCCTTGCCTGCAGCCCCTGATTGAGATGGGAAAGCCAGAGCAAAGGCATGTCGGCATCCCGGGTCCCAGAAGCCGCCTTGCCTGTGGCCCGTGATCATGATTTGAAAGATGGGTCACAGGGAAGGCGGCATTCCGATATCCAGCAGCCGCCTTGCCTGTACCTGTCTTTCTGATCACGATCACAATCACGATATGGGCTGGAGGCAACACGCCTTCTGGGTCTCGGAATGCCACCTTCCCTGTGGTCCGTGATCATGATTTGAAAGCTGGGTGCAGTCAAGGTGGCATTGCCAGACCCAGAGGCCAACTTGCCTGTGGCCTGGCTTTCCGATCACGATCAGGATATGGGCCATAGGCAAGGTGGTTTCTCGACCTCAGAATGCCGCCTTAACTACAGCCCAGCTTTCAAATCATGATCACAGGCCGCAGGGAAGGCAATATTACGAGACTCAGAAGCAGCCATGCCTCCGGCAGAGATTCGTGATCGTGGTCGTGATCTGACAGCCAGGCCTCAGGCAAGGCGGCACACCAGGACCCAGGATCCTCTTTGCTGCAGCACATGATCTTGATCAGAAAACTGGCCCACAGGCAAGGAGACAGCTGGGACCCAGGAGCCGACTTACCTGTGGCCAATTATTGTATTTGAAAGCCGGGCTTCAGGCAAGGCGACATTATGAAACCCAGTTGCTGCCTTGCCTGCGGCCAGTGATTGAGATCGCCAACCCATACCACAGTCAAGGTGGCCACCCAGGCAACAGGAACCCCCTTTCCTGCGGTCCCGTAATCATGATTTGTATGCTGGGCTACAAGCAAGGCAGCATTCCGAGACCCAGAAGCCGCCTTGCCTGCGGACTGGCTCTCCTATCACGATCACGATCACAATCACAATCACGATCACGATCACGTTCACGATATGGGCTGCAGGCAAGGTGGTTTCTGGATCTCGGAATGCCGCCTTGCCTGCAGCCCAGCTTTCAAATCATGATCACGGGCAGCAGGAAAGGCAACATTGTGAGACCCAGAAGCCGCCATAACTCCGGCAGTGATTCGTGATCGTGATCGTGATCGTGGTCGTGACCAGACAGCCAGGCTTCAGGATCCACCTTGCTGCAGCACACAGCTGTGATCAGAAAACTGGGCCACAGGGAAGGAGAAAACCGGGATCCAGGAGCTGACTTGCCTGTGGCCCATGATTGTGATTTGAAAGCTAGGCCGCAAACAAGGCGACACTCTGCGACCCAGAAGCCGCCTTGCCTGCTACCTTGCTTTCCTATCACGATCAGGATCATGATCAAAATCATGATAACAACATGGGCTAGAGGCAACACGGCTTCTGGGCCTTGGAATGCCACCTTGCCTGGGGTCCGTGATCATGATTTGAAGGCTGGGCCACAGGCAAGGTGGCATTCCGAGACCCAGAGACCTCCTTGCCTGCGGCCTGGCTTTCTGATCACGATCACGATCACGGTATGGGCTGGAGGCAACACGGCTTCTGGGTCTCGGAATGCCACCTTGCCTGTGGTCTGTGATCATGATTTGAAAGCTAGGTGCAGTCAAGGTAGGATTCCAAGACTCAGAGGTCGCCATGCCAGCAGCCTGGCTTTCTGATCACGATCACGATCACGATCACAATCACAACCAGAACCACTATCACGATCACGATATAGGCCTCCGGCAAAGGCTTCTGTGTCTTGGAATGCCTCCTTGCCTGCAGCCCAGCTTTTAAATCATGATCATGGGCCACGGGCAAGGCGAAATTGCGAGACCCAGAAGCCGCCATGCCTCTGGCAGTGATGCGTTTTCGTGATCGTGATCGTGGTCCTGACCAGACAGCCAGGCCTCAGGATCCACTATGCTGCAGCACATAATTGTGATCAGAAAACTGGGCCATAGGCAAAAAGACAGCCGGGACCCAGGAGCCGACTTGCCTGTGGCCCAAGATTGTGATTTGAAAACTGGGCCGCAGGCAAGGCGACATTCTGAGACCAAGAAGACACCTTGCCTGATACATTGCTTTCTGATCACGATCAGGGTCACGATCAAAGTCATGATCACAATATGGGCTGGAGGCAAGGTGGCTTCTGGGTCTCAGAATGCCACCTTGCCTGTGGTGCGTGATCACGATTTGAACGCTGGGTGCAGTCAAGGTGGCATTCCATGACCCAGAGGCCGCCTTGCCAGCAGACTGGCTTTCTGATCACGATCACGATCAAAATCACAACCACAACCAGAACCACTATCACGATCACGATATAGGCCTCCGGCAAAGGCTTCTGGGTCTCGGAATGCCGCTTTGCCTGCGGCCCGTGATCCTGATTTGAAAGCTGGGATGCAGGTAAGGCGGCATGCCGAGACCAAGAAGCCGCCTTCCCTGCGGCCCATATCCTGATCGTGATCATGACCGGAAAGCCAGGCTGCACTCAAGGCGGCACACCAGAACCCAGGATCCGCCTTGCTGCAGCACATGATCGTGATCGGAAAACTGGCCCACAGGCAAGGAGACAGCCGGGACCCAGGAGCCAACTTGCCTGTGGCCAATGATTGTGATTTGAAAGCCGGGATTCAGGGAAGGCGGCATTCTGAGACCCAGTCACTGCCTATCCTGCGGCCAGTGATTGAGTTCGGAAACCCAGACCAAAGGCAAGGCGGCCACCCGGGTCCCATGAGCCTCCTTTGCTGTGGCTCCGTGATCATGATTTGTAAGCTGGGCTACAAGCAACGCAGCATTCTGAGTCCCAGAAGCCGCCTTGCCTGCAGCCTGGCTTTCCGATCACGATCACGATCATGATCACTATCATGATCACGATATGGGCAGAAGGCAAGTTGGCTTCTGGGTCTCAGAATGCCGCCTTGCTTTTAGCCCAGCTTTCAAATCTTGATCACAGGCAGTAGGAAAGGCGACATTGTCAGACCCAGAAGCCGCTATGACTCTGGCAGTGATTCATTTTTGTGATCGTGATCGTGATCGTGATAGTGGTCGTGACCAGACAGCCAGGCTTCAGGATCCACCTTCCTGCAGCACAGAATTGTGATCAGAAAACTGGGCCCCAGGGAACTAGACAGCCGGAACCCAGGAGCCAATTTGTCTGTGGACCATGTTTGTGATTTGAATGCTGGGTCGCAGTCAAGGCGACATTCTGCGACCAAGAAGCCGCCTTGCCTGCTACCTTACTTTCTGATCACGATCAGGATCACGATAAAAATCATGATCGCAATATGGGCTGGAGTCAAGGCGGCTTCTGGGTCTCGGAATGCCACCTTGCCTGTGGTCCGTGATCATGATTTGAAAGCTGGGCCGCAGGCAAGATAGCATTCCGAGACCCAGAGGCCGCCTTGCCAGCAGCCTGCCTTTCTGATGACGATCACGATCACGATCACGATCACAACCACAAACACAACCACTATCACAATCAGGATATAGTCCTCCTGCAAAGGCTTCTGGGTCTCGGAATGCAACCTTGCCTGTGGCCCGTGATCATGATTTGAAAGCTGGGCTGCAGGCAAGGCGGCATTCCAAGACAAAAAAGCTGCCTTGCCTGCGGCCCATATCATGATGGTGATCGTGATCGGAAAGCCAGGCCGCAGGCAAGGCGGTTTCTGGGTCTCGGAATGCCACCTTGCGTGCAGCCCAGGTTTCAAATCATGATCAGGGGCCGCAGGCAAGGCAACATGGCGAGACCCAGAAGCCGCCATGCCTCCGGGCAGAGATTCGTGATCGTGATCGTGGTTATGATCTGACAGCCAGGCCTCAGGCAAGGCGGCACACCAGAACCCATTATCCGCCTTGTTGCAGCACATGATCGTGATCGGAAAACTGGCCCACAGGCAAGGAGACAGCCGGGACCCAGGAGCCGACTTGCCTGTGGCCAATGATTGTGATTTGAAAGCCGGGATTCAGGCAAGGCGGCATTCTGAGACCCAGTCACTGCCTATCCTGCGGCCAATGATTGAGATTGGAAACCCAGACCACAGGCAAGGTGGCCTCCCGGTTCCCAGGAGCCTCCTTTGCTGTGGCTCCGTGATCATGAATTGTAAGCTGGGCTACAAGCAAGGCAGCATTCTGAGACCCAGAAGCCGCCTCGCCTGCAGCCTGGCTTTCCGATCACGATCACGATCACGATCACGATATGGGCAGAAGGCAAGTTGGCTTCTGGGTCTCGGAATGCCGCCTTCCCTGCAGCCCAGCTTTCAAATCTTGATCACAGGCAGTAGGAAAGGCGACATTGTCAGACTCAGAAGCCGCCATGACTCTGGCAGTGATTCGTTTTCGTGATCGTGATCGTGATCGTGATCGTGATCGTGATCGTGATCGTGATCGTGGTCGTGACCCGACAGCCAGGCTTCAGGATCCACCTTGCTGCAGCACACAATTGTGATCAGAAAACTGGGCCCCAGGGAACTAGACAGCCAGAACCCAGGAGCCGATTTGCCTGTGGACCATGATTGTGATTTGAAAGCTGGGCCGCAGGCAAGGCGACATTCTGCGACCCAGAAGCCACCTTGCCTGCTACCTTGCTTTCTGATCACGATCAGGATCACGATCAAAATCATGATCGCAATATGGGCTGGAGTCAAGGCGGCTTCTGGGTCTCGGAATGCCATCTTGCCTGTGGTCCGTGATCATGATTTGAAAGCTGGGCCGCAGGCAAGGTGGCGTTCCGAGACCTAGAGGCCGCCTTGCCTGCTACCTTGCTTTCTGATCACGATCAGGATCATGATCAAAATCATGATCACAATATGGGCTGTAGTCAAGGCGGCTTCTGGGTCACAGAATGCCACCTTGCCTGTGGTCCGTGATCATGATTTGAAAGCTGGGCCGCAGGCATGGCGGTATTCCGAGACCTAGAAGCCAACTTGCTTGTGGACCATATCGTGATCGTGATTGTGATCAGAAAGCCAGGCCGCAGGCAAGGCGGCTTCTGGGTCTCGGAATGCTGCCCTACCTGCAGCCCAGCTTTCAAAGCATGATCACGGGCTGCAGGAAAGGGGGCTCCTGGTACCCGGGATGCCGCGTTGCCTGTAGCCTGGGTTTCTGATCTCAATCACCAACCTCAGGAAAGGCAGTTACTGGGTCTCAGAATGCCACCTGGCCTGAGGCCAGCTTACAAATCACTATCATGAGCCACAGGCAAGGCAGCCCCTGGGTTCTGGCTGTCTCCTTGCGTGTGGGCCAGTTTCCCGTTCACGATCATGTGCGGCAGCAAGGCGGATCCTGGGTCCTGGTGTGTCGCCTTGCCTGAGGCCTGGCTTTCCGATCACGATCACGATCACCATCACCATCATGAACACGAATCTGGGCCACAGGCAAGGCAGATCCTGGGTCTCGGAATGTTGCCTTGCCTGCGGCCAGTGATCATGATTTAATCTGTGCCATAGACAAGGCGGAATTCTGAGACCCAGAAGCTTTTGCCGGAGTCCTATATCATGATCATGATAGTGGTTGTAGTTGTGATTGGGATTGTGATTGTTATCGTGATCGTGATTGTGATCAGAAAGCCAGGCCGCAAAGAAGGCAGCCTCTGGGTCTCAGAATGCCACCATTCCTGTGGTCCAGCTTTGAAAAAATGATCACGGATCACAGGCAAGGTGGCATTCCGAGACCCAGAAGCCGCGTTGTCTCCCATATCGTGATCGTAATTGTGATCAGATAGATGGGTACAGGCAAGGAGGCTTCTGGGTCTCGGAATGCCGCCTTGCCTGCGGCCTATCTTACAAATCATGATCACGGGCCACAGGTAAGGTGGCTCCTGGGATATGGGATGCCGCCTTGCCTGTGGTCTGGCTTTTCCATCTCAATCAAAGGCCGCGGGCAAGGGAGCTTCTGGATCTCAGAATACCGCTGGCCTGAAGCCAGCTTTCAAATCACGATCATGAGCCACAGGTAAGGCGGCTCCTATGTCTCCAGTGGACTTCTTGCCTTTGGCCCAGCTTTCCAATCTCAATCACAATCATGATCACGATCTCAAGCTGCTGGCAAGGCGGTTCCATGGTCCCAGGCTGCTGCCTTGCCTGTGGCCTGGCTTTTCGATCTCGTTCAGAGGCTGTTGACTAGGCGGCTCCTGGGTCACGGCTGTCTCCTTGCCTGTGGCCCAGTTTTCCGATCTCGATCATGAGCTTCAGCAAGGCGGATCCTGGTGTGCTGCCTTGCCTGAGATCTGCCTTTCTGATCACGATCATGATCACGATCATTATCACAATCACAATCAAGATATGGGCCACAGGCAAGGCTGCTTCTGAGTATCGGAATGTCGCCTTGCCTGCGGCCCTTGATCATGATTTAAGCTGGGCCGCAAGCAAGGCGGCATTCCGAGGCCCAGAAGCCTTTGCCATAGGCCTATATCGTGATCGTGATAGTGGTTGTAGTTGTGATTGTGATAGTAATCATGATCGTAATCGTGAACAGAAAGCCAGGCCGCAAGCAAGGCGGCTTCTGGGTCTTGTAATGCCACCATGACTGCACCAAGCTTTCAAATCCTGATCACGGACCACAGGCAAGGTGGCATTCCGAGACCCAGAATTCGCGTTGCCTCCAGCCCATATAGTGATCATGATCGTGATCAGAAAGCCAGGCCACAGGCAAGATGGCTTCTGGGTCTTGGAATGCCACTTTGCCTGCGGCCCAGCTTTCAAATCATGATCAGACCACAGGCAAGTTGGCATTCCGAGACCGAGAAGCCGCGTTGCCTCAAGCCCATATTGTGATGAGGATTTAAATCGTAATCCTGATCGTGATCATAAAGCAAGGTAGCAGGGAAGCGGCTTCTGGGTCTCGGAATGTCGCCTTGCCTGTGGCCCAGCTTTCAAATCACTATCATGGGCCTCAGGCAATTCGGCTCCTGGGTTCCCGCTGTCTCCTTGCCTGTGGGCCAGTTTTCTGATCACGATCATGTGCTGCAGCAAGGCGCGTCCTGGGTCCTGGTGTGCCGTCTTGCCTGAGGCCTGGCTGTCAGTTCACGACCACGATCACGATCACGAATCTCTGCCGGAGGCATGGTGGCTCCTGGGTCTCGCAATGTCGCCTTGCTTGCGGCCTGTGATCATGATTTGAAAGCTGGGCTGCAGGCAAGGCGGCATTCTGAGTTCCAGAAGCCGCCTTGCCTATGGCCCATATCGTGATCGTGATCGTGATCAGAAAGCCAGGCCGCAGCCAGACTCTGGGTCTTGGAGTGCCACCTTGACTGCACCCAGCTTTCAAATCATGATCACGGACCACAGGCAAGTTGGCTTCTGGGATATGGGATGCTGCCTTTCCTGTGGTCTTGCATTTCCATCTCAATCAGGGGCCGTGGGCACAAGAGCCATGCAGGCAGGCGGGCTGCCCAGAATATAGAAGTGCTGGGTGGGGGGCACTGCGCTACAGAATATTGACCAGACCTGTGGGAATGACTGAAGGTGAGTGCGTGCGCTGGGCATGAAGGATAGAGAAGGCGGGTGCAGAGGGTCCTCCACTGGGCATTCCTCGCAATGGGGCGGCGGGGACGAGGGGAGGCAGTGGGGAGGGGCATCCCTGGTGCCTTGGACCCCTCACTGGGTCTGCCCACAGAGTGCACTAACCCAGGGTGGCTTTCCAGGCGCCCAGCCTGGGACACTTTGACTTGCAGAAGTTGCCCAACATGCAGCCAAGGGAGGGAGGCATGTCCTCACTGCCACCTGCAGGCTTGCCAGAGGCTCTGCAAGACCCTGGGGGGGTGGTGGCTTGGGGGAGGAGAAGGAGCTGCTTTCGGGGCAAGTCCGGCTCATCCAGAGAGCCTGGCAGTCCAGAGTCCTCATTGTCCTGCCTTGGGGAGCAGGCCCAGAGCGCTCCTGGAGGAAGGTCTCAGCTTAGGAGGAGCATGAACACATGGAGTCAGAAGGTAATGCCTGCCACTGATTGGCAGGTTCACCTGTAGATAACTCAGGTTTATTGAGCAATTAGCAATAATAGGCAACTTATTTTATGAAACAAGAGTTTGATCATTTCTCTGTTCAAAGGGAGGACAGTTTACAAGAGTAAACACTGACTGCGTTTGGCTATGGATCAGGGCCCCCAAGACCCCCAGGCTTGTTGATTCTTTGGGAAGACTAGCGGCTTTGATGTATCACTTGGAAAGGACAAGGCAACATTTGCAAAGGCGTTGGCTCCCAGCGGAGACGCGGGAGCACTCAACTCCCCAGCACCCATTTCTGGGACACCTGAAGTGCTGCCAGCAGAGACTCAGCACCCTGACATTGTGTTGGCGGCCCATCCTGTGGGCATCCCACACTGGCATACAGCCTAGTTTCAGACCCCAGAATGACAATTGTGTTTAATACAAAGCACATTGCATAATTAGTTTAGGCACAGAGAGGCCTCTTAAGTAAAGGTGGTGGGACCCTCTTGAAATCTAAGTCCACAGATGCTAGAAGGGCCCGCCAGTGGACAGACTTCCTGAGGAGAGAGATGGTTAAGGAGTTTGTCCTGTTCTTTTAAGAATGTTGGGGAAGGAGGAAGTTAAACCTGTATTTAAGACAGTTAATCTGTAGATTTTATTTGCATTATTCTATGTAGAATCAAAAGGTGGCAATTAGATTTTTCTGAACATAAAATTAACTTATTAATTAATTTATTTTTTACATACTTTTTGTTTTAGGGAGAAAGGAAGGGAGAGGGAGGGAGAGAGAGAAACATGGATATGACAGAGAAACAATGATCAGTTGCCTTCTGTACTTGCCCTAGTTGGGAATGGAACCTGCAAGCTGGACAGAATTGGAAGTGGCAACCTTTTGGTGCATGAGTCTACACTCAACCAACCAGCCACACCAGCCAGGGAAACTTAGTTATTTACGGAGCACCTTGTGCCAGTTTGTGTTGTAGACACAGGAAATGCAGGTGGAGAAAGACAGATACTCAACTTTGAAGCACCAGTGTTGAGTGCAGGCAAGTTATGTCTTCTTTTTAAATTTTAATTATTTATTGTTTATAGTATTACATAAGTCTCCTTTTTCCACTATTGACCTCTCCCCAACCAATCCCACCCCCACAGCATATACCCTCACTCCACTACTATCTGTGTCCATTGGTTATGCTCATATGCATGCATACAAGTCCTTTGGTTGATCTCTTACCCCCTCATCCCTCACCGTCCCTCATAGGTTGGAAAGTCTGTTCAATGCTTCTATGTCTCTGGTTCCGTTTTTGTTCATCAGTTTATGTTGTTCATTATATTCCACATATGAGTGAGATCATGTGATATTTGTCTTTCTCTGACTGGCTTATTTCGCTTAGCATAATGCTCTCCATTTCCACCCATGCTGTTGCAAATGGTAAGAATTTCTTCTTTTTTTTAAAGCAGCATAGTATTCCATTGTGTAGCTGTACCACAGTTTTCTAATCCACTCATCTGCTGATGGGCACTTAGGCTGTTTCCAAATCTTAGCTATTGTAAATTGTGCTACTATATCCTTTCTGATTGGTGTTTCTGTTTTATTGGGATATATTCCTAGAAGTGGGATTACTGGGTCAAATGGGAGTTCCATTTTAGAAACTCCATACTGTTTTCCACAGTGGCTGCATTCCCACCAGCAGTGCAAGAGTGTTCCTTTTTCTCCACATCCTCTCCAGCACTTGTCATTTGTTGATTTGTTGATGATAGGTATCTGACAGGTGTGAGATGGAACCTCATTGTCATTTTGATTTGCATCTCTCAGATGATTAGTGACTTTGAGCATGTTTTCATATGTCTCTCAGCCTTCTGTATGCCCTCTTTTGAAAAGTGTCTAATTAGGTCCTTTGCACCTTTTTTGATTGGGTTATCTTCCTTTTGTTAAATTGTGTGAGTTCCCTGTAAATTTTGGAGATTAAACCTTTATCTGAATAGCATTGGCAAATATGTTCTCCAATGCAGTGGGCTTTCTTGTTGTTTTGTTGATGGTTTCTTTTGCTGTGCAGAAGCTTTTTATTTTGATGTAGTATCATTTGTTTATTTTCTCCTTCGTTTCCATTGCCCTAGGATCTCTCATATGTCATATTGCTATGACATATGTCTGTTATGTTGCTGCCTATGGCTTCTTCTAAGAATTTTATAGTTTCCCATCTTACATTTAAGTCCTTTATCAATTTTGAGTTTATTTTTGTGTATGGTGTAAGTTGGTGACCTAGTTTCATTTTTTTGCATGTATCTGTCCAATTTTCTCAACACCATTTTTTAAAGAGACTGTCTTGACTCCATTGTATGCTCTTGCCTCCTTTGTCAAATACTAATTGAGCATAATGGCTTGGGTTGATTTCTGGGTTCTCTGTTCTTATGCCTTGGTCTATATGTGTGTTCTTGTGCCAGTACCAGGCAGTTTTGAGAACAGTAGCTTTGTAATATAGCTTGATATCTAGTATTGTGATCCCTCCCACTTTGTTCTTCTTTTTCAAGATTGCTGTGACTATTCCAGGTCTTTTTTTATTTTAGACTAGTGGCCCAGTGCATGAATTCATGCACATTGAAAGGGAATTAATTAGAAGAAATATTTCAATATCACTATTTGTCCTTTCTCTATAAAAGAAGTGTCAGAGATTAAAGAAAATAAGAAAAATGTTTATGAAAGTGATATATAAATTTATTAATAAATAAACAATAACAACCTGTCTGGGCCCTGGGTGCTGGTGAATGGGATTCCTGGCTGTCAGGCCACTGACAGCAAGCTGGCCATCGGCCGATTATGTGAGGCATTGGGCTCCCGCCGACCTGCTGTCTGGATCCTGGGTGTGGGTGAATGGGATTCCTGGTTGTCAGGCTACTGACAGCAAGCTGACCAATGGCCAATTCCCTGAGGGCCAATTCTGCTTGGAAGTAAGGCCGATCTGGGATTGGCGCTCCAGCAGTTTGCAGGCCAGCCATGCCCCCGATCAGGGTGTGGGTATCTAATGGGGGGCAAGGTTGTCCTAGGCTTGGGGCACCAGCTTTTGGCAGGCCGGCCACACTCCCGATTGGGGTGCATGTCCCTTCTGGGGCCACGGAGTTCTCTGGACCTACTGGTGACTGGTTGTTTCATTGTTACACATTATGGTGTCCTGCCCCCAGGCCTTTTATTCGTATAGATGAATTTTTAGAGAGTTTGTTCTAGGTTTTTGAAATATGTTGTTGGTATTTTAATGGGGAGTGCATTGAAACTATAGGTTGCCTTGGGTAGTATGGACATTTTAATCATGTTGATTCTACCAATCTATGAACACGGTATATTCTCCCATTTGTTTATGTCTTGCTTTGTCTCTTTTTTCAGAGTCCTGTAATTTTCTGAGTAGAGGATCTTTACCTCCTTAGTTAAGTTTAGTCATAGGTATCTTAATTTTTTTGTTGCAATGGTAAATGGGATTGGTTTTTTTAGTTTCTCTTTCTGTGAGTTCATTATTGGTGTATAAAAAAGGCATAGATTTCTAGGTGTTAATTTTGTATCGTGCTACATTGCCAAATTCATTTATTAAGTCTAGTAGTTTTTTGATGGAGTCTTTAGGATTTTCTATGTACAATATCATGTCAACTGCAAATAAGGACAATTTTACTTCTTCTTTTTCAATTTGGATGCCTTTTATTTATTCCTCTTGTCTGATTGCTATGGCTAGCACTTCCGGTAGTATATCAATCAGGAGTGGTGAAAGTGTGCATCCCTGTATTGTTCCTGTTCTTAGGAGAAATGGTTTTAGTTTTTGCCCATTGAATAGATGTTGGCTATAGGTTTGCCATACAAGGCTTTTATTATATTGAGGTATGATCCCTGTATTAGCCTTTTTAAATGACCTAAGAAAATATATCAGATGCCTTAGCTGGTATGTTACTTTTGAAATTAATTTAACCTAAAGTTAAATTAATGTTAACTTTGGATTAAATATTTTTCTCTTTACTCCTCTTGAAATTTAAACATTACTGCTCTCTACCCATTTAACCAATATTAGATCTATTACATGTATTTTTTTATATAGTGCCATGAAAGAAAAACATATTCTTGGAGAAACATCTTAACATTATCATCTCAAATGCAACCCTAGTTCTAATATGCTTAATTCTTTGAGAGAAAAGTTACTTACATAATTATATTTTATTACTCTGTAGTATAAACCTGTCAGTTTTTAACTATAATAACTTTTATTTCTAGTTTTTAAGATAAACCAAGAACATCTTATTTATTTAGGCCATTGAAAACATAAAAAAATGGAATTGAAGATTTAACTGAACCTTTAATAGAACCTGTGTATCAGCATGGCAGGTAATTAACTAAAATCAATAATCTCCTCAAATGGACTTTAATTTAAGAACTTGACTTAGAATAAAGAACCATGGAATCAGAAAATATTGTCATTGTTAACAGGATAAAGTCTGTGAATTGGAGCAGTCTTGTGCTTTATGTGTTGCTTGCCTTCTGTATGAAATGTTAATTTTCACTGTAGGTTTATGTATGCAGTGCATTTATTGTAGCACATATTTTGTTTCAAGATGACAGGGGTATTCAAGAATAGTACAACAACTTCTGCTTGATAATCCATTTATGAAACTTTTAATAGATGAAATTTATTCATTTTGACTTAGAAATAAGTATATACTTACCTATTTATAAATGTTTTCTTGCTTGGGTAAAAAAAATTCTTATTTTCTCTATGAAACTATACTCCTTCTTAAGCTCTTTTATAGCTATTTCTATTAAAATGAATAAAACAGTGATTATTAACTCACCCTAAAAAATAAGTACTTCTTTTTATAACTTTATGCCAGAGGCTAAAAATCATACATGTTCCATCAAGCACAAAATAATAATATTCATATATGTATCTTCTTAAATTATTATAAAAATTAAGTAAATTATCACTTTGAGTATCATTCAGTTCATTCAAATATGGTATCTTATATAAAGTTGTTAAATTTACGTGAATAAATAAAACAATAGATACCATTGTTGTGATTAATTTAGTGATAGTTAACAAGACTGTTGTTCCATTGAGTGTATAAAATGAAAAATGTAAGTTTTTTTTAAAACTTTGTTTCTTAAACAATATAATTTAATATAAAAAGTCATTACTTTATGCCTTACCATATGGGTCATTTATTTGAAAGTTAATTTATTCATATTTTAATTACTTCTTAATTTTTACAAACAGCCAATGTTTCACCTCCCATTGACAGGACACGCTGTTTCTACTATATGGGATGGTGATAGAGAATGCTCAGGAATGAGTAAGTATATTCTTTGCTTATTTATCTCTTTAACTATTAATATTTCAATAGGTTATAGTTGGTTGTTATTCATCTGTTTAATGGCTTGTATTAGAGCTTAAGGTAAGTGCTTTATAGTAGAAGAATCCTTTACAGTTTTCAGGGCACCATAATGTGAAAAACTTAGAGTTTGGAGGCAAACTTGGGCTAAAATCTCAAGCCTTTCATTTTCGCAAGTATGAAATTGGGAATGCAGGACTATTTTCTTTAGAAAAAGTAAAATATAGATCTCTTTATATAAACATAGTACCTATTTATGCCATAGTATCTATAAGTCAGGTATACTGTTGCATATTGCATAAAATAGAGAATTACTATAAATATTGTATTTTGAAATATTTGCTTTGAGTGGTTTTCCTGTAGTACCTTTAAATCCATGATTTCCTTTAAGGTGCTGGGCAAATTTAGTGTCATCTGATAATTTTTATCCCCCAACACCTACACCACTACCTCCATTTCTGGTCTCAGTTATTTCTTTCCTATCACTTTATATGTTGCCAGGGATATTGCAGGGACACCTTTGGCCCATCCAACCAGCTAAGGAGACCTGATATATAGCTCGGAATAAAATTCCCTTCAGCCTATTGCCAAGTCAGTGTAAATTCATGTATTTACCCATTCAACTTATACCAAATAACACTGTGTACTTTCTACTGCAGTATGTAGTATAGGAAAGGAAGTTCCATAGCCCTTATAACAATTTCAAGAGGGAAATTTATTTATTTCTTCTGTAATTAGATGAAACTTTCATCAAATGTCAGAAGCAATGTTATGATTGAGAAAAAAGGAGTTACTGAAGTATGGTTCCATTTAAGTAGGTCAGTCTTGATCTTAAATATGTACTATTCTCAAATTTTAGAAATATGTATAGTTAATTAAGTGGAACATGAAAGGATATAACATTAAGGAAAATTCAATAAAAGTTATATAATTTTGTAATTAAAAAGCACCTCTTAAGAATATAATAGTAAGGGAAATAAGTCAGAGAAAAAAAGTCAAGAACCATATGATTTCACTCATGTGAGATAGAAGACTGAAAGCAACAAATGAACAAGACAAACAAAAACTCAGAGGCACAGCCAACAGAGGGAAATGTCGGTGTGGGGGGAGGAAGTAAAGGGTGAAGGGGTCAAATATATGGTGACGGAAGGAGATTTGACTTTGGGGTAAACACACAATACAGTATACTGCTGATATATTATAGAATTGTATACTTCCAACCTACATCATTTTATTAACCAATGTCACCCGTAATAAATTAATACATTCTTAAAAAAATTATATAACTCCATAATTAAAAAGCACTTCAGCATGATCCAACCCTTCATTTCTCTGTTTATGAAATTTTAGAACAACCCTCCCTATGTTAGATAATCTATGGAAATTATTCACTTCATGATGAGGTTAGAATGACAACCTAGTTTTGTGCATTTCTGGTAAAGGTCAAATTTTAAATAGTAAAATTCACAGGCAAATAATTACACAAGTTATCCTGCTCAATTTTATTTTTATTTTTTGTAATTGAGCCCACCCTCTCCTTGAATCCTCATTCTGACTGAGAGCTGGAAGCACTGCATTTTGCCAATAAAAGGTGTCAGTATCTCTTGAGGAATATGCAGGTCTCCCCCCTCATCCACGTTGGCTTCTGCGCCCCTCCCCTTCCTTCTTCTCTGGATGGTTCCTTGGTGCTGAGGTATCTTATATCATCTGAGACATTAGGGAAGGAGGATCTGGATCCTGCTGAACTTTGGTTGAGGTACCTCAACCCACTTGGCCTGTGTCCTGGCTACCCCTGTGAGCTGTGGCTGAGAACTCCTGCCACCTGGACTTTTGGCCTTAGTTTGGCTCTGGGTCCTAGTTATCCTGGTCCTTCTTTCTACACATTCTGCAGATGCTTCCAGGCCTCTTCTGTTTCCAGAACCAGAATATTCTTTCTGTCTCCTAGGTGTTCCCTCCCTGAGCCTGCCATAAGCTTTTTTTTTTTTTTTCTGGCCATGTACTACTGTTACAGAACATTAGTCAATTAGCCAAATTTTGATTCTTGATATGTAAAAATTCATCCTTTTCTGTTTCTTAAAATGTTAGATTTCAAAGCTATTATATTGCTATGAATTTGTTTTTAAAATAGTTTAAATATAAAGACTAACTAATGATGTTGAAATAATAATTTTGGAAAAGAAAATACATAGGGTATATTTCTTGCATTTTCCCTTTAATTCTTAGGAATGTTGACTTGAGGTTAAATCTGTTTACAGTCACCAAACTTAAAATAAAAATTCATACATTTATTCTGCATTTCTTGGATGTTTTTCTGCTCTAACAATATGGGAGGAGGTTTTAAAATGTGTAAATATACAAAGAAAAATTCTAATTAGTGTATTAAAATCCTTAGGCAAGCCCCTTCTCACAGTTTCAGTCTCCATTCATAAATGTGGAGGTCATACCTATGTCAAAGGGATGTTGTAAAGATTAGGATCAAATTTATAAATGGGCTGCTGCGGCTCAGTGGTTGAAAATGGACCGTGAACCAAGAGGTCACCGATTCAATTCCTGGTCAGGGCATATGCCCAGGTTTCAGGCTCCATCCCCAGTAGGGAGCATGCAGGAGGCAGCTGATTGATTTTTCTCTCATCAATGTCTCTACTTTTATCCCTCTCTTCTTTTCTCCCTTACTCTCTCTCTAAAATCAATCAATAAAGAACTATTTATAAATAAAAGATTAAATTCCTAAAATGCCTCAACTTGCCATAAGAAGAACTCAGTTTTCCCCCAAAAGCCTATACACCTATACACCTACACACCTAGTTTGGGGATATAAGAACAGGCACACAAATAGCTACACTGCAAGGTAAATGCAGCAGGTTGAAATAAAGTATTACAGAAGTTCAGAGGAAGGGGAAAACTCTCCCTACTACGCTTGTATTGGGGTAAAGGGTGAGATTTTAAGTAGGAGTTAACATTTCATGGGGCCAAACAGTATTTGGGGGGAAATACAGCTTATATTTAGGGACAGGGAGGCACATCAGTGTGATTGGAACAGTGGCTCTTTTTCTTGTTGTTAATCCTCACCTGAGGATATTTTTACCATTGATTTGTAGAGTGGAATGAAGGGAGGGAGGGAGGGAGAGAAATATTAATAGGAGAGAGACACATCAGCTGGTTGCCTTCCCTCATGCCCTACAAGGATCAGGGATCTAACATGCAACCCAAGTATATGCTCTTGACCAGGAATCGTACCCATGACCCTTTGGTGCATGGGGTAATGCTCTAACCACTGAGGTTGCCAGCCAGGGCAGAAGAGTGGTTCTGAATCCTGGCTACACGATTATTTGGGGAGCTTAAAAATATATCAGCCGGGGCTCCAGTTGAGACTGCATGAAGGCAGGAAGCATGGAAGGGGAAGGGGAAAGGGAAGGGGAAGGGGAAGGGGGAGAGAAAAGGTAAGGCAAGAGAAGGGAAGGGAAGGGAAGGGAGAGAAAAAGAGAGAAAAATAACCTCTAGGTGGTGGGGCCTATGCACGATCACTTTAAACTGACCCTTACCTACTGGTACCTAGTCAGGTTTGAGGAGCAATGAAGGAGAGCACCGTATCTGTGAAGGAGACCAGAAAGACAAAACATCATATATGCAGCTTTGGGTAAGAATGCAGAGCACTGTAAATACTCAGAAGTTTTTAATTTTGTTGGCAGGCACTAGGAAAGGAGTCATTGAAGACATCTGAAAAGAGCAGGAACATAACACATAAAATTAAGAACCTTAATCTGTCACTTTGTAGCATGTGTTGAATGGGATGACATGTTGAAAGCACAAGGTCGAGGCAGGTAAGAGGTAAGGCGATGCAAAGGTGCATGGCAACAAAAGAAAACAGATTCCCCTGGTGTTGTGTACTTTGTGCTGAGCAGTATGCTTTGGATATGTATGTTCCTAAGCCCAATCTAGAGCCATGAAAATTGAAGCTCAGGTAGCTGAGTAGCCCATCATCGAACAGCAGAGGCATAACTGCTTTTGACCACAGCCACGGCCTGTGTTCATCCACCATCGCACATTCTCCTGCCTTACCCGTGCCTCTGGGAGAGCGTGCAGGGAAGCAGGCTCTACAGAACTCAGCAACCACTTACACACGCGAGGGAGAGGTTTATGTCACTCGTAAGCTTTCAAACAAGGCCCACTGACTTAATGAACCCGGGAAGGAAGCTTCATGGCAAGTTTGCTTGAAGTCACTGTGTATGTTTCAATGGTGGGGAAAAATCTTTGTCCTCAAGTATTTTATTTTTTAAAATAGCAATTACAACTATTGATCAAGAATGCTCAGTATGCAGCAGTGACAAACATTTAACAATGCCAAGCACTATTGTGAATAACTTCGTGATTATGTTTTTTTTCCATTTGCTCACTTCATTCTTATAACTATGCTTGAATAGAGGAAACTGAGGCACAGAGTAGCCAAGTATTTCTTTTCATTTTATGCAGCTTAATAAATAGCAAGGCTGAATTTGAACCACAATAGCCTGGTTCCATATAACCAGCATCTTTAATCATTATAATATCATTCCTCATATTCCTTAATTCACAGACTTGAGTGAGGTAATAAATGTGAGATTATTTGGAAGATATATATTTATTAACTTTTACAGTAGCCTTGAGAACTCAGGACTTAAAGTCTTCAAAGAGAGTATATTTTTATTGGTTTCAGAAAGAGGAAGGGAGAGGGAGAAAAACATTTCAATTATGAGAGAGAAATATCGATTGGCTGCCTCCTGCCCACCCCTCACTGGGATTCAGTCCTCAACCTGGACATGTACCCTGACTGGGAATCAAACCCTGACCTCCTGGTTCATGGGTCAACACTTAACAAGTGAGCAACACTAACCAGGCAATGATAAATATTCTTAATGGTGTACTTTAGCCATTAAAAGCAGATAAAAATTTTAAGTAAATATTGTTTAAGGAAACCAGATTAATACATGTTTTAAGTAATACCATCCAAACTACATGATTAAACATGTGATTCTTAAACTAATATGAATAATTTATTGCTCAAGAATTATGAATAGCTACTTTCTTTATACTGAGTAACATGCTATTATAAATAGGCTATTCTAAACATGTGTTTAAAATTCCCCCAAAAAAGATGTAGTATCTAATCATAACACTAGGTGGTGGTAACTGACTTTATAGAAATTAAAGTGTGAGAATATTTCTAATGTGCTCTATTTTTTGAACGTGAAAACATTTAGTGCTGCTTTCATTTCAGAAAAGGAAAGAAATTATAAGGCTGTACAGTACCATTTCTGTTTCACGCCACTCCAGCCTTTTCCTTTGAATGTTATAATCCAATGACTCACATTTGTAGGTTTCATCCCCTTTATAATATTAAAAATTATTGAGCATCCTAAAGAGCTTCAGCAAATAGAGATCAATAATATTTGTTAGAAATTAAGAAATTTAAAAAGATGTGTTAATTCATTTAAAATAACAATAATACATCTAAAACTTGTTCATGTGAATATTTTAATATAACTATTTTCCAAAATGAAAACAAATATTAAGAAGAGTTACTGTTTCAAATGTTTAAAATCCCTTAATATCTAGGTTATTAGTTGACAGTTAGTTTCTCATATTTATTTATAGATTCAATCTGTTAGACTATAACATATCATTTAGTCTCTGGAAAGTTTTACTCTATACACGTGACAGTGTAAGGAAGGCAATATATGTCAGCCACCACCTGTGTTCTGCCTGGGCCCACAAAGAATAAACTACAAAGCTATCTGCATTGGGTGCTTCTCGAGCTGGCTTGGAGGTACCCAGGGGAGGCCAAGCTATGAACCGCTGGCTGCTGCTAGTGCCACGCCTGGGCCACTTAGCTAGAGGCATAGGACTCGCTGAGGCCAGATGCTGCTTATTGGAGAGTTTTAGAGAAATCTAAAGCATGAGCCAAGACAGGCCAGTCCTATGTTAAAGCCATTGGGAACAGCTTGGGTGGGTCCAGAAAGGTAGCTGGGGTTGGTTTTCAGTGAACCACTAGGGTGGGACAAGCAGTATGAGCCAATTTTAAGGCTCTGGTGTGGGTCTGGGACCCCTCACTCCACAGCTAAAGTATCTTCCTGATTCTTATCTGTCACATGTAGTTGTGGGACCAGCCTATTCCAACCCTCCATCTCTCCTCCCAGTCTCCATGTGGCTCCGTCTTTAAGGTTGTAGTTGTAGGACTTCCCTTCAGCTCAATTTCAGGTGGTTCTGAATGATGATTGTTCTGAAGTGTAGTTGTAATTTTGATGTCAAACCTGGGTCATTTTAATACTCTTTTGTAGTTTAGCCTTCCAGTGGGGACGATAGGTCCTGAAAAGAACTAGAAAGTGAATTGCCGAGAACAGCACATAAAGGGCATAAAAGGAGACTAGGACAGTTTTCGGCAAACTGAATCCCCTTGAGTGTGGCTCTTCCACAAAATACCACGTGTGGACATGCATGTACAGTGCGATTGAAACTTTGTGGTCACACTCAAGGGGCCAAAGAGCCGCATGTGACTCATGAGCTGTAGCTTACTGACCACTGGACTAGGACCTTTTCAGGGAACATTGTCAGCGGAGGCTTCTGAGGAAATGACAACTGAGTTGAAACAGGAAGGATGAGATGAAGCTGGCCATGGGACAGAAGAGTGGGTGTAGGGGACAGCAGGTGGAGGGGACAGCAAATCAAAGTCTTTAATGTGGGAAAGAACATGCGTGTTCAAAACACTGAGCAATGTGGCCAGAGCTTACTGAGTTAGAGAGAGTGTGATGTGAGATAAGGTTGTAGACAGGGAGGAACTAGATCCTGCTGCCCTTTTGAATACCATGGGGATGAATTACATTTTCTATTAGCTGGAATGGGGAGCTGTTGAAAGATTAGGCAGAGAAGAAAGATGATCAAACTTGAATTTTAAGATCATATAATATTATTTTATATATAATCATTAAATGTGATTAAAAGTAAAAACAATAAAGTCCACATTATTTTATGCATAACAATTTCTAAAATATGACTGGTAAAAATGGAGGTGCTAGATGTTAGCGATTTGGGTGAAATATTCTAGGCTTTTAAACTGAATAGTTACTGTTCATTGAGGAGCTTTTATATAACAGGCAATGAGGTATGTTCTTTCCTCATATCATCACAGAAATATTCTTGAAAAATGAACTACCATCACAGAGTTGGGATTCAAAACCACGTCTGCTTGACTTCATTTTACCAAGATTGTTTTCCTTTATGGCTCTTTGTAGGGAGTTGTGAAAAGAGTTGGGAAGGTTGAAAACTGAGGCGAAGGAAAGCAATTTAATATGTTTATTCAATAAATTATTGCGTATATTTCTCATTATGGGGAGTGATTGGGAAGGTAGATGCTGTGAATTAGAACAATAACATTGAATTTCCCTATTAGGACATTATCCTGGGAAAGAATTTCAAATCCAGCTTTGATTAAAAGTTAACATTCACTGATTTTATGGTACACAAGCAGCATAAAAAAGATTTGAAGCATGTACACATATCATCATTATAAAGTCATCATTATAATATTAACAACTAAGCCCCTGATCTTACTTGAGATCCCCAGGAAAGGAGTTGGGCATGCTTTGTAGATCAGCCTTTGGAGGAAGTAGTTGTGCTGGGCAGAGAGGGCCTGAGCTGTGTAGCTGAGAGCAATAATTGTTATGGAGCAAACCAGGGTAAAAACAGTCCTTAACTCTTAAGTGTTGCCTGTTCTTATTTGACAACATGAATGAATATACGTTGCTGAGCCCTTTGAATGTTACATTACTTTAACTTTTAATTTTTTCTGCCTCCGGGAAGATACTACATGAGGCAGTCCGCGTTTCTGAAATTCAATGACATGAATTTTAGCTATTACTTTGCCAAATAAATGGACTTTACAGAAATCATTTAAAAGAGCTTGGACAAGTAACCTCTCTAACCATCTAGTGTAACAAAATATTTCTTTAGAAGTAGACAAAATAGTTTAACAAACACTTTGCAAAAAATATCATGGGTGAGCACAAGATAAGATGCTCATCAAGTAAGTAGATTACCACTTACAATTAAATACAACTGTACGATTAAAAGAAAGTGGACTGCTGATACATGCAATGACATGGGTGAATCTAAAAATAATAGTCATCCGTGACATGAAATAGACATAAAAACTGTATATTACATGATTCTACTTATATAGAATTCCAGAATATTGAAACATAGAGTAATAATAAAAGAGAAAAATGGTAATTGGCGTACGACAATACCCTTTCAATTGGCTAATCAGGGCTATATGCAAATTAACTGCCAACTCAGATGGCAGTTAACTGACAACAAAATGGCGGTTAATTTGCATATGTATGCACAATGCAAGAAGGCGAAAGGCATTAGGCCTGGGCAGGGGCAGGGCAGAAGATCGTGGGGAGCTGGGGGTCCCCTGCCCAGGCCTAATGACTTGGCCAGAGGCCTTAGGCCTGGGCAGGGGCAGAGCCAGTAACCGCGGGGAGCTGGGGGTGCCCTGCCCAGGCCTGACGCCTCTGCCAGAGGCCTCAGGCCTGGGCAAGGGACTGATCCGGTGATCAGCGATTGGATGGTGATGAGGGTCAACTCCTCTGGCCGAGGCATCAGGCCTGGGCGGGGGGCGGAGCCAGCAATCGGAGGGGACTGGGGGTGCCCTGCCCAGACCTGATGCCTAGGCCAGAGTCATCAGGCCTGGGTGGGGGTCAGAGCCAGGGATTGGGGGGATATGATGGTCCTCTTGCCCAGGCCTGAAGCCTGGGTCAGAGGCGTCAGGCTTGTGTGGGGGGGTGGAGCAAGTGATCAGAGGGAGATGGGGGTCCCCTGCCCAGGCCTGAATCCTGGGCCAGAGGCATCAGGCCTGGGTTGGGGGTAGAACCAGTGATGGGGGGAAATGATGGTCCCCTGCCCAGGCCTGACCCCTCTGCCAGAGGGGTCAGGCCTGGGCAAGGGGCCAATCCTGCGATTGGAGTTGATGGGGGTCAATGCCTGAGGGCGCCCAGTATGTGAGAGGGGGCAGGCTGGGATGAGGGACACTCCCCCTCACCCCCACCCAGTGCACGAATTTCCTGCACCGGGCCCCTAGTAGAGTAATAACAAGCTTATCACCAATTATCTGCAGCCAGGGGCAGATGAAGGGATTGGCTACTAAGGGGCATAAGGAATCCCTCTAGGCATGTTGGATGTGGTCTTTTCCTTAATTGTCTTAATGATTCCACAGGTATATTATGGCTCAGGATTCATAGAATCATATACATTCAGTGGATTATTTGTACAAATTATAACACAAGAATTAATATCTTGCCCTGACCAGTTTTGCTCAGTGGCTAGAGCATTGGCTTGTGGACTGAAGAGTCCCGGGTTCGATTCCAGTCAAGGGCATGTACCTTGCTTGCGGGCACTTCCCCAGTGGGGGGTGTGCAGGAGGAAGCTGATCCATGTTTCTCTCTCATGGATGTTTCTAACTCTCTATCTCTCTCCCTTCCTCTCTGTAAAAGTCAATAAAATATATTTTTTTAAAAATTAATATATTACCTAATAATAGACAAACATGTAAATTGACCATCCCTCCACTACGCTCACCAGCTAACCAGAAGAGTATGCAAATTAACCCAGCAAAGATGGCACTCAATTTGCATACATAGGTGCAAAGAGGCAGAGTGAGGACTGAAGGCTCCAGCCAGAGCAGCGAAGGCCTAGGTCCCAGGTGCCTGAGGAAAACTGGTGCTGGCAGCCAGGGGAAGGGAAGGAAAGGCCTATTGCATGAATCTCTTTGTGCAACAGGCCTCTGGTAATTAACAAATATAAAAGGGATTTGAACATGGATGTGCATTGTGCTACAATTTTAAATAGAAAAAATTAAAACATTTTTAATTTTCAATGCTATTTTAAATTAATCCAGTTGCCTACAATAATTCCACTAACACCAGAACTTGTTCCTAATTTTCAAAGAAGCATCATCATAACTAAAGTTTATTAGACTGCCAAAATGTCTTGTCCCAAGATTCTATGTTTTTAGAATTTGGTTTTGAAAATATTTAGTATAATTGCATCGATCTTCCTTTTTTATTATTAACATTAACCACCTACTTCTCTCCATTCCTTCTATTATGTAGTGCAAATTCATGGTTTTTGGTGAATTCATATCTAAGCATTATAATCTGGTGAATAATAACACAGAGTTGGGAAACATATATACCTGGGTGCATATTCACTCTCTGTCTTCTACTAGCAATTCTCACTGGAGTCTTACTTATTCTCACTGTAAAATCCAATACTAAGAATTCTTATTCCAGAGAGATGATGCAAAAAGTTATTGAGACATGAAAATGATATGCAATAATGGTATTTATTACTTTCAATTATTTTCAACTACTACTTTTGTTTAGCAATTTAATTTTACAGATGAGGAAGCTGGGTTCTAGAAAAGTTAATAGACAAATTCAAGGCAATAGATTGTTCAGTTTAAAGCCCATATCACACCTATTTATTCTAAATACAGATAGTTTACTGTACAACATGTTGACAGACATTAGTTGAATTTACCATTCTGTCAATTTCTTTTCTGAAACTAATAAATTAATATTATTTATCACTCAGATCAAATACACTCAGAGCCATAATTTAGAAAAATGCCTTAATGTTTCTCTTCAGGCCAGGAATGCACCAGTATTGAGTCTTTTGCAGACAGATGTTCTAGACCAGGGGTGGGCAATCTTTGTGACTCGAGGGCCACAATGGGTTCTTAAACTGGACCGGAGGGCTGGAACAAAAGCATGGATGGAGTGTTTGTGTGAACTAATATAAATACAAAGTAAACATCATTACATAAAAGGGTACGGTCTTTTTTTTTTTAGTTTTATTCATTTCAAACGGGCCGGATCCGGCCCATGGGCCGTAGTTTGCCCACGGCTGTTCTAGACTCTATAAAAACATAAGAGGGTGACAATCTCACCTACCCGCACCGTACACTCACAAACCCTTCTTGCCCTGCAGTGAGCAAGATGTTTTCAGGCAATAATTGGGGAAAATTTACAGGATTCATCCTGTTGATTTTTTTAAAGTATCATAGATTTACACTGAATTTTTTCCAATGTCTGAAAATAATTATTTTATATATTTTTGTTTGCCTTCAGATTTTGTCTTTGCATAAGGAGAGAGGGTTAATCCAGTTCATTTCTTTGTTGTGGCTAGAAAGGGAAACTACTGATTTATTTTTACTCCAATTATTTTAAAATTATTTTATTAGGAAACCCTTTGGTAAATTTAGTTGGGAACTTTCTCCTGGGTTTATTAAAATATTTGATGGGGTTTTACAGTACAAGCATTTTATACACTAGTGTTTTATCATTCAGTCAGGATCAAGAGGTCTCATGAATTTCCTCTGAATTTAAACCACCAAGTCTAAATATACTTGACTCTAGAAAATATCTAAGAGTATAAGAGTTTAGTTTTTTGTCCACTTCAGAATTGTTGTTTAGGTAAATAATATTTTTATGTTCTAAGCTGGTTCATCATATTCAGGAACAATTATGTTTTGTGTTTTCAAGTTTCCCATTGCTAATATGTGCTAGGCTCTGCTATAATTAACTATGTTCATAAAAATTGACATCTGATCATCGTTTGTAGATCTTTACACAGAGAATTCCCAATTTCACAAGCTTCACTTCAAAGTTTAAAATATGGGTGTTTTGGTTGTCTTAACTAGAAAGTAAAGTTTCTAAATAATACTACAACACAATTAGAATAAGTGATCATTATCCATAGGTTTTGTTTTAAGTTACATATTCCTTTTATGAAAATTATTTCTAATTTGCAGACAGCCTATTTCAAACATTAAATAAACTGTTTACTCTCCAGTGTATTTCTCTTATGTGTTTTTTTTTTTTTATTGTAAAATACGTGGAAAGAAAGCAGCTGCAGTCTCCAGCTGTGACAAGGTCTTTTAATAAATGAGACAAGGAACATCAGTAATAAATAAATCAATTTATGTCTTTCAAAGATAACTATCTCTACTCAATATCAAAGCCATAGTCAGTGGTAGAGCCCAGCAGCTGGCATGGCCAAAGTGAATACTTACTGGGAAATCAGGTCGTCACTCTATCAGCTACATTATACTGACAAGGGCACACTAAGATTCCTGTGGAACATTTAAAAGCCTTCCTTTTGAGTTCACTGCTAGGAAATAATCTCATTCACTTAGTCACTGGTATCAGTTGAGTGACAGAATGCATTTCATTGCTGCTATTGCAAAGCAATTAGCTTTTACTTCCCATTGTAGGCAGAGTCCAGAGTGTTCTTTAGTGAGAAATAGGAAGGAGTGTACTAAACCCATAAGATTGATGCAAAAAAATAAAAATTATATTACATTTCCAAAGGTTACTATATTTCTAGAATGGCTAGGAGTAGTGGGAATAGAGCATATTCCAATATGATGTCAAATAATTCACATTTTGCATACACACACTTGCCCTGCTTATCAGCTATCACAAGTAAGACTCCTATAACAAAATTAAAATGTCCCAAAGTGTTTTCAGAACTAGTTGTATTTTCTAGTAACTACTAAGTCTATGAGGATCTATGGTTAGTTAAACTGAGTTTCCTGCGTCATACGTTGTAGGGAGCGGCTATAGAGTTAAGCCTCAGATTGACCTGTGGCAGAGCCACAAACAAATCCCAGTTTAGAGAGCAGAGCCGTCTTCGCATAATTAAGCCTGACCTTATGGCTGCCCTCTAGATCCTTCCTAGCAGCTAATGGGCTGTGGGAGGTACAGCAAGTGCTGCCAAGACAAGTGAAACTCACAAGAACATTGTAACTATGGTGACCACTACCTTGTTTACCTCTGGCTATAAAATAAAGCCTCAGTTTGCTGGCTGAATCCTCTGTGGCCTCAGCCAGGCTCAGGAGATCCACTGAAGCCCACTATATTCTCTGTCTGTCTTTTCTTTAATCCTTCACTGCCCCCTCTCAGGCTCCCCGAACCCTTAGCTGTGGTGGCCTGACACAATAGGTAAATGGAAAAACCACACAACTCCCCAAAAGTTATGATCAAATCCCAACCAGGAATCATATTTTCACAGTAATGTTTGGATATTAGTGATCCCGGCATCATCTATTCATGGATCCACATATGTGACTTGAATTTACATACAACTAAGGAAGAGTATTGTGTTCACTTTTACTGAAATATTTATAGCTTATATCTATACAGTGCATGTCAGAGTACAGCCTGAGCTCTGCACCGGCACTGCTACCCTGAGATGCTCTGAATCCATATAGGCTCCAAAATTCTTCCTGATTGCACCTGGGCAGGTCCCTTCTCAAACCCTGCCCACTGTACTAACTGTTGGGAAGTTAGTCCAAGCTCTTCTTTATCTTCTGCTCACTAGTTACAGCTGTTGGGTCTGAGCTCCTCTGCGTAGGGCTGGACCTCCTTGGACACCAGGTCTTAGACAGAGAAGCTGTGAGAGATTGTGGGTATATAAGAAAGAGTCTGTATTGCAGAAGCCAGTGGCCATATAGTCATCAGACAACATGGTCTTTCATTAACAGTGTCCCAAGCAGACAGGCAGCTGTACACCAGCTGGTAAATGTCTTTCCTGTAAAGCAGCATTAATCTCTGTACTCACAGCTATTATCTGAGCAGCCACATGCTGCCTCTAAACCTAAAGCTTTACAGAGCAATAGTGCATGCGCTCTCCGTTAGAGCTACAGCCTCAGTAGCCTCGCTGGCTCAGCAGCTTCTCCTGTCTCCCCTGCCCAGCACACTGGCTGGTTAACATGGCAGCTATAGCCGAGCTCTCTGTGAGCTCTTAGCCTTACATCATAGTAGTACCAGCTCTCAGGTCTTAGGCTTCATCTTCTTCACACTCCAGACTAGCTGGGCAGTAACCTGTATATTACCCCAGAGACAAAGAAGGCTTCGTGCCAATAGTTGCATCAGTCATTTTTGCTACAGAAGGGCACAGGCACAGTGTACCGTGAGAGCGCTGTGGTCTTGCACCTGCTGAAAAGTATGTTGGCCTTGAGCATCCCGATTAGGCCCATGCTTAGAGCAGCCTGAACATCCAGTGCATTCCTAGACAGGGCCCCACAGCACATTACAGTCTACAGTATGTATTTGTACATATACCATTTTTAAAAACTGTGTAAGGTATGGGAAAAATTATTGCCTCATTTGAGATGGAACCAGTAACTCAGAAGGGTAATAGGCTAATGATACATATCTAATCATGTGCAATCTTTGTGTTTCCTAAACTGAAAAGGTAAGGTCCACAGACACAGTCAATGTCATTATCCTAATAGTAACATACCAAGTGTGGGAAATAAATTAATGATAGAACTAAAACAAGGGCTTATAATAGAGAATTAGTGGAGAAAGGAGGTGATTATGAAGGAATTTCCATGTGAACTTGTACGATGTATGATACTATAAAAGAATGAATTAACTCTCTTCTGTAAACCAAATACAAAAGATATTTTCAAAATGATAAAGCAATGCATATATATATACTAATAAAAGAGAAACATGGTAATTGGCGTACAACCGCTACCCTTTTCATTGGCTAATCAACGAGATATGCAAATTAACTGTCAGCCAAGATGGCACCCAGCAGCCAGGCAGCTTGAAACTAACATGAGGCTTGGTTGCCTCAGTGACGGAGGAAACCAACATTCCCTGCCTGCCTTGCCGGCCTCTGAGCTGGAACTCTAAACAACTATGTAACAAATATAGAAACTAAACAAAACCCCAGCAAACTGATTTAGTCCACTGGGCTTCAGCCAGCAGGATCGCAACACTGTAAGCAAAGGCCAGAAACCTACTTTCAGCAGCGGAGGCCTAAGAGCTGGAGCCAAGCCTCAAAGCTAAAGCTGGCCCAGAATAAAAAACAAAGAAAGAAAGAAAGGAGAAGTTGGGAGCTTCAGTCACCCCCAGCCTGAAAACGGCGCTCAGCCCCTCACCCAGACTGGCCAGGCACCCCAGTGGGGACCCCTATCCTGAAGGGTGTGTGACCATCTGCAAACAGCCATCATCCCCTCACCCAGGCTGGCCAGGCACCCCAGTGGGGACCCCCACTCTGATCCAGGACACCCTTCAGGGAAAATCAGCCGGCCCCACCCATGCACCAGGCCTCTACCCTATATAGTAAAAGGGTAATATGCCTCCCAGCACCGGGATCAGCGGAGCCATGAGGCCTCCCAGCACCGGGATCAGCGTGACAGGGGGCAGTGCCCAAACCCCCTGATCGCCCTGCGGCTCTGTGTGTGACAGGGGGCGGGCCACAACCTCCCTATCCACCCTGCTCTGTTCGTGACAGGAGAAGGCGCCCCAACCCCCTGATCAGCACTGCTCTGTGCCTGATAGGGGGGAGCTCCCCAACCCCCCCACCCCCATAGGCCCTGCTCTGTGTGTAATGGGGTAGAGCCATAACCTCCCCATCTGCCCTGCCCCGAGTGTGAGAGTGGCGGTGCCCCAACCCCCTGATTGGCTCTGCTCTGTGGGTGATAGAGGGCGGTGCCCCACCCCCTGATGGGCCCTGCTCTGTGTGACGGGGGCAGCGCCCCAACCCCCTGATTGGCCCTGCTTTGTGCATGACAGGGTACAGAGCCCCAACCCCCCTGATGGGTCCTGCTCTGTGAGTGACAGGGGGCAGTGCCCCAACCCCCTGATTGGCCCTGGTCTGTGCATGACAGGGGGTGGCGCCACAACCTCCCCATCGACGCTGCCTTGAGTGTGACAGGGGGCAGTGCCCCAACCCCCCAATCGGCCCTAACCTGATCATGACTGAGGGTGGCATCACAACCTCCCAATCTCCCTGCACTGTGCATGACAGGGTGGGGCGCCCCAATTCCCCAATCGGCCCTGCTCTGAGCCCAACCAGGGGCTGCATTTAGGGATTGAGCCTGCCCTCTGCCACCTGGGAGCAGGCCTAAACCAGCAGGTCGTTTTCTCCAGAGGGGTCCCAGACTGCGAGAGGGCACAGGCCAGGCTGAGGGACCCCCTCTCCCCCCTGAGTGCACAGATATTTGTGCACCGGGCCTCTAGTAAATATATATATATATATATATATATATATATATATATATATATATATATATATATATATATATATATATATATCCTTGTGTAATAAAAGTTATTTTCATAGTTCTGAAAGAACACTCAAGTTTCATAGTTCTGGAAGAACCTCCAGGGTTTCTTACTACATTAACAGTGTGTTGAAAGTAAATTCTAATAAGAAAATTGGCTTTTAACAACATCCCACAACAAACCTGCACAGTGCTGATACCTGCTAGCTCAGTTTGCTTTATCCCTCCTAATAGTGGGTTTCATTAAACTCTTACCCAAGTCCAGCTGTGTAGAAGATCTAATTTTTTTAATGTTTTGAAAAATGATGGGACTAACTTCTTGCTAGAAATCTATATCACATAATGGTTACAGTAGGGCTTTTTGTGATTGGAAACAATAGTTCATGATCTTCATATGTATTTCTCTTTTGTTTGCCATGTAAACTATAGAAGTAACCTTTATGCACTTGTGTATTTACAAGTTCATCCTTTAAATTTTATCAAACTACTATTATAAGTAAGGTGTTTTGCTAAAATATTATAGAAAATGAAGTATTTTATTTGGAAGTGTTGACCTGCTTTAGATAAAATTAAAATTTATTAACAATATTGACAATCATTGGCACATGTATATGTTTATTTTCCATATCATAGATTTTAATTTATTTTGCAACTAATGAATTTTTATCATTGTAAAAATGAAGTAAAGCATATAAAATAAAATGCATTTTTGAGTTATCCGTGATGTCACTTCTGATTATAAACTTTGACTTTATTTTATGTCTTTGTCTTTCTCCTGTTCTTATAATGTTGGCTCAGAAAGTTACTGTGTCTGTCAGCAGAGTCCCTTGGTGCTTACAACGCAGAATGCAGTTGAGGGAGATGAAAACAAGACCATAGTTATCACTAACCTAGTTTAGCCTTTGTTGCTTGTGCTTTTTGTGTCATATCCAAGAAATCAGTGCCGAGACCAACGTCATAAAGCTATTCTCCTACGTTTTCTTCTAAGAGTTTTCTAGACTCGGGTCTTACACTTCATCTTTAATTCATTTTGAGTTGGTTCTTGTGGATGGTGTAAGAGAAGGGTCCAATTTTATTCTCTTGCATGTAGATACCCATTTTTCTCAACACTTTTTGTTGAGGAGAGTATCCTTCTTCATTGCTTATTCTTGGCATCCTTGTAGAAAATTGGTTGACCACATAGATATGCTATTCCATGGGTCTATATGTGTGTTTATTCCAGTACCATGCTGTTTTAATTACTACAACTTTGTAATACATTTTAAAACCTAGAAGTATGATGCCTTTATCTTTTTTCTCAAGATTGCTTTGGCTATTTGGGACAGTTTGTGGTTCCATATGAATTTTAGGATTGTTTTTCTGTTTCTATATTTTTAAAAAGTTGTTTTGAGTTCAGTAGGGATTGCATTAAGTCTGTAGATGTCTTTGGGTAGTATGGACACTTTAACATTATTAAGTCTTTGAATCCATAAGCAGAGAATGTCTTTCCATCATTAGCCAGTCGTGATTCCATTTACATTAGATATTGAAAATAGTCAACCTGAGTAACAGAGAGTAGAATGGGTAGTTGCCCGGGGCCAGGAGAGGGGGAAAATGGGCTGTTCAATGGGTATGAGAATACGAACAGAGGAAACTTTAATCAACCTATGCTGAATATGCCACAGTAAAGATTTAAACTGCTTTTCAATATTTGGGAGGATTTTTTGTTGCTATTTATTTGAATGAGAACCAAAAAGTGATTTAGCTTCATAAAAATTAGATGTTCATGTATTTTTATATGTCACCTGTGAGATTTCTGTCCAGTAATATTCTTTCTCCTTTTTGTAGTGATAATATCAGTTTCCAAAACATAGAGATCTCCTGGCAGCCACAATTTTCTAATATTATCCTATTGCTCAGACTATAATAATTTAAAATTACATATTCATATTTTCTTAGAATATTGGCAATGGACCAGACGGCTTCACAGGGGAGTTTTACCAAACATTCAAGGAAGAACTAAAACCTATCCTCCTCAGACTACTACAAAAAATTCAAGAGGAAGGAACACTTCCAAGCTCATTCTATGAAGCCAGCATCACTGTAATACCAAAACCAGGTAAAGACCACACAATGAAAAAGCACTACAGGCCAAGATTCCGCATGAACACAGATGCCAAAATCCTCAACAAAAATCATAGCAAATCAAATCCAGCAGTACATCAGAAAGATCATACAACATGACCAAGTAGGATTTATCCAGGGATGCAAGGATGGCACAATATCCGCAAATCAATAAACGTAATACATCACATAAACAAATGGAGAGATAAGAACCACATAGTCATATCAATTGATTCAGAAAAAGCATTTGACAAAATCCAACACCCATTTTTGATAAAAACTCTCAGAAAAGTGGGAATAGAAGGATTATACCTCAACAGAATAAAAACCATATATGACAAACCTACAGCCATCATCATACTCAATGGGCAAAAACTAAAACCATTTCCCCTAAGAACAGGAACAAGACAGGGATGCCCACTCTCACCACTCCTGTTCGACATAGTACTGGAAGTATCAGCCTTTGCAATTAGACAAGAAGAAGAAATAAAAGGCATCCAAATTGTAAATGAAGAAGTAAAACTGTCCTTATTCGCAGATGACATGATATTGTACATAAAAAGCCCTAAAGACTCCATCAAAAAACTATTAGACTTGATAAATGAATTCGGCAATGTGGAAAGATACAAAATTAATGCCAAGAAATCTATGGCATTTCTATACACCAATAATGAAATTACAGAAAGAGAGACTAAATAAGCAATTCCATTTACCATCACACCAAAACAATTAAGATACCTAGGAATAAACTTGACTAAAGAGGTAAAAGACCTCTACTCAGAAAACTACATGACATTGAAAAAAGAGATAGAGGAAGACATAAACAGATGGAAGAACAAACCATGTTCTTGGATTGGTAGAATCAACATCATTAAAATGTCCATACTACCCAAAGCTATCTATAAAGTCAATGCACTCTCCATTAAAATACCAACAACATATTTCACAGACATAGAACGTGCTCTCCAAAAATTCATCTGGAAAAAAAAAAGACCCCGAACAGCTATAGTGATCCTGAGAAAGAAGAACAAAGTAGGTGGGATCTCAATACTACATAAAAAGCTGTATTACAAAGCCACTGTTATCAAAACTGCCTGGTACTGGCACAAGAACAGGCAATTAGATCAATGGAATAGAATAGAGAACCCAGGAATCAACTTGAACCAATATGCTCAATTAATTCTTGACAAAGGAGGCAAGAACACACAATGGAGTCAAGACAGTCTCTTCAAAAAATGGTGCTGGGAAAATTGGACAGATACATGCAAAAAAATGAAACTAGACCACCAACTTACACCATACACAAAAATAAACTCAAAATGGATAAAGGACTTAAATGTAAGATGGGAAACCATAAAAATACTAGAGGAATCCAAAGGCAACAAAATCTCAGACATATGCCGAAGCAGTCTCTTCACCGATATGTCTCCTAGGGAAGGGGTGGGCAACCTTTTTGTGTTTGCTTGCCAAAACCAGCAAAATCTCTGACTCAAAATTCTTCTGCGTGCCAACCCTAATTTTTTAAGAACATGTTACGCCTACTTGATATCTGTTAAGGTGCTCATATGTGAAGAACCTTGAAGAAATAATAAAATTCATGTTAGCGACAAAAACACAGTATATCATGAGGAAAAATACAAGTATTTTTAATGTATACATGTACACTGATAGTCTGACAGAAAACTTTATGACTTCATTTGATGTTAGCAGTGGGACTTTTCTGTGGTATCACTGATGAGAGAGATTTTACATCAGGTTTATATTTCGTGACCTTCAGAGATATGCATGAGCTACTGCTTTCATTCAACAGGCTACTCCTATTATGAGACTTAACAAAATTCATCACTGAAAACAAAGATTCACAATTGTAAATGGAAGATTATAAGAGAGGGATTCGCGTGCCAGCAAAAGTTAGTGGCGTGCCATGTTTGGCACGTGTGCCATGTTTGGCACGTGTGCCAGGGGTTGCCCACCCCTATCCTTGGGCATTGGAAACTAAAGAGAAAATAAACAAATGGGACGACATCAAAATAAAAAGCTTCTGCACGGCAAAAGAAACCATCAACAAAACAACAAGAAAGCCCACTGCATGGGAGAACATATTTGCCAATGTTATCACAGATAAGGGTTTAATCTTCAACATTTATAGGGAACTCATACAACTTAACAAAAGGAAGATAAACAATCCAGTCAAAAAAATGGGCAAAACGCCTAAATAGACACTTTTCAAAACAGCACATTCAGAAAGCCAAGAGACATATGAAAACTTGCTCAAAGTCACTAATCATCCGAGAGATGCAAATCAAAACAACAATGAGGTACCATCTCACACCTGTCAGACTGGCAATCATCAACAAATGACAAGTGCTGGAGAGGATGTGGAGAAAAAGGAACACTTGTGCACTGCTGGTGGGAATGCAGACTGGTGCAGCCACTATGGAAGACAATATGGAGTTTTCTCAAAAAGATAAAAATGCAACTCCCATTTAACCCATTGATCCCACTTCTAGGAGTATATCCCAAGAAACCAGAAACACCCATCAGAAAGGATATATGCATCCCTATGTTCATAGCAGCACAATTTACCATAGCTAAGATTTGGAAACAGCCCAAGTGCCCGTCAACGGATGAATGGATTAGAAAACTGTGGTACATCTACCCAAGGCAATACTATGCTGCTGTTAAAAAGAAGGAGTTCTTACCATTTGCAACAGCATGGATGGAACTGGAGAGCATTATGATGAGTGAAATAAGCCAGTCAGTGAAATAAAAATACCAAATGATCTCACTCATTTATGGATAATTGAGACCTTATAAACTGATGAACAAAAATAAGATACAGAGGCAGAGCAGCCTTAAACAGACTGTCAAAGCAGGAAGGCTGGGGAGGGTTAGGGGGGCGGTAAGTGAGCAACCAAAGGCCTTGTAAGCATTCATATAAGCATAATGGACACACGATGTGGGGAGCCGATGTAGGGTTAAGCCTCGGAATGAACTGTTGGAAAAGTCACAAGTCCCAGCTTAGAGGGTACAGTCCTCTTAAGCATATTTAGGCTTGACCTTATGACACTCCCTAGATCTTACCTGGGGAGCTAATGGGCTGAGGGAAGTGCAGCAAGAACAAGAACAAAAACAAGTGAAACTCACAAGAATAGTGTAACTTTGGTAACCACTACCTTGTTTAACTCTGACTATAAAATAAAGGCTCAGTTTGCCGAGAGATCTTTCTCTGTGGCCTCAGCCAGGCACAGGAAGATCCATGGAGACTAAACAGAGCTAGAGAGCTATGAACGCTGTGTACATGTGAATCATTCTTCGCTGACTCCGTCCACAGCTTTGGGAACCCCTGGACCGCTGGGGCAGGACCCCAGCATATGGCGCCCGTACAGGCCGAACAGGATTCACCTAAGTAATCCCCCCCCATTGACAACCCCCACACTCGGGATGGATAGGACTCCACCAGGGTGTTGCAGACCCCCCTATAGAGGATAAGTAGGGAAAGAAGGTGGATAGTACAGAACTTAGATTGAGAAGATGTGCCATACTGAGTCTAAAGGAAAAAGACTCTGTATTGATATTTAAACACATATGCTTGCTAGCAGAGGAGTTAAGGTTACTCCCAGTAAGACGGAATGTTTTATACAAGTGTGTCCATGCTTTTCTGAGGAACGAAAGGTGCCGGAAAGGTAAATGAAGAGGCATGGGATAAGGTAGGCCCAAGGATCCTTATCCTTAACCCCACTGCAGCCTTTCCACCCTGGGAAAGTGCAGGATTGGCAAGCTCTCCCTGGGGTGATAGATCAGGACTCAGGTAATAGCAGAAAACGCCAATCCTACTCTTAAAATGGATACAAGAGAGCATTTGGGGTTTTTCTTTTTAATGCCTGTTTTGAATTGAGTAAGTGGATTTTACTTAGTTTTAACATATCAAAGTTAGCTCTTGACACAAAAGGAAAAACTAACAATCTGGCTTGAAGTTGGGGTTATGTTTTGAGGTGCTGAGGCTCGGGGGTGGAGCCAATTCACTGGTAGAAATGTGAAGCTGCAGCCTTTTGGGTTGAAGTGGGAAGTTGTGAATACAGAGGAGTATGTATGTTTATATATGGTCAGAATTCCATCCATATAAACCTTTTCTGTAAAAACAAAACAGGGGGAGAAGAATGTTATATGTTAAATTTTTAAAAAAATACAATGCAGAGGGTTGTACAAGCAGCCAAAAGGTATCCGACCTCCTGTACAATAGCCTCTGCGGAGTTAGCCCTATAGAAGGATACAAAAACCAGCCAAGAGTTTTACCAGATCTAGTAATGATGTGGGGAAGAGGTTGTGTTTTGTGTCTTTCCAGAAGGAGCAGTGCAGCCAATTTGGGTACCAGAGCATTATGAGCATCACCACAATGGACCCAGAGAAGCTCCTTGTCCCATCATTCCAAAGACTGAAAGTTGCCCAGATGATAGTAAAGCGGAAAAGAAAGATGACGAAGGCTACGCAAGGGACCGAGGTGCCAACATGGGGTCAGCTGAAGAAGTTAACAACTGAGGCCCAGCAGATGGTAGTAGAGCAAGAAGTGGAAGCTACTCCCTCAACCATGTTTCTGGCTATGTTAGCATTGGTTAGCTACCAGTCTTGCGCAGCTACATCCAAGGACTCTGAGTAAATCAGCAAAAGACACTTTCATTTAGCAGAAACTTACTTATTGCTGTTTTGCATTGCCATTGTTTTATTCTTAGTAGTTTTAAAAATGTTATGTTTAAGTTTTAAAATGTTTTGGGTTTTGCATTTGCATTATTTTGTTATTGTTTTAATAGCCAGAGTTTTGTTCTTGATGCTTAAGTTTTACTTTCATTATGGCAGCTTAAAAACTTTCATTAGAGTAGCTTAAGAGTAAAAGAAGGGTGAGATGTGGGGAGCCGATATAGGGTAAAGCCTCGGACTGACCTGTTGGCAAAGTCACAAACAAGTCCAAGCTTAGAGGGCACAGTCCTCTTAAGCATATTTAGGCTTGACCTTATGACAAGCCCTAGATCTGATCTGGGAAGCTAATGGGCTGAGGGAAGTGCAGCAAGAACAAGAACAAAAACAAGTGAAACTCACAAGAACAGTGTAAACAATTGAAACTCACAAGAACAGTGTAACTTTTGTCACCACTACCTTGTTTATCTCTGACTATAAAATAAAGGCTCAGTTTGCCTTGGGATCTTTCTCTGTGGCCTCAGCCAGGCACAGGAAGATCCATGGAGACTAAAGAGAACTAGAGAGCTATGAACACTGTTTCTGTGTGAAACATTCTTGGCCGACTCGGTCCACACCTTTGGGAATCCCTGGACCGCTGGGGCTGGACCCCGGTAACCAGACACTGTGGGTTAGGGGAGGCTGGGGGAAGCTCAAGGGTGGGAAAAGAGACAAATGTACTACTCTTTGTAATATTTTAAGCAATGAATAAAAAGGAACCAGTAAAAAAAAATAACAGAGAATCAGCCTATGAATGCATAAATAAGTGGAACGAACCAACTTGCCCTCTCTCTCCCTTCCACTCATTCTAAATTTAATTAATTAAATGTCATATCTAAGTCACTTATACTTTGGTGATTATTTAGCCTAACGTTTTGGATTGATTACATCCCATAAAGTATTCTACATTGTACACCTATGTGAAGAGAAAACCTGCCGCTATTATACTAAAACAAGATATTCTGTATCTTAAGTGTTTTCTATACTTCCATATTTCAGTAACAAATTTTTAACATAATATCAATCAGATTCCCCCTTTTAAAATGTCTTACTTTAACTGTAATTCCTGCACAGGGGACAGGGGGAGTGTCCCTCAGCCCGGCTTGCACCTTCTCCAATCTGGGACCCCACGGGAGATCCCCTATGGGATCGGGCCTAAACTGGCAGTCGGACATCCTTCTCGCAATCTGGGACTGCTGGCTGCTAACTGCTCACCTGACTGGCAGCTGTACTGCCCCTAACTGCCCTCCCCTGCCGGCCTGGTCGCCCCTAAGTGCCGCTGCCTCGGCCCCTACCACCATGGCTTTGTGCAGAAGGACATCCGGAATATGTCTGGAAGATGTCCAATCTAATTAGTATAGTACCCTTTTACTAATATAGATTATACAACATAACCTTTAAGGCAGAGTTGCATCAGTAGAAATGAAGAGACATTTCATTAAAAAATGTATATTGGTTTGATATGATTCAAATACACTTGTTTTTGACAAAAATTAAGTCTTTAAGCATAAGATTGCTTGTCCTAGCTCGTTTTGCTCAGTGGCTAGAGCTTCAGCCTGAGGACTGAAGGGTCCCAGGTTCGATTCTGGTCAAAAGCACATGCCCGGGTTGCGGGCTCGATCCCCAGGCAGGATGCGTGCAGGAGGCAGCCGATCAATGATTCTCTCTCATCAATGATGTTTCAATCTCTCTTCCTCTCCCTTCCTATCTGAAACCAATAAAAATGTACTTAAAAAATAAAAGAATAAGATTGCTTTGCTATAAAAGCCAAGTAAGGTATGTTATTCGTTGTCCCTGATGAAGTCTGAGCAGCTCAGTTGCTAAGCAACTTTGCTGGGTTCTTATCAAATGAAATCCATGGAGAAGCAACTAAATCACCATGCATTTAGGGTATAAAGACCAAAAATTGGGAGGACAGAGTATTTCTGAGATAGGAGACAGTGAGCGTCAGTGGCCAGGAGGCAGGGAAGATGGATGCGGGAATGCCCAGTGCCTAGAAGTACTGGAGGGTCTCTGATATGCAAATCTGCTGGGGGTGTGGTCAGGCCCTGTGCTCCCAGAGGTCAGGTCTGGATGGAGGGCAGGGGTGCAGTTCCAGGGAGTCCCCTTCCTCTGAGGCTCCTCCTCCTCCCCTTAACCCCCTAACCTGTCCATTTGGATGAAGTGGGTCAGAAGCAGGTACACAATGTCTGGGCAAGATGTTCCTCAGTCCCAGATCTCTCCAGGGCAGGGAGGGGTGTTTGTATTGGTTTATTTGATTCTTCTTACACATTGAAGGGGGTAACACGGGAGTGTCTGCCAGACATGCTTTTCTTCCACTAGCTCGCCAGATCTGCCCCACATGATGCCTTTTCCCTTCTTTCCCTGCTGACAGAGGTAATGCACATGACATCACCAGGGATGAAACTGGGGCCCCCTTGTGTTACCTGGAGATTGCACTCCACAGGAACCTGCCTGGTCCAGGGAGGGCTGGTGTCATTCACTGCTGGAAAGGCTCGATTTAAAACAAGCCTAAGCTTGCTGCAGTTAGATAGGCGCCGGCTGAGTTTGAGGAGGGTTTATCATTCCTTCTGTTTTTTTCCTTGGAATCCACAAACTCAATAGAGCAGAGCCAGGGACCTTCACTTCTCAGCGCCTGCTCTCCTCAGTCAGCTGCTGCATTTACTTGAAGGACGTAGAATAATTTGTAAATGATACTAAAGTGTGTACACTTAGGTCAAAGCATTATGCACTTGTTTCCTATTAATTTGTATGATTTAGGGTCCTGAGTGTTTGAGGATGTCAGCTCTTACAGGTCATAGTGATTTTAACTATTGAATTTAAACAGAGTCTCCAGTGACTCTTTCAGCTGGACGGCCTCCGGCCCGGATGCAGGGTGCCTGCTTGCACCTCTGGCGATGGCCACTTCCGCCTGGGGCCGCGCCTTGGACAGGCAGTGAGGCTTGCCTCTTCTTGACCCCTGGCCGGGTAGCGTTAGTGCTGAGCAGCGCCCGTGACAGTGGCCACTTCCTCTGGGGGCCACTCCCGGGCTGTGCCTGACAGGTCCTGGCTATTAAGCACCTGACTGGTCGTAACTAATTAGTATATATGGGCTAATTAGAATATCCCTCTTTTATTATATAGGATATGAAAGGAGTGCGAGAGGGCATTCTTCAAAGTTGCTGTCCTACAGGGTGTGACAGGCAAACACGGGTGGAAAGTAACACAGATTCAGGGCCAACAGTGCCCCAGCAGCGCCATCCCGAGCCTCTGCCCGCCCCAGCGCGGGATCCAGGATCCAGGCCTGTCTCGTGTGGGTTGGGGCGGGAGGCAGCAAGATCTGACTAGCTGCCCGACCCAGTGTGGGATCCGGCCTCCGGGCCTGTCGTGTGCGGGTCGGGGCAGGGCGGGAGGCAGCAGGATCTGACTGGCCGCCCGACCCAGTGTGGGATCCGGGCCTACCATCTGGGACTGGGGGAGATGGGGCAGACACTGCGAGATTGGGCCTGCCATCTGCCACCAGGGGAGCGGGCCTAAGACAGCAGGTGGTAATCTCCTGAGGGGTCACAGACTGTGAGAGGGCACAGGTTGGGCTGAGGGACAACCCTGCCCCCGCCAATGCACAAATTATTGTGCACCAGGCATCTAGTATAAATATAGATGCTCAAAGTCACTAATCATCCTAGAGATGCAAATCAAAACAACAATGAGGTACCATCTCACACCTGTGAGAATGGCAATCATCAACAAATTAACAGATGACAAGTGCTGGAGAGGATGGAGAGAAAAAGGAACCCTCTTGCACTGCTGGTGGCAATAAAGACTGGTGCAGCCACTATGGAAACAGTATGGTGTTTCCTCAAAAAATTCAAAACGGAACTCCCATTTGATCCAGTGATCCCACTTCTAGGAATATGTCTCAAGAAAACAGAAACAATCAGAAAGGATATATACATCCCTATGTTCATAGAGGCACAATTTACCATGGCTAAGATTTGGAAACAGCTTAAGTGCCCATCAACAGGTAAGTGGATTAGAAACCGTGGTACATCTACCCAATGGAATACTATGCTGCAGTAAAAAAAGAAGGAATTCTTACCATTTGCAACAGCATGGATCGAACTGGAGAGCAGTATGCTAAGCAAAATAAGCCAGTCAGAGAAAGATAAATATCAGATGATCTCATTCATTTGTGGAATATAATGAACATAAACTGGTAAACAAAATAGAACCAGAGTCATAGAAGCATTTAACAGACTGTCCAACTTCTGAGGAAAGACAGGGGGTGAGGTGTTAAGAGAGCAACCAAAGGACTTTTATGCAAGCATATGAGCATAACCAATGCACACAAACAGTAGGGGTGTGAGGGCATATGCTGTGGGTGGGGGCAGCCAGGGAGAGGTCAATGGGGGGAAAGGGAGACTTATGTAATACTTTAAACAAGAAAGAATTTTAAAAAATAGAATAAAAGGAAAACATTTACAATAACATTTAGGATTAGATTAAAGTAACATAAATAGTATTGCCAATTAACATGAACAGAGAGTAATGATGCTTATCTCAGATACATTTAATGATGTGACCTGTGGCTTTTCATAGTCTCGCACTTCATTTAGAGATCATTTTTATGCTGAAATTGCCCGGTTAGACCATCTTATAGAAGGCCACAGTTGCAAGTTTAAACTGCACTGGCTGGTAAACTTTGCAGGCACAAATCACTATCCATTAGGAATCCATAGTGATTGATCCTTGGTGCACAGGCATGACAATTTAGAATCCAGAAATTACAGCACTCTGAAATAGGGAGCAGCTAATGACCTCACTGGGATCTCCACTGAAGGAGCCAACATGATCTATCCAATACCTAATATTAAAATAATTCACATATTGTATTTTAATATTTGTAGAATACTTTAGCGTCCTCTATACAAACTGATAAAATACTGTGAAACTCTTTTTGAACTTTAACATATAGGATACATCTTTACATTCCTCCCATACCTCCAACTTTATAGCTTTGAGCTCCTATTGCATTTCTCTTGTTCCAGTGCCATACTGGAGACATTGCTGCTAACACCTACATTGCAATCAAGTTATGCCCCAAACCAAAACAACCTTGCTAATCCTGCCCACAATCATTCATTCAAAAAACAGATCAGGGTTTACCAAGCGGCAAGGAATAGAACTACATACATGAGTGAAAGCAGCTCCTACTCTCGAGAAACTCATAATAAAGTGGAGAATATAAAATAGCCTCAAAATAATCCCAGCTCTTTCCTTTAATTACTTTTAATGCAACATAGGCCTAATTACTTTGATTTTGCATGCTACTGAATATTAATTAGAAAATGTCAAACATTTCTAAAGACAAAAAAATTACCCATTCATTCTCATATTACATATATATGATTTATATACATATTACCTCAATCTTCTGTTTATAGAGATATTTAACATCTCAACTTTGTTTCTTTTTTAAAAAATATATTTTATTGATTTTTACAGAGAGGAAGGGAGAGAGATAGAGAGTCAGAAACATCGATGAGAGAGAAACATTGATCAGCCGCCTCCTGCACATCCCCTGGGGATGTGCCCCCAACCCAGGTACAGACCCTTGACCGGAATCGAACCCTGGACCCTTCAGTCCACAGGCCGATGCTCTATCCACTGAGCCAAACCGGTTTCGGCTCAACTTTGTTTCTTTAAAAACAAGTCCCTGTAAACTGGGCCTCTGGTCCTATTTAAGTCATAGTAAAGATGTCTGGTTCCCCTGGTTACTTTTTAAAAAATTTATCTTTATTGCTGAAATTATTACAGCTGTCTCCCCATCTCTCCCCTTCCCCAATAAGCACCTCCACCCTATATATGTCCATTGCAGGTCTTCATCACACTTTTGTCTGTGTCCCAGGGCTATGCATGTATACATATGAGTTGCCCTGGTTAATGTCTCTCCACCCATATCCTACCCCTACCTTCCTTCAGATTCCTCAGACTATTCCATGCTTCTATGTCTCTGGATATACTTTGTCCATCAGTTTATTTAGTTCATTAGATTCCCTGGTTCCTTCTTATCTTTGTTTTGCTTTTCAATTTAATTTATTTTTATTGTGGTAAAATATACCTAACAAAATGTATTACTTTAACCATTTTTAAATGTGTAATTCAGTGTCATTAAGTATAGTCACAATATTGTGTAACCATCATCCACTGTCATTTCCAGAACTTTTTATCAGAACTAACAGATATTCTATACAAATTAAACACTAAGCTCTCATTTCTCCCTAAGTCCAGTGCCTTGTAATCTCTATTCTACTTTCCATCTCTTTGAATTTGTCCACTGTAGATATCCCATATAAATGGAATCATGTATTTGTCCTTTTTTTCCCCTAGCTTGCTTCATACTTGCCATGTTTTCAAGGTTCACCTACTAAAGCATGAATCAGAATTTCATTACCTTTGTAAAATGAATAATAGTCTCTTGTATGTATATATAACTGTTGTTTGTCCATTCCTCTGTTGATAGACATTTAGGTTATTTCCACCTCTACATTATCGTAAATAATGCTTCTATGAGCCTTGGTGTACACATATGGTATTTTAATGTATACCATAAAATAGAATTGTTGGGCCTGGCCAGTGGGGCTCAGATGATTGGGCACCATCCCTTGCACTTAAAGTTTGCCCATTTGATTCCCGGTCAGAGCTCATATCCAGGTTGTGGGCTCCATCCCTGGTAGGGGCACATACAGAAGGCAACAGATTGATGTTTTTCTGTAACATCAATGCTCTTTCTCTTTCCCTACCTCCCTCCCTTGCTCACTCCCTCTCCCATTTTCTCTCTAAGCATGCCCTTGGGTGAGGATAAAAAAAAATAGCTATGGTACATATACACATGGAATAATACTTGACCATTAAAAAGAAATCTTACCTTTTGTGACAGCATGAATAGACCTAGGTGGTATTATGCTTAGTGAAATACGTCAGGTAAAAAAAGACAAATACCGTATGATTTCACTTACATATGAAATCTAAAGAACAAAATAAACAAAAAAATAGAAACAGATTCACAGATAAATACAACAGAGTGTCAATTGACAGAGGAGATGAAGGCTGTGGGCACTGGGTGAAAAAGGTGAAGGGACTAAGAAGTATAAATTGGCAGTTACAGTATAGTCACAGGGATGTAAATTATAGCACAGGGACTAATCAATATCGTAATAACTATGTATAGGGCCATGTAAGTACTTGAAATATTGGGGGAACAAGTCTGTAAATTACATGATTTTCTAACCACTATGCTGTACACCTGAAAGTAATCTATATATGTATAAAAACCCAGGGACCGGAAAGCCGTAATGACTGGAACATCTGATCACTATTACGCCCTCTGTGGTCAATGAACCGGCCAATCCGGGGTTGGGCCTGCTAGCCAAACTCTTGTGGCCCTTCCTCCAGGCCAACCCCGCCCCCGATGGGCTCACCCTGTTCCTGATTGGCCCCCCACCCCAATAGGAGGTGGGGCTGGTGGCCAACCTCCTGCAGCCCCTCCCCCTGGGTAGTCCTACCCCCAATGGGACCCCACCACCTCACTCAGCCTGCAGCCCCTCTACCCAGCTGGCCCTGCCCCTGATTGCCACCCTCTACCTCAATAACGGGCACGGCCAGTCAACCAACCTCCTGCAGCCCCACCCCATTGCTGGCCCCACCCCCAATTGGCACCCCCACCCCAATTGGTTGCGGGGCACACCGGCCAATCACCCACAGCCCCTTCACCCATCTGACCTGGCCCTGATCGGGGCGGTCAGGCTGGACAACCTCCCACCTCCTCCTCCTCCCGACAGGCCCAGCCCTGATCCACCCCAATCTGGGCCTGGCCAGCTGAACTGCACCCGTGCACAAATTTGTGCACTAGGCCTCTAGTACTGAATAATATTAAATGTAAACTGTAACTGAAAATAAAAGAAGTATACCTTAAGAACAGGCAAGGTGTTGAAAACTAGTTGTCTTTGATCTCAAAGAACTTATAAAGGAGCTGTGAGAGGTAAACAAATCCAACAAATTATGATGTATGCAACGAAATGAGAAGGAGATTGTGCTCTGCCAACATATACTAGAGTATTCTTTAAATAACACAGAAAAGGCAATCCAGGAGCAGTGACATCTAACTTGACAGCTGAAGGTGTTTGGGAAGATTGCCTGCTAAAAATTTGGAGGGAGTAGAGAGGTAAGTGGAGTGGAGAGTATTCCAACCAGAAGGAACTATCTAAAGGAAGCTCAAAACAAAAAAGTTTGATGTGTTGACAAAACTGAGACTGCAGTATGACTACAGTGTAAGAGTGGAGAGAGAAGGTTATAGAAAGAAGGCTAAGGGGTGCATCCCAAGTAAGGAGTGTGCAGGAGGCAGCTGATCCATGTTTCTCTCTCATCGATGTTTCTAACTCTCTATCCCTTTCCCTTCCTCTCTGTAAAAAATCAATAAAATACATTTTTTTTTTAAAAAAAGAAAGAAATTAACAGAAACCAAAAGCCTGAAGTATTTTGAATTGAATTTGAACATTAAGGTCAGTATGGTGACAGAATCAGATTTGCACTTTGTAAAGGCGGCTCCCTCTGATTACCCTGGGAAGAAAGGATAAACACAGGCAAGACTGGAGGCAGGAAGACCACTTGTTCACCTTCAAGTCACCTATACTTAGAACATACCCTGGCACATAATAAGCATTTGATAGTTATTTGTTGACTAAGTGAACGATGCAAAAATAATATCCAGGGTCAAGAACTGCTGAGAATACCTCATTGTAATTATTGCGTCAATGATCACTACAAGACATACACAAGACACAGGAAAATGAGAGAGGGAATGATACAATCCCTTACAATGTTATCATCCTATCTAATAAAGAGGGAATATGCAAACTGACCATCACACCATCATGAAGATGGCAGTGCCCACAGCGGAGGTGTGGTTTCTGAAAAAAAAATGGTTGCACTCACAGTAGAGGCTGAGTCCCTGTAACAAGCCTTAATGAGCAATCAGCAGGGACCTGAGGCTGTGTGGCGCTGGGTCGGGGCAGGGGACCTGAGGCTGCAAACCCTGCCTAGTGGGGCTTGACAGGGGACCTCAGGCCCCGACCACTGCCCCAGCCCAGTGGACCTCAGGCCATACCCCCTGCCCAGCAGGGCTTGACAGGGGACCTCAGGCTGCCCCCCCCACCCGGGCGCTGTGGCAGGGGACCTCAGACCGTGTCCCCCACCCTGGCATTGGGCCAGGGACCTGAGGCTCCACCCTCCAACAGGTGGGGCTTGATGGGATACCTGAGGCTGCACTCCCCCCTCCACCTGGTGGGGTTTGACAAAGGTGGGGACGGCTGGGTCTGGATCTCATCCAATGGGTGTGGGGCTGGCTGGGTCGGGGTCTGGGTCTCATGTGATTTTGGTAGGCTGGGACTTGATTCAGTCCCACAGTGCACCCCAGACTCTGATAGGAGAAAGATTTTCATATACATTTTACTAATTTTTTTTCCATCTCTGACACTTCTATTATAGATAAAGGGCAGATAGCAATATTAAAATATTTCTTCTAATTTATCCCCTTTTAATGTGCATAAATTTTGGGCACCAGGCCACTAGTTTCATTATAATCACCTTTAGAATGAATGTGGTGAGAATTTCTGCCTACCAAGTTGGTTGTTAGATTTAAAATATAAAGGACTGTAGAGGTAGCACAGGCAGGGACATTTTGAAGCTATTCTTCTTTCCTGGGAAGGGGAGGAGGGTGAGTGTACTCAAACTTTCATCTTGCTGTCAATCTTCCTCTTGTTCTCTGTAATCACACTGTGTAATACAGCGGTTCTCAACCTGTAGGCCGCGACCCCTTTGCTGATCAAACGACCCTTTCACAGGGGTCGTCTAAGACCATCCTGCATATCGATATTTACATTACGATTCATAATAGTAGCAACATTACAGTTATACAATAGCAACGATAATAATTTTATGGTTGGGTCACAACATGAGGAACTGTATTTAAAGGGCCAGAAGGTGGAGAACCACTGGATACAACCCAAATTTGAAAGATATGAGGAAACTTGTTACTACATAGCTTTTTTTCAAAGCTTAATTCATGATTGCTTTAATTTCCCAAAGCCCATAACTTGCTCTACTAACAAGACAAAAGATGTCCAAATGCCTAGCAACCCATTTTCCACTTTTATAAATAAAAGGTGCACCTTTTATTTTGTTTTTCATTGGTTGTTTTTTTTCCTTTCTTTTTTTTTCCATTAAATTTTATTGGGGTGACATTAGTTAACATGAACATTTAGGTTTAACGTGTGGATTACTAACTTGGTGCACCTTTTAGTAATGACAAGTCAAGGACTCATCGTGCAGGAAAGGCTTCTCTCCAGGAGCAAGTGAGAGGTACTGCTTTTGCACATTAGTCTCAGTTCAAGGTCTCCAGACACTCACTGCCAAATCTTCTAGCCAGAGATGTCCTCGCAAGTTCCTAGAGGTAAAACCGTTTTGAAAATCAGTGAGCTCCTGCATTTTCCATTCCAACTTAGCCATAATGCCTTGACGCAGCCAGGCAGACCAAGAGATGGCAATGGGGCAAGGGAGAGAGAACACAGACCGCCTCTGCAAGGTCAGAAGCATGGCGTGGATTTCACGCAAACAGGTCCCATCAGCATTAATGTGCTGGAAATTTATTTCCTTGTCAGAACCTCAGCTTCCTCATCTATGAGCTGAGGCCATTGGAATGGATTCCCTATATATCTCTTTCAGAACTAATCTCCAGTGTCCTGCATTGAACATTCATCCAAGTGAAAGCACTGTGTCTGAAGGTTCTTCTCAGCCTTCTGTTTTATTAATGTTGTAGTTTGTGTTTTAAGAAAAGAATGTCTCCAGTTTTCCTGGGGACTGTGGACAGCTATGGATGATGGGGACGAATGTGTGAAGGTTGGGGGAGGCCAGGTCCTGGTCCAGTGGCCTAGCTACAGCAAGTAACCAGTGGTGTGGCTCAATTAATCGCTTTGCTGGTCTGAGTGCCATTTTCCTTCACTGTAAAATAAGCCAGAGGACACATAAGGATCGATAACCTTAGTTACCACTAGACAGAGCTTTGTTAGCTGGAGACCGGTTTCAGGTTTCCGCTGTACCATTGTAACTCTCGTATCCTGTGAGTTTTACACACACACTTGCACCACCTTTTCATTAAGCGAATACATGTTTAAAAATCTGTAACATAGAATTTGACATATTTCCTTCCATTGGCAAAACCTGCTGTTGTATTCCTAGCCCACGATGTCCATGCTTTGGAGGGTTTATAGGGCCCCCTTCATTTATCACCATCATGATTTTATGAACAAAACTTGAATCTGGCCCTAAGAAAACTAAGTAAAATGACAAAGAAAGCAGCCCATTCTGATGCAGGTCGTTAACAGGCATGAGGAGGCCCAAAGCTGTTCCCCAGCTTGCAGCCCTCATTCCACAGCTGGCAGCACAAAGCGCAGTGACACAGCCATGCAACCTCACCTTCTTAAGTGGGAGTGCTCTGGCAGGGGCAGCCAAGATGCGCCTGGTGAAGGAATGCTGCCACCACAGAGACAGCCAGGCTGCCAGCCAGAAGTTTCACCATCATAGCATGGAAATTGGTTTAGTTAATATAATAAATTCCATCCCCAACTTCATTTAATAGGAAATGCCTACTATTTGGAACCTGTGCACTAATGCCTGGTGATTTTCCATGGGGGTTTGAGCTGCATTTTCTGGGAAAATGTAAGGTATGTATGTGTCATATATATATTCTCTCAGATGTGTATATCTGAGAGCACAGAGGATAGAGGAAACAGAATTATGAAACTTGGCAGCAACATCTCAGAAGCAAGATGTGCAAAAGATTCTATCTAGATTATAATTTCCCAAGTCTAACACAGTCAATTTCCAGAAACATGTCCCACCTTTCATGTTGACAGGAAGATGGCTCCTTCACTGCTGGCCGTTTGATGGGAATCTTTTTGACCCCTGACCTCGGAGCATCCTCTGCGTGTGTATCTTCGAGATTTGAAACCTGAGTGCCAGAGACATGCTGGTTGTGCACAATCGGCAATAGCAAAGGGATGTGCAAGATTCCAGGGATAAGTTTTTGTTTTGTTTTTATTGATTTTTAGAGAGAGAAGAGGGGCGAGATATAGAGAGATAGAAACATTGGTGAGAGAGGAACATCACTGGTCAGCTGCCTCCTACATGCCCCACACTGGGGATTGTGTCCACAACCCAGGCATGTGCCTCAACCGGAATCAAACAGACAACCTTCTGGTTCCTGGGACTAAGCTCAACCTCTGAGCTACACTGGCAGGACAAAGTTTTGTTTAATCACTTGATGTAGGCAGGAAGAAACCATCTCAGAGAGATTGGGCACTCCCCGGTGGTCACACAGCCAGTGGGGGAAAAGCAGGAACTGCAATGCTTTCAATAGGTGTGATGGCTCCCAAGAGCTTCCCATTTCTGGCAGGTGAACATGTGACTTTTCCAGGTCGGGAAGAGAATCTGGGCAGCTGTTAAAGGTAGGGTCTTCCCCAAAGAAGTGACCTTAGAAACAGCGTGCAGGGGAGGATTTATCTGGGCCGTTCCTGGTTTCTGAAATGTGTCATCTGAATCTTTATCCTTTAACAAGTGTGAGATTCAGAGCAGGACTGTCGCTGTAGACCCTGCTCTCGGAGCGCACCAGGAAGGCCATCATTCGGCAACGCTGGCAGCTGTACTTGGGGCTGTGTGATTTGTCCCGTCTCTGACCCACCACGGATTGTGAGGGGGCCAGATGCTCTGCTCTTCCATGGGAATGACTATCAGTCTCATTATTTCAATGAACCTCTGGAGTGAAGTAATCACCTTTTCAAAACAGACACAAGATGAGAAGAGGGGATACGGCCATGCAGGTAAGAACCCTGACTGGGCCCAGGCCAGGTGTGTTGAAGGGAAGCTCAGTGAGCACAGTGATATCCTGGGCCCTGTGAGGACCCGGGTGGGTGTGACACTGCAGTTCCCAGTGCAGCAGGATAAAGAGGAGAGCAAATAGCTATACACAGGTTGTGGGCAGTGCCTATCCCAACAGTGAGGATGTCCTAATGCTAACCTGTCGTGATGGTTCTGGGTGGCAGGTCTAACCCAGTTACAGACCTAGTGTGTATCTGTGTGGGCCTATGGAGGCACTGTGAAGGCGGGAACAGGCCGAGAGGTGGGTCTGTGGTCAGGAGGCTGAAGCTGGGGCAGGAGGGAGAAGCTGGGGCAGGAGGGAGGCTTGAGTGACCACACACACCCTCCCATACGTGCCCTCCACCCCCCACCCCCCACCCTACAGCAGGAATCCAGTTTCCTCCAGGGAACAGGACTGCACACTGGGAGCTGGAAAGGACAGGCGGCCTCTGAGAAAACAGGGCACACCCTTGTCCAGGTGCCCCACATGCCCAGGTCCACCAAGCTGGTGCACCCTCAGGTGCAGGTCCCATGGCCTCCCCTGGGCCCAGTAGCAAGTCCACCACCTGGCGCCTCTGGCCCCAGACAAGTGGTGCAGTATCAGCCTCCCCTCCCCAGCACACCCGACCCACATGGACATCACTCCTGTGGACAGACAGACAGCTTCACTCCTGCGGGGCAACCGAGCCATGGCTTCTGACAAGTGGGAGAGACTCAGAGGGATGCCTAGAGTGAGACCTTTGTCCTTCCACCCGCACTGGTGGTGGGTGCTCCCCTGGGGCTCTGCTTACCTGCAGGTCCCCGCAGGACAGGGTGGTCACAGCCACACCCAGGAGCCTTCAGCCTGGAATAAAGGGAGCACAGGGACAACAGGTTGTCACCACGTGTACAGGCCTCCCTGACCCAAGCGCTCCACTCCCACAGCTCCTGCCCAGGAGGTTGAGAGCAAGTGTCCACGGCATCAGACCACATGCCCTGTGAATCAAAACGCGTGCCCCATGTGTCTGAGTGCATGCCCCCAGCGTCAGGGCGCGTGCCCCCAGTGTGGACAGTGTATGCCCCGGACCTCAAGAGCGCCTGTGGCTTGCCCACACGAACAGGCATCTAGAGCAGAACAGAGGTCGCTTCTGCAGGACCACTTTCAGGGCAACAAACCAGAGACAGTAGAGAAAGCTGGGGGGGTGGGGGGAATCCCAGGGCTGAGGGGCCGCTAAGCACTGTGGGCCGGGCTCCAGGCCCTTTCTGGGTGCTGGCGGCGAGTGTGGGAAAGACGTGCATGGTGTGGAGGGCTTGAGCCAACCTGGTGGACAGGTCAGGGGTTAGGGAAGAGAAACAGCGGAAAGGGGCAAGTTTTTGTGGCTAAAGATTCACGTCTGGAAACACGAATTTTGAGGGTTATGTCTGCTGCCAAAGTCAGCTGCAAAGCTGGTCAAACCCCACATGGAGGGAGGACCAGGGCGTCCAGGTCTCACATAGAGATTTCCAGTCCGGTCCGCGGGAAATGGGAGCGTGGTTCTTACTGAGGAGATGGGGCGGTCAGCTCCAGCCTCTGGAGAGCACAGGGGCCTGGCTGGGCCTGCCCACCGCGTGTGCACTCACCTGCTGTCCTGCTCCTGCACAGCAGCGTCCCCACCTGCCAGCCAGGCTCCCAGAGGCTGCCCCGACCCCCACCCCCAGCCATCACTTGGTGGCTTTCTTGGGGTGCTGGGCCCCTGCCCAGTCGGCCTTGTGCTGCATGAAGACCAGCGCAGGTTACACTGCGTCCTCCGTGGGGAAGGGGGTCATAGGCTCAGGGCCTCTGGTCCTTGTGGATTCGGAATTCAGCAAAGGCTGCAGACCCTTGTCCTGGAGGCCTGGTGTGGTAGCTGGGAGGTGGCAGGGTCCAAGCCACTGCCTTCCTCGCTGGGCACTTCACTGCTGGGCGCAGCTCTGCAGGGTCCTCTGCAGGATGGGAGGAGTCTGGCAGATGAGGATGTGGCAGGGATGTGCCCAGTTCTCCAGCCCACAAGCGGATTCCATGGACACCCCCTCTCTGGAATGGAGGTGCCCAGATAGAAGGCTGGCAGGGCGGCTCCTTCCTTCCCGCATCTGTGTCCACCGGCATCCATGGAGCCTGCCCTGCGGGGAGTAGCCCCAGACACCCGTTGGCCCTGTGGCAACAGGATGTCTTACCCTGCGCTCAGGGCCCTGGCTCCCTGGGATCTGGCAGCAGTGTTTGGGGCGCTGTGGGAAAAGTAGAAGGGGGTGGGGAGAGGAGAGTGAGCTCCTGGTGCTGTAGGGACAGGCTTATGCCCTTATGCCCGCTGTCACAGGCTTTCTCCTGGCTGATCCAGGGAAGGGAGGGCGGGATGAGGGGTGGAGTCTGCGGAAAGAGCAGGTGTTCTTAGGGTTCTGGGGCCTGGAGGGAAGACCTTAAATGTCTGGCACATGAAGTCTGAATTTTGTTGTGTGCTTCTCTGTCATTAAGTGCAGGCACTGTTTACAACATAATCTTCAGTGTTGTCTCAAGCTTCCAAGAGCCATCCAAAATGCTATCTAATGACAATCCTTGGACTTTAGACAATAATATTATTAGTAGTATCCAGTTACATCCAGGTTCTAAGGATGTAACTAGATGCTATTTAAAAGAAACTGAAGCTCATCAGATCATTTCCCATTCCACTGTGTTCTCCACATGTTAATATATTGCTCATTCTTGTCACCAGACTTAAATCTTTTATACTGTTGAACGTTAATCTCTGCTTCCCTGATTTTTTGAGGTGACCTTTCTCTCCTATTCTTTTAGTAAAAGAGACCGCTCCCTCTGGTCCTTGGGGGAGGGGGTGGAGGGGAAATTATTTGATTGAAGGGTTTGTAAATGTTTGTACATTTTGCAATTGCTGTACACGTCTTTTTCTTCCTGATATGTTTTCTGTTCTTCTCCAAAACGTGTACAGTAATTGAACGTTGTGTTCACTTCTTTGCCATCGCCAAGGGCATTTGTAGGTTTCCTGCCCTCCTGACAACATTTGAGTGTGTTTAGGAAATTCTGTTTGGAGCCCGAGGCTGGGAAAGGGGATAGAGGGGCTGCAGGGCAGGGAGGGCCAGCATTCTGACCCACTGCCTTCCCTGCCAGGTGGGCATGCGGAGGGAACGCGGCCGTGATTGGCCCCTCGTAACCAGGTGACCACAGACTGTGTTCTGGTTGGCTGGGGCCGGCCAGGAGCCCTGCCTTCAGTTGAGAAGCGGCTGTGGCAGGTGGTGGAGCTTCGGCTGTGCTCTCTCCTTGCAGTGGTTGTGGTTCTCAGCAGTTGCCTGATCAGCACACCTTTTAAATACGTGAGACTGCTGGCTGTCCTCACAGACTAGTCAACTTCGTGGAGGCGGCAGCAGCTGACAGCTGGGCAGGGGCGGCGGGGGCCCCTGGGTTTGCCCTTTTGGGGGTTGGGCGGGCGGGGGGTGGTGGTTAGGGGGACTGTTGAGTGAAGGCAGTGTGACAGCAGCGTGAGTAGAGGTTCCTCATGGGGAACAAACTCAGCTGCTGCCTGAAGCCCAATGCCAGTCCCAAGGTGGGCCAGAGCTTGGAGTGGGTGAATCCACACCCTGAGTCTGATGCCTGTGAGGTGACTCAAGCTGCCCGGGCACATGAGGACTTGGGTTTCCAGTTCTGCAAATGCCACCCTGTGCTGCGCCTCAATGACCTGCAAATGCCCAAAGGTAAGGAGTGGCAGGGGTTCGCTGATCTCAGTCACACCTCTGGGCGCTGCTGACCCCAGGACCCCCTGGATGGGCACCACCTCGGACTCCTCCTTGCCTTCTCTCTGGCACCCCACACCTTTATTTTCCCTGTCATGTCTGGCCAGTTTCTTTCCCTGTTCAGTACCCAAATGCCCAGTTCTTTCTTCCATCCCCATTCAGCCTGAGACACTCCAGGTGGCCCTTCTGTTCGTGGCTCTGGTTAGTGTCTCCTGGGACTCCAGGAAGAATTTGGGGTATATTCTCTCCTTTTTCTCAGTGAAAACTTTAACATCCCAACTTCCAAGGTACCCTCCAATCTCCCGATCCTTACCTAGCCTTTTGGTTCTTAGTGAAGGAATCAGGTAGGGCCCAGTGATAGATACCCTTGTTTCTATCTGTTAAGACAGTTAATACTCTGAACAGTTCCACTGCAAAGATTTTAAGGGTTGTTATGTAAACTCAACATCGATAACCGACATAGAACCTATATAGTGTTACTACATTGGCTGTTTTCAGTTGCATGGATAGAAGCTATTTATTCCTTCCAACTTATAATTTGAACACAGAAGGAAATGGTGGGAGAGGGAACTCGAAAGTTCTCAAATCATGTGAAGTGTTACTGCCAGTCCTACAGAGAATAGTTGCTTGTTTGTTTTTTTTTACTTATAGGAGAACCCAGGGAGTTCTGATTACTTTGATATGTCCACGCTGACGCAAAATTTCCACAGTCTTACTTCAGCGACCTAACAGACTTCCCTGTCACATTGCTTGTTCTAAAGGAGCGTGGGTGGTTCACAAGAGTGTTGGTCAAAAGTTTCTAAAGAGAACACACATATGTAGACTTTAGTTTGTAACATAAGTCTTGGCAGTTAAGATGTAAAATTGTGCACAAGAATGTTTGTCTTCATCGTTTCCCCTACTGCCAGTAGGTTTCTGTTTAACTGTAAGAATGTTGAGGTCAAAGTTCTGAAGACCAGATGCCTGAAGGGGCTGGGGAAGGGAGAAGTGGGAGGAGAGAGGGAGAAGAGAGGAAATATGGTACTTGGTTTAAAATAATTCTGGGTAACAATATAGCTAATGAGACTGCGATTTGTGAAGTAGAAAACATACATTTACGAAGATGTTAAAGCCTCTTTTACCCTTTTTTTTCATTTAAATGGCAGAAATTATTTCATAGAGAAAACACATCACAGCTCTTACTCTATGTAAACTCTAGTTGAGCCTTTCATTTCTTTAGAAGTTAGAATAATTAAGCCTAGGGGTTCACCTGGATGGTGGCTATGTCTTTATAACTGAAAAGTACTCCCTGTTCAGTATATGAAAATAGTATGAAAAAAACGAGCAAATTACGTGAATTAATGAATTGTACCTTAAACACAAAGCAAGTGAGAACCTGTGAAAATTTCTGTTCACTCTGTTTAGTGCTGTAAGGCAAGCCTCTGAGTGATTTTATAAACCAGGTAGTAGATGGGTGGTGTTGGATGAGAGACCAAAATAGGAACTTCATATACTTCTCTGAAGATTTACAACTCACTCCCATGTATAGCCCATTTGGTCCTTCTAACTGCAAACAAGTCCCGTGTATGTTCTTCTATTGCTGATGAAGAAACGGAGACTTGGAGATGTGAACGGATGTTTAACCAGCCCCTGAACAGGAGAGGCTGACAGGCAGGGGACAGATGCGCCCAATTCAATTTGGTGATGCATCCAGCGCTCCTTAGAATGCAGACTGTATGTTATAAACTCTCCACAAAGTGAGCTTATTTAACTTGCTCCAGTCTTGATTATTTCCATTTGAAATTATTGTATACAACTCAGAAGCAACAATTACTACTCCATCTATGTCTAAAACAGCAACAACAACAACCTGATGAACAAAATAGATCCACAGACATAGAAATATGAAACAGCTGATGAATCTCAGAGGGAAGGCTGGAGTGGGTGGGTGGGTGGGTGGGTGGGTGGGACTAGATCAGCCATGGGCAAACTGCGGCCCGCGGGCCGGATCCAGCCCATTTGAAATGAATAAAACTAAAAAAAAAAGACCGTACCCTTTTATGTAATGATGTTTACTTTGAATTTATACTAGTTCACACAAACACTCCATCCATGCTTTTGTTCCGGCCCTCCGGTCCAGTTTAAGAAACCATTGTGGCCCTCGAGTCAAAAAGTTTGCCCACCCCTGGACTAGATCAAGCAAAGAAGTTGCGTGCATATATGCATAACCCATGGACACAGACAGCAGGGTGGTGAAGGCCTGGGGGTTGGCTAGACGGGGACAATTGTGGAAAATAGGGGACATCTGTAATACTTTGAACAATAAAGATTGAAAAAAATCACTTTGATGAAAGTATAAAAAGTCACTGTTGTGAAAGTTTCCCCATAGATTAAAGCATTGAGCTTTTATATTATCCTTTTAAACGTGCCACGATGAATAGCCCCAAGTAAGCCACAGCTAACTAAATAAGTTCATTCTGTGAATGGCGTTAGAATTAGCCAAATGGTGAAGAATATTTGCCAAATACAGCTCATGTGATTTTGGCATATTTGATATATTAGCAGGTATCTGACAGTAATTGGCCACAGTTTAACTTGTTTCTTAACACTGTTTCTGAAATTTGCTGGTAATATCAGGGTGAAAGAGAGTGACTGTATTTCTAATTGATAGGTAGAAGTGGGGAAACACATAAATAATCCATAGATTATTTAGGTGCATGTTAAAAAAAAAAAAGTCTAAGACATAGCCTGGTTTTACTGCACATGTATAGCAAGATTCTGCAATTTTGAATTTTCTCAGTAGAATTTTTATATTGTTGCCTTTACTAAAATTGGCTGATTACCGTTACTTAAAAAGTCTTCCCGACAGTAAGTGATATAAATTGATGTGTAGCTATTTTTTAAATTACGAATTTTTCTACTCAACAAAATTGTATGCCTTTTTCTCTTCTTACTTCAGGTTTAATTCCTTCTGACCATCCTGGGGCTGGCACAATTTTCCGGAAGAAATGTCAAATGACCGGTAAGTTAAGATAGGATTTAGGTCACAGGTTTTTGTTTGAACAAATAAAAAACATTTCAGTTGTTTACATATGAGGATTGAATTTGTGATCTTTCATAGTGCTCAAGCAAAGGATCCTGTCTCACATTAGAATAGGAAGCTATTCAAACTCTCTCACTCTCTCACCCTATGTAATGCTGTCAGGGTTCATCAGAGGAACAGAGCCCTATGGGGTTCCCCAGAAGCCTAGCAGGAGCATGTGCAACTATGTCAATTTCCTGTGTCCTGTTTGACTTTACTGTAGGACTTTACTGCTTCTGCCTGCCTGCGTATTTCCTTAATGTTACGTTCAGTCCCGTTTACTTGCTTAAAAAGGCACGCTGGCCGAAGCCGGTTTGGCTCAGTGGATAGAGCGTCGGCCTGCGGACTGGAAGGTCCCAAGTTAGATTCTGGTCAGGGGCATGTACCTGGGTTGCGGGCACATCCCCAGTAGGAGATGTGCAGGAGGCAGCTGATCGATGTCTCTCTCTCAAGGATGTTTCTAACTCTCTATCTCTCTCTCCCTTCCTCTCTGTAAAAAATCAATAAAGTATATTTTTTTTAAAAAAATAAAAAAATAAATAAAAAGGCACGCGGATTGAGTCTTTCAGTTGATTGTGACAGTTGAAGTATAGGTAGGGAAGAGTCCATTTAATTTGAATCCACGCAGCTCAAAAAAGAGTGGGGGTTCTAACATGCGTTTTCATGGCATGTGTGCATGACTGTCTGGAGTTGATTATTTTGCTTGGGAATGCTGCATTTCTCAGTTTCTTCCAGAGCCAGGGGCTGCTCACCTGTAGAGAGAGGGTGAGAGAGTAAAGGAAGTGCTATCCCATGCCCCTCTCCCCAGTCCTAAGGAATGTGTGCCTATGATGCCCCTCCCATGTTAAAGGAGGCAGAGTGGGAAACAGAGTTCAGCCCAAGACCCTCTTTGGAGCTTTTATGTTTCTTCAGATCTTTATTAGAGCAAAATGATTTTGTGTGTTGTACACTTGTTTAGTTAGGTTAGCCGCATCATTTTAAAGTTTAAATTGGATAGGTTACTTTGCAGTTGAGTAGAGACGCATTTAATTTCTTAGTAAGATATTGTAGGTGGTTACCTAAGTGGTTCAGGATGCTTGCAGGTGCCTGGCCAGAAACTGGTTCTTAGAGCCTCAACTATTAGACCCTGGTGATTCAAGTACAGAGGGTGTCCACGTAGAATTGGAAACTACGACTGAGTAGTGGCTCAGAGGCACAACAGATAAGCTTTTTTATTATCTAAGTTTCTCCCCTGGCTTTGCCCTTTGCCCTTTCCTTCTGGACATGAGAGACTTTCATTTGTACCTAAAAAGAATATCCATTAGGTCAAAAGTGTAAAACTTAGTTTTAAGATACTGCTTATGGGACCCATCTTGCCAGGTGCTTTAAATTTTATATTTTGTTGGAAGTTATAAAAGAAATGGAATAAAATTTGGTCTTATCTATATATATATAGAAAAAGCCAGCGACTAGAACACCGTAACGGGTGGGTTCCTTCCAGTCGTTTGGACGCCCACTGTGGTCAGCAAACTGACCATATTGTGGGGGGGCTGGCTGGCCAACCTCCTGCAGCCCCTCCCCCAGGCTGGCCCTGACCCTAATTGCTCCCCCTCCCCAATAGGGGGCGGGGCTGGCCAGCAAAGCTCATGCAGCTCCTACCCCCAGCAGGCCCACTCCTGATCAAACTGATCATCCAGTGGCCCCTCCCCATAGCCAGCTCTGCCCCTGTTCACCGACCCCCCACACACCCAGCCCCTCCCCACAGCTGGCCCCGCCCTCAATCGCTCTCCCCCTCCCCTATTGGGGGCAGGGCCTGCTGGCCAATCACCCATGGCCCCTCCCCACAGCCAGACAGGCCCTGATCAGGCCCCAGTCAGGGCAGGCTGGCCAGCCAACCTTCTGCCATTTCCTCCTCTCAACAGGCCCACCCACATCTGTCCTGTTTGGGGCCTGGTCAGCCAGACTCCACCCGTGCACAAATTCCTTCACTGGGCCTCTAGTTTTGTATATTAGTAACCTTTCAGGTAATCAGTAATTTCTTTTTCCTGTGGCATTTGTATTAGTATTGATCAGTTAATTCTTTTTATTCTTAGTGGGAGGAAAGAGGAAGAACAACTATTTCCACCATGTAAGTAACTACTTGAAAAGTTATGTAAGAAATTAATCATTTGAATTAAAAATTGTCTGCCATAATTGTTAAAAATCTATAATGAGTCCAGTATCATTAGCATGAAGCTGCTTTAGAAGATTTTTTTTAACACTTCTGTTACCTTAGTTAACAAGTTTACATATTCAGGAAAGTTTTTGGCTTAGTAATGGTCATTTTGTAAGGGGTTCTGACCTTTAAGTTAAATGTCAGTAACATGATTGTGATATAAAGATCTGCCTTAATTTTTTGCCTTATCTTTTAATTTTGTTTTTTAACAAAATTAACAACGATATAATAGCTAAGGCAATTTTTGTGTTATCTATTGACTTATTGTTTCAGCAGCTGAAAGCTTAGGTTTCTTCCTCCAGTGTGGTCTTTTTTCCCTCCTTCTGTTCTCCCAACATGTATCATGGTTTTTAGTAAATCCAAATCATTGTTTCTGTTATCATGACTATGCAAATATTTGTTACGGTTGAGCCATCGAGTACTCTGGCTGTGCCATTTTCTTGTAGACTTTTCATTCTTTTGATCAAAAAATGTATACTCACTCTGCATGATTATGTTGGTGTTTATTAACTTACTAGAGGCCCTGTGCATGTGATTCATGCACTGGTTGGGGGTGTGGCCTGTGGGGATAGGCCCGCTGTGGGAGCAGCCGCGCGGCACATCATAGCACCCGGTCATTCCACCGTTAGGTTGTTTTGCACATTAGCCTTTTATTATATAGGGATAGTTAATTTATAAAAGTTGAAAGAATCTATGGAAGTGAATAATTTTGTGAATACCTGTTTTCAAACTGATAACCATTCTGGTCCAGGCACTGTGAAGAAAACAAAGCAATGGAATTGCAAATGTCAAGAATTAATCATTTTAGTCAATATTTGTGTGCCCTCAATTTGTCACCTATTGCCTGCCAGTTTTATATCTCCCCATTAAAACAAGGTCTAGTCAGAGTTTAGAATAAGTTTTCTTTATTCAAAGCATAGTCTGACTTTACCTATTATTTTGAATCAATTAAACCTGAAAAGGAGTGAAAATTGAGTTATCATATGTAAAAATGTGTATTCATTTTTGGGACCTCCTATATTACTGAAAGTTGAGCACTGCTACACTTCTTGAGAATAATCCAAACCCCTATTCCTCATCAACATGATCTCCCTTAGCTAAAGGCAGCAAGTAGGCTGGTCTCTCTGATTTTAAAAATAACTGCTTTATATCTAACAATCTAGTAACTTGGCAGAGAAAGATGACTGTTGGACAAAAACTCCACATTTATGCTACATTAACATAATGCCTAGTAACTTTTCATTTTTATGTTGTGGAATTAATTTTTTTAGTGTATTCACTTCTTCTTTTCTATTTTTTTTTCCGAACCTGCTGTGACATTTGTCACAGGCCTGTCAAAAATATTTTCCAAGTACTGACCACATTTGGTCCATTTCTTACTGGAAGCCATCTCCCTAGCCTTTTGTTACCCTCCTCTGCTATGCACTTGTTCTCTGAAGGCCTACTCTGGGCCTTCTTTTAAGCATATTTCTTTAAAGTCATCTGGGATCTCACATACTGTTCTCTTATGTTGGATCCCTGATTTCTTAAATCAGCAATTTTCAACCTTTGTCATCTCATGGCATGCATAAACAATGGCTAAAATTCTGTGACTAACCCAAAAAATATGTGTTTTACCAATCTAAAAATAAAAAAGTATAATTGTGATTCATTCACTTTTGGCATCTATTGTGGTGTTGGTTGTTGTCATTTTGTTATTTGACAATGTAAGGGAAAAAGTCAGTGCCCCTGCCCAAATAGTCAGGTATTGCATTTTGTAAATATTCTTGCCGCACACTAGTGTGCTGAGTGGTACACTGGTTGAAAATCTTTGTCCCGTGTATATGTTTTCCTCTTCATTGTAATTCTCCTTTGTTTCACTGAAACACTTTTTCTTGGGAAAAGATACATGGGCAGAAATTGTTTGAAGATCTAGCCTGTCTGAAATGCCTCCTACTTAATAAAGCAGAGAATTCTAGGTTGAAATTAATTTTTGCCGTTCTAAAGACATTTCTACTGTTTTCTCACTATAGTGTTGCTCTTAAATATATTGGTAATGTATGATACATTGTATATTTGCAACTTCAATAATTGCCTCCACCGTTTCTTCTCTGGACATGTTTAGAGGCTTATCTATTCCTGGGATTCTGAAGTTTGATGGTATGTTTTGGTATGCGCCTTTTCATTTTATTGTGGCCATCAAGACTCCAGGTCTTATCTACTTTCAGGGGATATTTTTGTTTCTTTTATACATTCTTTATTCCTTCTTTTTCCTAACATTCCCATTACTCAGACCTTGGAACTCTTAGATCACTATTCCTGGAATAATCTCTAAATATTTCACCCTCCCATTTCCCATTTTGTCTTTTTCTGCTTCCTGGAGATTTCCTTGACTATGTTCACCAACCTCCTTTTTTAAAAATTTGTATTGATTTCAGAGAGGAATGGAGAAATAGTAACATCAATGATAAAAGATAATCATTGATCGGCTGCTTTCTGCACGACCCCTACTGGGGATTGAGTCCACAACCAGGGCATGTGCCCTTAAACAGAATCAAGCCCGGGACCCTTCAGTCCACAGGCCAGTGCTCTATCCACTGAACCAAATTGGCTAGGGCCACCAATACTTTATAATTCTGTTTTGTTTATATAGTTTTTAATTGATAGTGTTCTCTTATATCCTGTCATTTTTTATAGCATTTCATTCTTTTACCAATGCAATGTTTTGCTTTTCTGAAGTTTATTTATTCATTTATTTGTTTGTTTACTAGAGCCCTGGTGCACAAAGTCGTGCTCAGGTGGGGTCCCTCAGTGATTGGGACCAATCGGGATGGTGGCTTGCAGGAGGGAGGGACCTGGGAAGTTGGCCAGCCAATCCCCCTTATTGCCAGCAGCAAGCAAGGCACGGTTAAGGCATTTCCAATTCCATGAGGAATCGGGCTCCCTCCTCCCTCCTGTCTGGGTCCTGGGTGTGGGTGAACCAGATTCGAGGCTGTCAGGGCCCCAGCTGCAAGGTCTGGGTTAGTGCGCATCATAGCTACCAGCCAGTCATCCAGTTGTTCCGGTTGTTAAGCTTTCATATAGGGAAAATTTTAATCCTGACCTGAAGATAGTTTTTTATTGCTGTTCAGAGAGAGTAGAAGGACGGGAGGTAGGAAGCAGGAGAGAGAGAGAGAGAAAGAGAGAGAGAGAAAGACAGAGAGAGAGAGAGAGAGAGAGATAAAGAAAGAGAAAGAAACATGTGAGAGATACATCCACTGACTGCCTCTCAAATGCTCCCCAACCAGGGGAAGGGAGTGAACCTAAAACCCAGGTACTTGCCCTTGTCTAGGAACCAAACACTAGACCTTTTGATGCAAAGGACAATGCTCTAACTACTGAACTTCACTGGCCAAAGGAAGACTGATTTATTTATTTATTTTTGCTTCGGAATTTTATTGCTCACATTAATTATTTCCTTTTATGCTACTGGTTTATTTTATACTAGAGGCCTGGCGCATGAAAATCATGCAGGGTACAGTCACTATGCCTGGCCTGGGATCAGGGCCATCTTCCCCAGCTTCCCACAGCCGGCCCTGCTCCCTATAACCACCCACCCCCGTTTGCCATCAGGTGATCGGTGCTTGACGGCCAGGGGAAGGAACTATGAGAGGTAGTCAGTGCACCTCATAGTGACTGATCCAGCAGTCATTCTGGTGATTCTACCATTTGGGTCACTTTGCATATAGCCCTTTTATTATATACGATAGAGGCCTGGTACATGGGTGGAGGTCAGCTGACCTGCCCTGAAAAGGGTCAAGGATCAGGGTGGGGGAAGCCTACAGGGTGGAGGGCCACTGGGGCAGGGACTATGCGTTCTGCAGGCTGGCCATGCCCCCAATCTCAGTGGGGGTCCCCGCTGGGGGCAGGGCTGGCCTGGGCAAGGGGCCACCTGGAGTTTGCAGGAAAGCCACGCCCCCAATCAAGGTGGGTGGTTCTTTGACCCAGTTGCAGTTTGTTAGATTAAGTTGCAAAAGGCCAGGCCATTCATATGAAAAGCCTCTGTGCACAGCTTGGGTGAGGTTGTAAGTTGGGTGGAGTATGGTCTCAGGGAATCACAGGGCGGTGCAAACAGCTATGGATGCCCATCAGCCCTGCCCCGTTAGGTTCCTGGGTCTCTGTGTCCCGTGGGCCTGTGCAGGAACAATGATCGCTGCAAGCACCTCTGTGAGAAAGCCACCCTCGTGTTCCGGCCTGATGCCAGACAATCCAGTTTCTCCCCATATGAGTCAGGGTCCCCAGAGTCTTACTGAGAACTGGATTTCAGAGCATTCAGGAGTTTGTATCTTCCTCCCGACTGAAAAAGACAACAGCGTACCCTGTTGCCAGCCCATTTCGCATGTCTCCGTACCTCTGCTCTTCCAGACCTCTGTATCTCCTACCAGTCTAGATGCGCTTTTCTCTTTCCCTCTAGTTGTTGGGCTTCCGCTCAGCCAGCCTTCCCATGGTTCTGGATGATACCTGTTTTGTCTTTTAGTTGTAGTTTTGATGTAGTTGTGGGAGGCAGCAAATATAGGCATTTACCTATGCCGCCATCTTGGTTCTCCCATG
>JASKON010000082.1:0-110225 GCA_036010255.1 Myotis pilosus | reverse complement strand
GAGATGATGTCCTCTCTTCCTTTATTCCTCTGATGTAGCTTTTGCTCTTCTACAGCCAGACCATAGGCTCTGCTCTATTCCCCCACTGTCCTGTCAAATGTGCTGTGGCTGCCATGGGTTAGGTCTGTGGAAAGCCCTAAATGAAGGACTCCACAAACATTGCCTCAGACGATGCAGGAAGTGTCTGGGAGTCAGCAATCTGACAGATAACTCAATGCATCCCATCTGCTCTTCCTCTCCCTGGCAGGTTGACTATATCCAAATCCATGGCTTCCATTTCTACCTCCTTCCTCTAGCCAAAGGTCCTTGGTGACTGCCTGTGCCAGGTTATGGTCTTTACTTACATGAACCTTGAACTGTTCTTACAAGATCACAATTCAGTTGTTTGTAATATTACCTTCTGTAAATATGATTGCAAGCCAAATTGCTGTAGGCCAGTGCTGGCTGCCCATCTCTGTCATCTTTCATTAATACTTGGAATATTTCTGTTGTACGTATTTGTAGAGAAGAGTGTGCAGGATGAGTCCTGATTTTTTTTTTTTTTTTTTACAGGATGAACATGCAGGATAGTCTCAGAAGAGGCCTGGCCCTGTTGAGTTGCAACTATAGGCTGGATAAGATGTAAGGGTGTTGTTTAGACGATACCAAGCACCTGCTCATTTCCAACAGTGTTTAGGTACAAATACCATGGGCAATAGCACATTTCTACCTTTTCTTTGTCATACTTGACACTCTCCTAACTTGTCATTTCACCTGTGACTTCCTGGCATTTGACTACCTTCAACTGTGTGGCCTTTTTGCATCACCTGTTCCTCTGCATTGCTCCATCTTCAGTATTCTCTAACATCAACCTGTACATGTGTTATGAGATGCACAGATAAGCTTAAATAGTTCTTGAATACCAGGTACTAATTTATTGAATACTAGAGAAATTTGTGCATGGGTAGGGTCCCTACACCGGGCCGGCGATCAGGGCCAATCACATTCCCTGCTTCCCCACCTCCTCTATCCTTTCCAACATGCCAACACTTGCCCTGCCACCTCATGGTTGCACTTCCCTCCTCACCTCCTCCTTTGCTCCTTCCCTCCCTCCCTCAGTGCCCTGCTGCTGCTATTGGTCACCCACCATGTTCCACACTGCCCCCTGGTGGTCAGTGCACATCACATCAAGTGACCGATCTCCTGGTCGAACTTCTGAGGGGGCACTTCATATATATATAAATTTATAAATTTATGTAAATAAATTTATATATTTATATAAATAAAAATATATATAATATCTTGGAATGAGACATAACTATATTACAGCACAGCTTTCTATGTCACAAGCAGACATTCCATGCTGAACACTCTTAGCAGAAGAATGAGCTGACGATCCTGCTTTTCTTCCACATGCTGCTTGCCGTGTGTGTGATATTTTGTTTGAGGTCTTCCTTGTTTTGTGATCCTCAGTAGCCCAGACCTTCATCGCAGTATCTTATAATCCTTCCTACAGATCTTTTATTGTCAGTCAATTGCACAGAACCAACATGTTAAGTGCCACACACTTTTGTAAAGGGACTTCTGCCTGTCACTGCAGTCAGCATTCAGTTCCTCACCATTTATTTTATTTTCATGTTGTTGCCATAAAACGGATGAGGAAGCCAATTCTGAGCAGAGTGTGTATGTTCCAGGAGCATCACAGGTCAGGACTTTTAAGCGAGCTCCAACAACCCAGACCCCATCTTTTTCTCAGTCTTAAAAGATATTTTGCACTTGACTGAGTTACAAGCAGCATACTGTGAGCAGAAAGCCTTCGTTAGTGATACATGTGTGAGAATCTTCTGTTTCAGTGCAAACCCACAGCAGCAACAGAGAGATGCCAGTGGACCGAAGCCCTGGAAAGAATGTATGGACAGGGCCTCATTTGTGTCCCAGTGCAGCTTTTATTTAATACGGTGCATTCAACCATTACGCAGGTTGGGAAAGACTTGCCAGCCATCTCAGACATTCTCAAGCACCAGGCCACTTTTATTTAATTTAATTTTATTTTTTTTAAATATATTTTTATTCATTTTTTACAGAGAAGAAGGGGGAGGGATAGAGAGTTAGAAACATGCATCAGCTGCCTGCTGCACACCTCCCACTGGGGATGTGCCCAAAACCAAGGTAATTGCCCTTGACCAGAATTGAACCCGGGACCTTTCAGTCCACAGCCCGACGCTCTATCCACTGAGCCAAACCGGTCAGGGATTGGCCAGATTTAACACTGGGGAGCCACACAGTGGTCGTGAGATTTCACAGGAATTTCTCAATGGAAGGGGTCATGACGAGTGGGGTGAATGTGAAAAAGCTGCCAGCCACAACCAGAAAGTTGTTCAACATCCGGTTGTCTGCTCCAGAGAAGTGATTTATTAGTGTAAAAAATATGGGAATGCTTTTAGATAAATCTTTTACCCCATTCATCATAGAAGAGTTTACACTGTAGAAAAGCCATACAAGTGTAGTGATGGTGGCAGGTCCATCATCCTGGGGTCCAATCTCATTCAAGAACACAAAGTCCACACTAGCAAAAAGCCATATGAGTGTCGTGATTGCAGGAAGCCCTTCAATCAAAGCAGTATCATCACTCCACACTGGAGAGTTCACACGGGTGAAAAACCTTATGAGTGTAGTGCATTTGAGGAAACTTTTACTCACAATAATCACCTCCTTACCCACAGGAGAGTTCACACTGGAGAAAAACCCTAAGAATGTAGTTATTGTGGAAAGTTCTTTAGGCAACACAGGAACTTCACTCAATACCAGAGAGTTCACAGTGCTGCAAAACCTTATGAGAGTAGTGAATGAGAGAAATCTTTTACCTGCAATAATCACCTCCTAATCCACAAGGGAGTTCACACTGGAAAAAAGCTAGATGCATGTGCTGGTTATGCGAAGTTTGTAATCTTTATTAATATCCCTGGTGTAAATACTCTCATTGTTGTGAGGTTCAAATGGCCAAAATGATGGCTCTGAACATGGACATGATAAGATATTTCAGTAGCACATCATTATATTTTATTTCCAATATGCTGATACAGTATGTTCAAATATGTTCAAAAATTTTCACAATAAAACTTTAAAATTATTGGGAAGCAACAATTTTAAACCTTTTCTTATAGATTGATTTAAGTAGAATTGATTTAAACTGGACATTAAAAAAAATATACACTTTTGGAGTTTCCCTGCATGCCTGCATTGTTGATACCAATTTCCTCCTGCCCTTATCAGTTCTTCATTCTCGGCCTATAAAATAATTGGTGCAGTAATTCAGTTTGACATTGAAATAGCTTACTTTAAATATTTTCTTGTAAAAAAGACACTGATGAAATCCCATGAATCCTAATCTAGCCTTCCAACACTATCTGTCATCATGATGGTTTCTGTATCTATCTATTCTCCAGTACATTATTGGGTTATTTTACTTAAAATGTCACATATGTCCGATCGAGGCCAAACAGCTAAGTGGGTCAGTGAATAATTTCAATAATGGAAGGTTGCAAATTCCAATGCTGGTCACATCAATTACAAGAGTTACTCTAAGAATGTATAAAATTAATGGAACAAAAAAATAGATCTTTCTCTTTCTCTCTATACAGACAGTCCTCGGGTTACTTCGGACTGGACATATGTTGTTTCGTGGTTACTTCGCCATCTGCAATTTATTGATATAAAAAAGTCCCGTCATTTTGATGTAAGGCGTTTGCACGAAGTTCGCTGGGGAAGTAGTTGGCCAGCTGAGCAGATGAATAAGTCCTCACGCGGCGCTATAGGAGGAAGACACTGTCGTTCAGTCGCCGTTTATAAGCTATTTTAGATTGTGCTTCATTCGCTCTCTTTCGTTTGTCTTGTTATTTTGAACACTTTTTGCCTTTCCTTCTGGCTCCTAAGCATAAGGCAGATTCTTCTGATGGCAGTGCTACAAAAAGAAGGAAAGCCACAATGGAAGTCAAAGTAGATGTATTAAGATGCTCGGAAAAGGGTGAAACACCATCAAACATCGGCTGGCTGCTTGGCCTCAGTCCTACAACTGTTTCGACGGTCATCGGCGATAAAAAGCGTACACTTGACCATGTGAAAGGATTTGCTCCGATGAAATCAACTGTGATTACAGAGCAGCATAGTGGTCTTATGATTGACATGGAAAGATTATTAGTGCTTTGGCTGGATGACCAGCATCAATGGCATATCCCAGTTAGGTTGATGTTAATTCAGAAGCAGGCTAAAAGATTGTTTGAGGCCTTGAAAAAAGAAAAGGGGGAAGGGAGTGAAAGTGAAGAGTTTGTGGCTAGTAAAGATTGGTTTATGCGCTTTAAGTCTCGTGCTAATTTGCATAATCTTAAAGTGCCAGGGTAAGCTGCTAGTGGTGATGGGAAAACAGCAGGTGATTTTCCTAGTGCATTGGCTGAAGATAATTAGGGAGGGGGGTTACTGTGATAAACAAGTGTTTAATGTGGATGAGACAGGCTTGTTCTGGAAGCCTATGCCTACACGTGCGCACATTGCCAAGCAGGAGAAGACAGCATCAGGCCATCAAGCCAGCAAGGAGAGACTGTCTTTGCTACTTGGGGTGAATGCTGCTGGTGACTTCAAGCTGAAACCCTTGGTGTGTCTGGCCGAGAATCCAAGGGCACCCAAGGGCATATGGAAGGGTCAACTACCTGTCATCTTGGAATCTAACAAGAAGGCCTGGGTGACACTTAGCGTATTTGAGGACTGGTTCACCAACCATTTTGTGCCAGAAGTGAAGGACTACTGTGCTTCCAGGGGACTGCCCTTTAAGGTGTTGCTAGTGCTGAGCAGTGCCCCTGGTCACCCTTTGGATCTGAATGACTTTCATCCAAATGTCAAGGTGGTTTACCTTCCACGTAACACCACCTCCCTTTTACAGCCTATGGACCAAGGTATCATTTCTTTTTTAAAGGCCTACTACCTCCGAAGGACATTTGCTATGGCTTTCAGGGCAACTGCGGATAAAGAGTTGACTCTCAATGACTTTTGGAAATCTTATAATGTTCTTGCTGCTGTAAAGAACATTTCTGATTCTTGGGATGAAGTTAAGCAGATGAACCTGAATGGTGTTTGGAAAAAATTGTGTCCCCAGTTTGTGAATGATTTCCATGGCTTTGAGGATTCAGTTGAGGTTGTCATCCAGAATGTTGTTGAGTTGAGTAAGCAGCTTGATTTGGAGTTGGAGGCTGAGGATATCACAGAGCTGCTGGCATCTCATGGAGAGGAGCTATCTACAAAGGACCTCATTCAACTGAAACAGCAGTTAATTGAAGAGGGAGACATACCAACCCCAGAGCCCAAGAGATTTACAAGCAAGGAACTGGCAGGGGCCTTTGCCATGATAGAGGATGCCTTGGCAAGGTTTGAGGCTCAGGACCCCAACATTGACAGGTACACTAAGGTGGCCAGAGGGGTCATGGATAGCCTGCAGTGTTACAAGGAGATTTGGGAGGACAAGAAGAAGGCATCCTTCCAGACTAGCTTTGAACATTATTTTAAGAAGGTGGAGAGGCCTGCAACAGATTCTGTACCCTCTACCTCATACGCCTCTCCAGACTCACCTGACCCAGTATCTCTAGCACCTTCTGCAGGTTCTGCCTCTACAGACTCACTTGACCCAGTATCTCCAGCACGTTCTGCAGGTTCTGCCTCTCCAGACTCAGCTGACCCTGTATCTCATTCACCTTCTCCAGGTTCTGCCTCTCAAACCTCCTCCCTGCAGCAGCCCAGTGTTAGCCTGTCTTTCCCTCCTTTACAACGTCCAGTGTGCAAGCCAACAACAGTAATAAAGGTAAGGATAATACCGTATTTACCCTTGTATGTACATATGTACTTTATGTTCTTTATTATTTACTTACCACAAGGTCAGGAATTGTTATCTTTCTTTTAATTTTTTTTTACTATTTCACTTCATTACTGCTGTGTATGTGTGCCATGTGAGTGACATAGGAGCTTATGTAGGTGGGTTCTGACTTACGGCGAAAATTGCATTTATGTCACACCGTAGGACTGGAGATATATATATATATATATATATATATATATATACACACACACACACATATATATATATATATATATATATATATATATATATTACAGCAGTTAATCAAAGAATGTATAAAATTAATGGGACAAAATATAGATCTCTCTATATACATGTGTGTGTGTGTGCAAATATATATATATGTGTGTATATATATATATACATATATATATACACACATCCCTATTTCTCTCTCTCTCTCTCTCTCTCTCTCGCTAAAATCAATATATGTGTTTTAATCACCTAGTCAATCCACAGACATCTGAACACCAGCACAGCCTAGGGACCTGTGATGACAAGCAGCCAAGGTTCTCTTGAGGGCAGAGCATACAGTGACCCAGAGAACAGTATGGGAGGTGCCATCTATGTCAGTGTGGCAGGTGGGGAACCCGGGCTGAGCTGCACAATCACCCACAGGGTATGATGACATCAGTGTGGTCCCTGAGACTAAAAGCAAAGCGGCCAGGCACTAACATTGACAGGCGAGTGAATGAAAAGGGAGTCCATTTCTTTTTTTTTAAATTTCTTTATTGATTAAGGCATTATATATGTGTCCTTACCTCCCCATTACCCCCCTCCCCCCTCCCCACACACACACTGATGCTCGCAGCCCCCTGTTGTCAGTTTCCATTGGTTAGGCTTATATACATGCATACAAGTCCTTTGGTTGATCTCTCCTCTTTACCCCCACCCTCCCCTACATTCCGTCTGAGGTTTGACAGTATGATCGATGCTTTTCTGTATCTGGATCTGTTTTTGTTCATCAGTTTATGTTGTTCATTATATTCCATAAGTGAGTGAGATCATGTGATATTTATCTTTCTCTGACTGGCTTATTTCACTTAGCATAATGCTCTCCAGTTCCATCCATGCTGTTGCAAATGGTAAGAATTCCTTCATTTTTATCGCAGGTTAGTATTCCATTGTGTAGATGTACCACAGTTTTTTAATCCATTCATCTACTGATGGGCCCTTAGGCTGTTTCCAAGTCTTAGCTATGGTGAATTGTGCCACTATGAACATAGGGGTGCATATATCCTTTGTGATTGGTGTTTCTAATTTCTTGGGATGTATTCCCAGAAGTGGGATCACTGGGTCAAATGGGAGTTCCATTTTAGTTTTTTTGAGAAAACTCCATACTGTTCTCCACAGTGGCTGCAGCAGTCTGCATTCCCACCAACAATGCATGAGGGTTCCCTTTTCTTCTTATCCTCGCCAACACTTGTTGTTTGTTGATTTCTTGATGATAGCCATTCTGACAGGTGTGAGATGGTACTGCATGGTCGTTTTCATTTGCATCTCTCCAGTAATTATTGAGTATGTTTTCATATGTCTCTTGGCCTTCCTTCTGTCTTCTTTCAGAAAGTATCTATTTAGGTCCACTGCCATTTTTCGATTGGATTATGTTCCTTTTGTTAAGTTGTATGAGTTCCCTGTAAATGTTGGAGATTAAACCCTTATTGGTGATACCATTGACAAATATGTTCTCCCATGCAGTGGGCTTTCTTGTTTTGTTGATGGTTTCCTTTGCTGTGCAAAACCTTTTTATTTTGATGTACTCCCACTTGTTTACTTTCTCTTTAGTTTCCATTGCCCTAGGACAGTGATGGCGAACCTTTTGAGCTCGGCATGTCAGCATTTTGAAAAACCCTAAATTATCTCTGGTGCTGTGTCACATATAGAAAATTTTGATATTTGCAACCATAGTAAAACAAAGATTCATATTTTTGATATGTATTTTATATATTTAAATGTCATTTAACAAAGAAAAATCAACCAAAAAAATGAGTTCATGTGTCACCTCTAACACGCATGTCATAGGTTCGCCATCACTGCCTTAGGAGCATTCTCAGTGAATAAATTCCTTTGGCATATGTCTTAGATTTTGTTGCCTGTGGATTCCTCTAGTATTTTTATGGTTTCCCATCTTATGTTTAAGTCCTTTATCCATTTTGAGTTTATTTTTGTATATGGTGTAAGTTGGTGGTCTAGTTTCATTTTTTTGCATGTATCTGTCCAATTTTCCCAACGCCATTTATTGAAGAGACTGTCTTGACTCCAATGTATGTTCATGCCTCCTTTGTAGAATATTAGTTGGGCATAATGGTTTGGGTCAATTTCTGAGTTCTCTATTCTATTCCATTGATCTGTATGTCTGTTCTTGTGCCAGTACCAGGCTGTTTTGAGAACAGTGGCTTTGTAATACAGCTTGATATTTGGTATTGAGACCTCACCTTGTTTTTCTTTCTCAGGATTGCTGCAGGTCTTTTTTTTTTTTTATTCCAGATAAATTTTGGACAGTTCGTTCTACATCCGTTAAACATGCCATTGGTATTTTAATGGGAATTGCACTGTATCTATAGATTGTTTTGGGTAGTATGGACATTTTGATGATGTTGATTGTATGAATCCATGAACAAGGTATGTTCTTCCATCTGTTTATGTCTTCCTCTATCTCTTTTTTAAGTGTCCTGTAGTTTTCCGCATATAGGTCTTTTACCTCCTTAGTAAAGTTTATTCCTAGATATCTTAATTTTTTTTGTGCAATAGTAAGTGGGATTGCTCTTTTAGTCTCTCTTTCTGTAAATTCACTGTTGGTGTATAGATATTCCATAGATTTCTTGGCGTTAATTTTGTATCCTGCTACATTGCCAAATTCATTTATTAAGTCTAATAATTTTTTGATGGAGTCTTTAGGGTTTTCTATGTACACTATCATGTCATCTACAAAAAAGGACAGTTTTACTTCTTTTCCAATTTGGATGCCTTTTATTTCTTCTTCTTGTCTGATCGCAATGGCTAATATTTCCAGTAGTATGTGGAACAGAAGTATTGAGAGGGGGCATCCCCGTCTTGTTCCTGTTATTAGGGGAAATGGTTTTAGTTTTTGTCCATTGAGTATGATGTTGGCTGTGGGTTTGTCATATGTGGCTTTTATTATGTTGAGGTATGATCCTTCTATTCCCACCTTGCTGCAAGTTTTTGTCAAGAAAGTGTGTTGGATTTTGTCAAATGCTTTTTGTGCTTCAGTTGATATGACTGTGATTTTTATCTCTCAATTTGTTTATGTGATGTATCACGTTTATTGATTTGCAGATATTGTACCATCCTTGCATCCCTGGGATAAATCCTACTTGATCATGGTGTATAATCTTTCTGATGTACTGCTGGATCTTATTTGCTAGAATTTTTTTTTAATATATTTTATTGATTTTTTACAGAGAGGAAGGGAGAGAGATGGCCAAAAACATCGATGAGAGAGAAACATCGACCAGCTGCCTCCTGCACACTCCCCACTGGGGATGTGCCCGCAACCAAGGTACATGCCCTTGACCGGAATCGAATCTGGGACCCTTCAGTCCGAAGGCCGACGCTCTATTCACTGAGCCAAACCGGTTTTGGCTTATTTGCTAGAATTTTGTTGAGTATTTTGGAATCTATGTTCATGAAGGATATTGGCCTATATTTCTCTTTCCTTGTGTTGTCTTTATCTGGTTTTGGTATTAGGGTGATGCTGGCTTCACAGAACGAGCTTGGAAGTATTCCTTCGTCTTGAATTTTTTGGAATATTCTGTGAAGGATAGGTTTTAGTTCTTCCTTTAATGTTTGGTAAAACTCCCCTGTGAAGCCGTCTGGCTCCGGGCTTTTGTTTGCTGGGAGCTTTTTAATGACTGGTTCAGTTTCTTTCATAGTTATTGGCCTATTGAGATTTTTAGAAACTTTCTGATTGAGTTTTGGAAGGTTGTATTTTTCTAGGAATATGTCCATTTCCTCCAGGTTGTCTAGTTTGTTGGAATAGAGTTGTTCATAGTATTTTTAACAATCATTTGTATTTCTGTGGAGTCTGTTGTTATTTCACTTCTTTCATTTCTGATTTTGTTTATTTGGATCCTCTCTCTCTGCTTCTTAGTGAGCCTGGCTACAGGTTCATCGATCTTGTTTATCCTTTCAAAGAACCAGCTCTTGGTTTCATTGATCTTTTGTATTTTTTTTTTTTTTTTGGTCTCTATGCCATTTATTTCTGCTCTGATCTTTATTACCTCCTTCCTTCTGCTCACTCTGGGCTTTTCTTGTTGCTCTCTTTCTAATTCTCTGAGATATTGAGTTAGATGATTTATTAACATTTTTTATTGTTTTTTTGAGGTAGGCCTGTAAAGCTATAAACTTCCCTCTGAAGACTGCTTTCATTGTATCCCATAGATCTTGGATTGTTGTGTTTTTATTGTCATTATTTTGCAGAATGCTTTTAATTTCTTCTTTGATCTCATTTGTAACCCAGAGATTGTTTAATAGCATGCTTTTCAGCTTCCAAGTGTTTGAGTTTTTTCGATTGTTTATTGTAGTTTATTTCTAATATTATGCCATTGTGGTCTGAGAAGATGGTATGATTTCAATCTTCTTGAATTTGGAGAGACTTTGCTTGTGACCCAATATGTGGTATATTTTTGAAATGTCCATGTGCACTTGAGAAAAATATATATTCCATGGCTTTGGGGTGAAATGTTCTGAAGATGTCAATTAAGTCCATCTGATCTAGTGAGTTATTTAGGATTGCTATTTCTTGGCTGAATTTTTTGTCCAGAGCTGTGGTTCTCAACCTGTGAGTCGCGACCCCTTTTGCAGTTGAACGACCCTTTCACAGGGTTTGCCTAAGACCATCCAGCATATCAGATATTTACATTACGATTCATAACAGTAGCAACATTACAGTTATGAAGTAGCAATGAAAAAAATTCTATGGTTGGGTCACAACATGAGGAACTGTATTTAAAGGGCCAGAAGGTTGTGAACCACTGGTCTAGAGGATTTATCCATTGATGTCAGTGGTGTATTAAAGTCCCCTACTATGATTGTATTGTTGTCTAACTCTCCTTTGATATCTTCCAGGATTTTGGGTGTCTTTTTTTAATGTATTTAGGTGCTCTAGCGTGGGGTGCATATATGTTTATCAGGGTTATATTCTCTTGTTGTATCAATCCCTTTAGTATTATGAAGTAGTCTTCTTATTTCTTCTTATGGCCTTCACTTTGAGGTCTATTTTGTCCAATATAAGTATTGCTACCCCCAGCTTTTTTTTTTTCCACTTCCATTTGCCTGAAAGATATTTTTCCAACCCTTCACTTTCATTCTATGTGAGTCCCTTGTTCTGAGATGGATCTCTTGTAGACAACATATATATGGGTCGTGTTTTTTTAGCCATTCAGCCACTCGATGTATTTTTTAAAAAATATATTTTAATGATTTTTTACAGAGAGGAAGGGAGAGGGACAGAGCGTTAGAAACATCGATGAGAGAGAAACATCGATCAGCTGCATCCTGCACACCCCCCACTGGGGATGTGCCCACAACCAAGGTACATGCCCTTGACCGGAATTGAACCCGGGAACCCTCAGTCCACAGGCCGATGCTCTATCCACTTAGCCAAACTCGCCAGGGCCACTCGATATATTTTGATTGAAGCATTTAGTCCATTTGCATTTAAAGTTATTATTGAACGGTACTTGTTTGTAGCCATTTTTATATTTTTGTGCCTGTGTTCCTGCTTACCTTTTTATTTCTTCTTTTTGCAGCATTCCCTTTAGCAGTTGTTGCATTGCTGGCTTGGTAGTGATAAAGTCCCTTAGCCTTTTTCTGTCTGTGAAGCTCCTGATTTCCCCTTTAATTTTGATTGATAGTCTTTCTGGATAGAGTATTCTTGGATTCAGTCCTTTGCTTTACATCGCTTTGTATACCTCCTTCCATTCCCTTCTAGCTTGATGTGTTTCTGTTGAGAAATCTTTTGATAACTGATGGGGAATCCTTTGTAGGTAACTCTCTGTCTCTCCCTTACAGCCTTTAAGAGTCTCTCTTTGTCATTAACATTTGCCATTGTGATTATGACGTGTCTTGGTGTGGGTCTTTTGGGATTCATCTTGTTTGGGACTCTTGTACTTGTGTAACTTTTTTCTTCCTCATATCAGGGAAGGTTTCTGTCATTATTTCTTCAAATAGATTTTCTAATCCTTGCTGCTCTTCTTGTCCTCTGGCAGCCCTATTATATGCATGTTACTTCATTTTGTGTTGTCCCAAAGCTCCCTTAGGCTCTCCTCCTGCTTTTTAATTTTTTCTCCAGTTGCTGTTCAGATTGGGCTTATTTCTGTACTTTTTTGTAACTCAGTAATTTGGGCCTCTGCTTCTTCTAGTCTACTGTTGCAACCTTCCATGGTGTTTTTTATTGCAGCTATATCACTTTTCATTTCTTCCTGATTTTTGCATAGGTTATTGATTTTCTCATCCATCAGGTGTATGAACTCTATCACCATTACTCTGAATTCTTTTTGTTTTTGTCATGTTGCATGCTTCTGTTTCACTTATTTCCTTTCTTGACGATCTCTCTTTTTCTTTCCTCTGGGGATTGTTTCATTGTCTCTCCATTCTATCACCAGAAGGTTCAAATGTCAATAACGGGCCATGTGTAGTGGGAGCTTCGCACCCCGCAAGTGTCACTGAAGAGCTCTGACACCAAGATGTGTGGCTGCCTTGGGTTTTTGGGAGCTACGCTCACCCAGGATCACATTCAGAGGCACTTAATGTGGCCTCATGTGCACACCTAGAATTCGGGAGGCTGCCTGCGCCATCCTGAAACAAACCCAGCTGACATGTGCCAAAAATCAAAGTCCCCTAGAGCATGGCAGGAGTCAGAGACCCCCTGTGTCTGCACCGAGAATCGAGTATCAGAGTCCCTGTTGCTTGGTGTGGTCTTGCGCCGAGAATCAGGGTCCCTCTTTGGGCATGTGCCCTGAATTGGAGTTACTAGCTCTTAGTGTGCATGCACTGGGAATCAGGGATCCCAGGTGCGTGCAATGAAAACAGATTCAAGTCACTGGTGCTGCCTCTTGCATGGAAAATCAGGTTCCCCGGTCTACTTTGGTGACCGAGTTGCACAGTCGCACTGTTTCAGCGAAGGTGCACTACTGACCTGCGGAAAAAAGCCTTCTGTGTGTGCTTGCCCTGAATCAAAGTCAGGTGGCCCTGCCCCCCAGTGTGGTCCTTGGGTCTGGTCACGTGAGTGTGTACTGCAAGAAACAAAGTCCCCTTGTCCGTCACCCAGGCTCAGATTAGCTCTGCCTCCCTGGTTGGGTGCAGGGTCTTTTTGTGGGAAACAAGTTCCCTGAGTTCATGCCCCCAAGCTCAGATTCAGCACAGCCTACCTGCTGGGGCACAAGGTCTGGTTGCAGAAAACCAATTTCCTGAATCTGCGCCCCTAGCCTCAAATTCAGCACAGCCTCACTGTTTGGGCGTGGATTCTGGTCACGGGAAACTAACTTCCCGTGTCCACACACCCAGGCCTAAATTGAGGTAGAGCTGCCGCTGCTGTTTGTGGGCAAGAGGTCTGTTTGAGCAGAGAGGGTCTGGCAGTTCCTATGAGACTGCCGTGGGGGTGGCGGGAAGGGGGTTTGGCTCTGTAACTCACAGGAACCTGCGACCTCGGTGCCTGGGGTCTTGGTGTCCGTGGCTCTGCAGCTGTGGTTGCAGATCTTTTACCCGATGGCTGTAGGCTCCTGGTTTGCAACTGAGACCAGTTTGGGTAATAGCGAGGCTAGGATCCTAGTCTCAAGCAGTTCTGTTCTTCAAGATGGTGCAGTCTCTGTGCCGGGGGTGTCCTCCCCGGAGTGTTTGTGGTGGCAGCAGGTTTTTCCGTCTAAGACTGCCTGTTTGGCAGCCCCTTGAAAAACCTGTAGGATCTAGCTGTCCCTAGCTCTCACTCACACACACCACACATGTCCACACACTCCTCTATCGCTCCCTCCCTCTCTCACAAACCCTCCTTACCTTCTTGCTGGTCGCCATTTTTGGGGATGGGAGTCCATTTCTGATGGTGTCTTTATGATACGATATGGGGAATTTTAGGATAATTCCTAACAATATGGGTTGCTGTGGTGCTACATGCCAGGTCCAGAGCTTAGGTGCCATATATGTGCCCACCTGCCATTTCTTATTGAGTGCTGACCCAGTGAACAATAAGAATGAGATAGCATACATCAGTGTCACTTGCACTTGAAAATTCCCACCAGGTGAGCTTGGCTTACAGTGTAGTGTCATGGGCGCACACCTATGCTCGAGTGCATAATGTCTCCCATTTTGGGGTTTGCACAAAGATTCCCCCAGGAGCAGCCAACAGATTCCCATGGTGCACCCATCCGGCCACCACTGCCACTGGACGTGGCTAGCTGACCAGGGCTTCGGCAATGCTCCTGGACCCCATGTGTCAAGCCATAGAGACTCTGATCCGGAGGGACCATTACAGTACCTGCCCCTTTCTAGGTTACACAATTTGGAACGGATGGTGATGGTTGTTAGGGGAACAAGTAGAATTAAGAGAACCCACAGACATGTTTATAGAGCAACAGTGATGTGATAGGAATCCATTGTCCAGAGTTGTACTGTAACATAGCCACTGATGTTGAGGTCCAAAAGCCAGGCAATGGAAAGCATTATTACTGGCACAAACTCTGTAGATATGATGATACCAGGATGCTTATGGGTGTGTGAAAGGTATGGCTGCCTAACTTCCAGCGAATTGGTCGGGTCCATGTACGCGGGGTAGGCCCTATATCCCCAGGTAAAGAAAAAAAAAATTCCCACGAGGGTGGGGAAAAGAGAAGAGAGAAGGGTGAGAGAGAAATATATTACAGAGGTGGTGAACTAGAATTTTTAGAAAGAAGCTGATTAGAAAACACTCTATCCTTGTCATGGCTTATTTGTGTTACCAGTGAAGTTGTGCCTTTGAGAATGAAGCTGTGAGACAAGTGTGGATCAAAGAACTATGGGCAGCAGGTAATGCAAAGTGATGGCCTCAACAAAGTGGGATTGAAGTCAGAATGTAATTGGCATTACCATGTTGTTTGGTGTCTTGGAGGCACAATTTGGAGTACAACCTTGGTATTGCCTGACACCACCAGTATCAAATCCATCACATTCCCATTATGTGCAACATCTCTTCCTCCCCTGTGTGCCTACCACCCACTGTTATTAAAAGGGGGCAGTGTGACTCACATTTGAGGATCAGAAGACAGGTATCTTGTATCTGTTTATCTGCCTTTCTTGTTGTGAGAAGACCCAGCATCAGTATAAGGAGAGATTGACTTTAAAGGGACCAAGGCCTGCTATCTTCTCTGATGTGGGGGGTAAGGGAGCATATGGATGTGCAGGGTGGGGAGTATGGCAAACTTGGAATCTCAAGAGAGAATCTTATCATGGGATGTCCTGTCTCCATTATGACAGGTAATGAACTTTGCGGACGTGGCCATTGCCTTCTCTCAGGAGGAGTGGGGGCTCCTTGATGAGGCTCAGAGACATCTGTACTGTGATGTGATGCTGGAAGTGTTTGCACTTGTATCATTCGTAGGTAAGACCTTCACATCTCTCCTAGTGTCCTGAGGTGATGCCCACTCTTTATTTATTCTCCAGACTTAGCACTCTCTCTCTCTCTCTCAAAGCCAGACCATGGGCTCTGCTCATTTCCCCCACTGTCTTGTCTAATGGGCTCTGGCTCCCAGTGCTGAGCTGTCAGAGAGCCCTGAGCAATAGACTCCATAAGCCTCCCTAACACGATTTGCCTCAGAAACTGCAGTAAGTGTGTGGGTGTCAGCAGTCTTACAGACAGCTTATTGGGTCCCTCCTGCTCTATCACACCATGGGAGGGTGACTATATCCAGATCAATGGCTTCCACTTCATCACCTTTCCTGTAGATAAGGACCTTGGTGAATGCCTGTGCCAGGTATCGTCTTTACGTACATGCACCAGAGACTGTTCTTGTAAGACCCCCCTTCAATTGTTGTTTGTAATATTACATTCTGTGAATACTATTGCAAACTGAATGCTATGGGCAAGTAATGGCTGCTCACCTCTGTTGTCTTTCATTGATACTTGGAATATTTATTTTGTACGTATTTCTAGAGAAGGAGGAGCAGGGAGAACCTCAGTTTTTTCCAGAGTGAACGTACAGGGCGGTCCTAGAGGATGCCTGGCCTGGCTGAGTGGCAACTAGTGGGAGGTATGACATCAGGATGGTGTTCAGATTGTACTAGAAACCTGCTTCTGTCCAACAGTGTTTGGTGCAGGTTGCAGTGGCCACACCTCATTTATTTATTTATTTAGTCATTTAATTTTTTCCAAATATTTTTTATTGATATTTTACAGAGAGGAAGGGAGAGGGATAGAGACTTAGAAACATCGACGAGAGAGAAACGTCGACCAGCTCCCTCCTGCACAGCTCCCACTGGGGATGTGCCTGCAACCAAGGTACATGACCTTGACAAGAATCGAACCTGGGACCCCTCAGTTCGCAGACCGACACTCTATCCACTGAGCCAAACCGGTTGGGCCAAACCTCATTTATACCTTTCCTTTTCCACACTTGATACTTTGCTGACTTGTCATTTCATCAATGACTTCTTAGTTTGGCTATCTTCTCCTTTGTGTCATTTTTACATCACCTATTCCTCTGCACATCTCTTTCTGCAGTATTCTACAACATGGATCTATGCAAGTGTTATGAGGAGCACATACATGCTTAAACACCCCTCAAACACCAACTACTTATGTATTGAATTTTACTTGGAAAGTGAACCAACCTTCTGCACAGCTTGCCCATGTCACAGGCAGAGAAGGTGTACTGAATGCTGTTAGCAGCAGAATGAGCTGGACAGTCCACTTATATTTCATGTGGTGCTCGCCATGTTTTTCCTCTATTTCTGTTGAAATCTCCCCTGATCTGTGATCTTCAGTGGTCAAGAACTTCACAGGGGCCTCTTATTAAGCCATCCTATAGGTCTTTTATTTTCAGCCAATTGCACGAAACCAATGTATTATGTGCAACACACTTTTATCTGGGACTCCCCCCTCTTGCCAGAGTCACCATTCATTTTCTCATCATTTCTCTGTTTTCAGGTCATTGGCATAAAATGGATGATGTGGAGGCCTATTCTGAACACAGTGTATCTATAGGAGCGTCTCAGGTCAGGGCTTCCAAGACAACTGCAGCCACCCAGAGGACCCATCTGTGTAAGCCGTGCTTCTCAGTGTTAAAAGATATTTTGCACCTGAGTGAGTTACAAGAGGTTTACTTTGAAAAGAATGTGGTCTTAAGTGCTGTGTGTGTGAGAGACTTGTGTTTCAGTGCAAACCCTCACCAGCAACAGAAGGATGCCAGTGGAGAGAAGCCCTGGAAAGAAGATATGGAGAGTGCCTCGCTTGTGAAAAGTTGCTGCTTCTACTTATCTGGGGTGCCTGAAGCCATTATGGAGGTTGGTGAAGAATCCCCAGTCATCTCGGGGTTTCTCCAGCACCAGGCCACTCTTAACACTGAGGAGCCACACAGTAACAATGAGATTTCACAGGAATTTGTCAGTGGAAAAAGACATCACCAGTGGGTTGAATGTGAAACAGCTGTCAGCCAGAAACAGAAAGTTGCTTATGAGAAAGGTCTCCGCTCTGGAGATATGATTGATGAATATAATAAATGTGGGGAAGTATGTAGACGAACCTTCAACCACCTTCAACACAGGAGAGTTCACACTACAGAAAAGCCCTACGAGTGTACTGATTGTGGGAATGTCTTCAGTGAAATCACTGCTCTCAGTGAACACAACAGAGTTCACACTGGAGAAAAGCCATATGAGTGTAGTGAATGTGGGAAGTCCTTCAGTCAAAGGTCTGACATCACTGGACACTGCAGAGTTCACACTGGAGAAAAGCCAAATGAGTGTAGTGAATGTGGGAAGTCCTTCAGTGAAAGATCTCACCTCACTGTACACCACAAAGTTCACAGTGGAGAAAAGCTATATGAGTGTAGTGAATGTGCGAAGTCCTTCAGTGAAAGATCTCACCTCACTAGACACCACAGAGTTCACACTGGGGAAAAGCCATATGAGTGTAGTGAATGTGGGAAGCATTTTAGTCAAAGGTCTGACTTCACTAGACACCACAGACTTCACACTGGAGAAAAGCCATATGAGTGTAGTGAATGTGGGAAGTCCTTCAGTCGAAGATCTCACCTGACTAGACACCACAGAGTTCACACTGGGGAAAAGCCATATGAGTGTAGTGAATGTGGGAAGCATTTTCGTCAAAGGTCTGATTTCACTAGACACCACAGACTACACACTGGGGAAAAGCCATATGAGTGTACTGAATGTGGGAAGCATTTCAGTGAAAGTGCTGCTCTCACTAGACACCACAGAGTTCACACTGGAGAAAAGCCATATGCGTGTACTGATTGTGGGAAATCCTTCAGTCAAAGGTCTCACCTCTCTGTACACCACAGAGTTCACACTGGGGAAAAGCCATATGAGTGTAGTGAATGTGCGAAATCCTTCAGTCGAAGGTCTCACCTCATTCTACACCACAGAGTTCATACTGGGGGAAAGCCATATGAATGTAGTGAATGTGGGAAGCATTTTAGTGATAGCGTTGCCCTCACTAGACACCACGGAGTTCACACTGGAGAAAAGCCATAAATGTGCAGGGGATGTTTTTATTTTTCTCACTTATTGTAAGAACCCTTAAGGGGCTCTATGGGACCCTTTACATGTATGTAAACCCCTTTTATGGTAATGTACACTCTGCTAGATTTTCAGATATTTGAGATACAAGTGAGACTTGAAGGAGCTGCACTGTACTTTCTAAAATGCCCAGACCTATTACCCAAATGATGTCACCTTTTGTTTGTCGCTGAAGAGATTTCACCTCTAACACCTGGCTCACCTGAGGAGTGTACATCGGTCATCATCCCTGGCTGCTCAGGGGACTGTATTCTGTGTTCTCGCTTCTGCTTGAAGCAATTATGGTTCCTCCAAGCTCTTGGCAGTGTCTTCATTCATTTCTCTATGATTAGAAAATTGACCTAACCCAGGATTCATCCAGAGCACTCCTTTTCCACTAAGAAGTGCTACCTATTTCAGGATCATAGTGGTACTCACATTATGCTTTGATAGATTTGGGGGAATTCTTAGTCACCAACCCACAAACCCCTTGCTCTCCTGTGCTCTGGTTTATGATCTTTTTCAAAAAGGTGTTTTTACATTTGTACCTTTAATTTTGGTTTTATTCATGGTCACAGATGATTTGCAAACACAAATGTAATATCTTAGCATGCAGAGATGAATAGATATTGTGTTTATCCCAAAGTTTATGTGGTTTGGAAGGGAGAGCATAATGGCAGGAAATCACTTTTTGTCCAATATTGGCTTATTATTTACTGCAGCCCATGGCCTTGAAATAAAGACCACATGACTTTGTGCATTTAATCTGCAGCTTAGTGCCTCGATTATTGGTGAGGGCAAAGGTCACTCTGAAGGTCGCTCTGCTTCTGTGACCATTATGAATCAGGTTCTCTGTTCACAATATGTATTGCATAAGCTTCAGCAATGTTTAGAGAGCCTGCTCTCCATGTACTGCAAAGGAGCCATGTGCTAGCAAGTATGGAATTTCATAAGCTGGTGTCATTTTTTGTAAGACTCTGAGGTGGAACCACAGTTACGACTGAAACACTGTTTCTATAGTGAGTGGGAAAGCCTGCAGTAAATTAAATGATAGGTGCCTCTTCTGAACATAAAGCCACCAATGTCTAGGGTCTGTGGTTTGTGTGACCTTTATGTTCAGACAGTCTCAGGACCTCCAGAACTGTTTCGTGTAGCTGACGTCATTGACAGATGAAATAACCAAATGCTATTGTGTATTCCCTGGCCCCTCTAGAGTGTTTATATAAGGTAGTTGCTCAACAGGCAAGAAGTCAAAGCTAGAGGAAGAATAATCCTGTAATCTGTCCCAGGATGTGTCTTTTGTAAGCAGTCAGCATTCTTGTTGAATTTCATGGCAATAGTTTTGTTTTTTTTTTAATATATACTTTTATGATTTTGTAGAGAAAGGGAGAGAGAGAGCAAAATATCAATGATGAGAGAGAATCATTGATCAATTGCCTCCTGCACGCCCTGCTCTGGGGATCAAGCCGACAACCTGGGCATGTGACCTGACTAGGAATTGAACGTTGACTTCTTGGTTCATAGGTCGATGCTCGACCACTGGGCCACTCGGGCTGGGCTGATGGCAATAGTCTTCACTGCTTGCCAATATTTGCTGTCACTGAGGCTAGGCTGGTCCCCCCAAGAAATGAGGAGAGAGATGGTCCTGTCTATATAGGGTTGCCATCTTAATTTTCTAACAACAGAGGGATATCTAGGATTTATATGAAACCACCTTTCGAGACTTTACTTAGGTATATGCATAAATGACGAGCAAGGGAATGCAGTATTCTAATGTGTAGTATTTGGTGAGGTTGAACATGCAGATAAAGCTGAGAAACCGTCACAGGTGGAATAGGCTTCTCTGTTACCCACATCCATATTGGGGGAAGAGTAGGCTTACTGTTGTGAGTATGCCAAACACACGGTTAATTCTCTTTTTGAAGTAACTATTTTATATATTTTAAAATGTATTTTTTATTAAATTTTGAAAGGAAAGGAGTGGGAGAGAAACAGCAATCATCTGCCTCCTGTGTGACCAATTATTGGGTATTCAGGAAGGCATGTGCCCTGACCTGGAAGCAAACCACTGGCTTTCAGTGAACATGATCACAGCCAACAAAATGAGGCACAAAAGGCCATGGAGAGTTTATATTTGTGTTGTTATTTATTCATTATTGTATTATTTTCAGTACCAACAACTCTAAACCTACTTCTGCCACACCCTGTATTTACCTCTAGTCCTTTTGTCAGCTTTCTGCCTCCCAGCCCTCCATGCAGGCATCGATTTACCTTCCTGTACAGTAGAGTAGTTTATATTTTTCATAATTTTATTGGCACTATAAGGTGCATTCTCTTTAACAAACACTGGTTTCCTTCATGCTACACAGATATTTTGAGATTCGACACTATTGTTTATGTAAATAGTAAATTTTTTATTTCTAGGAAATAATGTATCTATGGATAACCACTTTAACTATTGAGCTGTCTATGGTTTCAGTTATTTGTACATTTGGGGTTTTATAACTAAAGCACCTGGGCCCTGACCGGTTTGGCTCAGTGGATAGAGCATTGGCCTGTGCAGGAGGCAGCTCATCAATGTTTCTTTCTCATCGATGTTTCTAACTCTCTATCCCTCTACCTTCCTGTCTGTAAAAAATCAATAAAATATATTAAAAATAAAAATTAAATAAATAAATAAAAATAAAACAGCTAGGAATGTTGTATTCTGTTCTTTCTACAGGTGTAGGTCTTAGGGCTCAAACTGTTCCAGTGTCAGTGAATGTGTTACATTTTAACATATGGACAATTGTGATCTAAAATGGTCAAACACTTGGCCTTCCCACCCACCCACGTAATGAAAATTTCATTTTTCTGCAACCCTGCCAGCACATGCGAAGGTTAATCTTTTTAAATACTAGCCCCATCAGTGAGTATACTGTTAACTTGCTGTTGTTTTAATTCCATTTCTGTAAAAATGTTTGATGGTGATCATTTCTTCATGCATTGCTTTACACTGTCTTTATCTCCTTTGTTTAAATGTCTGCTCAGGATTTTTGTCTACTTTTAAAGTTAATTTCTCATTCTAACCAATACGAGGACAGTGCAGCCTTTAAGACATATATTTGAGTTTCACTCATTCCTCAATGACTCCACTGACTTCTTTTGTTTTTTTAAAATATATTTTATTTTTTACAGAGAGGGATAGACCGTTAGAAACATCAATGAGAGAGAAATATCGATCAGCAGCCTCTTGCACACCCCGCACTGGGGATGTGCCCACAACCAAGGTACGTGCCCTTGACCGGAATCGACCTGGGACCATTGAGTCCGCAGGCAGACACTCTATCCGCTGATCCAAACCGGCCAGGGCCTCCAATGACTTCTTTGCCATGTGGAATTCTTGGTTTGGAATTCTATATACAAAATATTTTTTTTCCTGAATTTTTACTTTATATACGATTTATAGCCCACCTGTACCTTATACTTATAAGTTTAATCTGCATTGTTCACATTCTCTACTGGTGGTCTTTAAGTCTAAGCATTTAATAATACATTAAGGGAAGTATAGGTTGTAGTATTTTACATATTTAAAATATGTTTTTACTAGAAAGAGGAAGGAAGAGAGATGGAGAAACATCAGTGATATGAGAGAATCATTGATCAGCTGCCTCCTGAAAACCTACCCTGGGTATCATGCCTGCAACATGGGTATTTGCCCTGACAGTAATCCAACTGTAACCTCCTGGTTCATAGCTTGATCCTGAAACACTGAGCAACACCAGCCAGATAAAACACATTTCTGTTTTTTTTTTCTTTTTAAATATATTTTATTGATTTTTTACAGAGAGGAAGGGAGAGGTATAGAGAGTTAGGAACATCGATGAGAGACAATCATCGATCAGCTGCCTCCTGCACACTCCCCACTAGGGATGTGTCCACAACCAAGGTACATGCCCTTGACTGGAATCAAACCCGGGACCCCTCAGTCCGCAGGCCGATGCTCTATCCACTGAGCCAAACCGGTCAGGGCAAAAACACATTTCTTAACATGCACCTTTATGTTTCCATACATGCCTGCATTTCTGAAAGCAAATCCTCCACTTTTCAGTACTTCCTAATTGGCACATGGAATTACTGATGCAAGGACATAATCGACCTTTGTAATAGCTTATTTCAAATATATCCATATAAAGAAAACACTTATGAAATGTCATGAATCCTACTTTGATCTTCCATCACTATCTCTTCTTTCAGTGGTTCTGGTATCTATCTATTCTCAGATACATTCGTTATTTTACTTAAAACCCCTGATAAGTTTGGCCAGGGCCAGACAGTTCAGTTGATTAAAGCATCATCTCAATAATGCCAAGGTCACAGGTTCCATCCTCAGGGATGATGCAAGAATGAAATAATGAATATAAAATTAGTGGAACAACAAATGGATGTCTCTCCCTATCCAATCTTTCTCTAATCAATATATTTTTGGGGTTTTTCCCCCCACCAAATGATTCAACACATGTGAACATCATCACAGACCAGGGAGCCTGTGGTGATCCAGCCATAAGGGTTCTCATGAGGGCAGAGCACACAGTGAGGGAGAGAACAGGAGGGGAGGGGCCCTGCTGTCAGTGTGGAGGGTGAGGAACTGCGACTGAGCTGCACAGTTACCCACAGGTAATTATGACATCTGTGCTCCCTGAGACAGTAAACCCTAGGGGGTTGGGTAAAGCTCTGAGCCTGGACATGGGCCTTGTGGTCTCAGCGCCTTCCAGCCAGGGGTTGAGACTGGGCTATTTTTTTAAAAATATATTTTATTGATTTTTTACAGAGAGGAAGGGAGAGGGATAGAGAGTTAGAAACATCGATGAGAGAGGAACATCGATCAGCTGCCTCCTGCACACCCCCTACTGGGGATGTGCCTGCAACCGAGGTATATGCCCTTGACTGGAATGGAACCTGGGGCTCTTCAGTCTCCAGGCCGACGCTCTATCCACTGAGCCAAACCGGTCAGGGCTAGACTGGGCTATTTTGGATTCAGGTAGTTGTGGAGCCCAGATCCCTCCCAGGTGTTCCGGATCAGCTCCTGTTATTTGAGGCCCTCAAATCAGTCCACCTACATCTGAGCAGCCCACACACACCCACGGGCATTGTTTGAATCTATTTTTGCATTTCTGGGTTATTTTCCACTTTTATTAAAAATACCACCACCTAACCAGTCCTGGAGGTAGCATGAATTCTGTGTATTTTCAATGGTGAGACCATTCTGCAGTACAAGCATTTCCAGAAAGGGAGGCTTGGTCTCAACATGATACCACACTGGGGGGATGAATTATGGGTGGCCTCCACCCCCCATAGGTTTGGCTTGTTCAGAGCAGACCCTTGTACCTGAAGTGAGGTGATAGAGCCAAGACTCTGAGGAACAATATACTATGGGATGTGAAGTTGCGGGAGACACAGAGGGTAGGCCTGGGACAGGATTGGTGATTGGGGTTCCTGCCAGCCTATGGGGGAGAGTACATTGTGTGTGTCTGTGGCACTGTTTGGGTAGCTCCAACTCTGTGTGTGTGTGTGTGTGTGTGTGTGTGTGTGTGTGTGTGTGTATGTATGTGTGTCCGTGTCCCTCAGGGTATTGCACATGTCTACAGTGTGAGTCTGTGTAAAACCAGACATAAGCCCAGTACCTGAGTGCGCAGCAGAGGCTGGCAGTGTTCTGCAACTGTGTGTTTCTGTGCTTGGGTTATCTGTATGTTTCTCTCTCAGTCTGTGCACCCCCACAATGGGCAAGTACATAGCAGTCTCCGTAGAGGCATTTTAGAGGCACCCTCCTCTACATCAATATGTTCCTCTTCCCCACCCCCAGGTGAGCCCCTTCTTCTCCCAGGAATCTGGTGTCCCTCTGCAGGTCCCATCTCAGGGCTCAAGGATGGATTAAGCATAGGGTCAGTTCAGAGAATCGCAGGCTGTGGGAAGATGGGGTATTGAGGAAACTCTGAAGACAGACAGGAGATACAGAGTGTGGATTGGGAACATTTGTGAAGGAGTTGGAGGATCCAGGACCCTAGTGAAGGAATATGAGGATGAGTTCTTGTGAGGGAAAGCTGAGGGGGAAGACTTCTAGGCTCCTAAGTCCCCACTGGTAATGAGGAACTGGACATCTTAGGAGAAGGGTGTCTCTTGCTATGTCAAAGCTAGGCTGACAACTAATACAGGAAGGTGCATGTGGCTCCCTGGAGCATCACTCTTGGACTTCTGGGCTCTGCTCATCTACTGGATTTGCATGGCCCCCCCGAAACTGAGGCCAGGAGGGAGAATTAGGACCAGTGTGGAGAACCATCCAGCCACGCTGTAGCACAGGTTCATACACAGAACAAATGAAAAGTACAGGATCGCCATTGATGTTAACGTCAGCTTTTTCACCATCACCCTCACTGGGAGCACTCACCAGGGCAATGCACAAGATAAGGAGACTTGGAATCAGGTACTGACTGACATTAATTGAAGAGAACAGGGATGCTGGGTTGCTCACAGTCCTGTGCCCTACCCAGTAAGTATTCTTAACATGTGTGAATTCATTTTGACCATAGTAGGGGAATCCAGGCAGCCAGGGATGTTCCCAAAGTCAGACTCAGAATTGGTGTTGAGTTCGCTGCCCATGGCATCTTACCATACTCCTTTTTTTTTGGAAGTTCATTCCTTTGAATCTTGAGATGGTTTGGGGCAGGTTGGGTAGAAAATCCATCTAGATGAGGAAAACTGAACCATCCTGACTGGTTACCACTGCCATTTCCTACCAGACCCCACTCCTCTCCTTTGCTCTTGCACAACCCAAAAGATGTTGGCACCATATGGTTGCCTTACTGAGGCCCATCAAGTATACCAGTTTCTGCTGCTGACCCTCTAAGTTTGGCTGCAGCTCTGTGATGTGCTTTAATCAATGAAATGCGGTGGGAATGAAGCCTGTCATCACTAACAGAAAACTCTGGATCCACTGAGACTGGCCACCCTCTCTGCCCATCTCTGATAATGTCAACAGGTATCTACATGGTGGCTCCTCCTTTATGCCAGTCCCAAGAGAACCAGGGTAGACATGTGGTATGAACAGGAAAGATGCCTTCTTTACGCTAAGCCACTAAAGCTTTGGGACTGCAGCAGCTGGCCCATCCCAATGGTTATGAAGTACCAACTCTACTCTCTAGGAGGCAGCAGAGCCTAACATTAGAAGCCAGACCACTTTTGTTAGAGACACATGGGTTTGACTCTAGCCTTGCCTTTTATTTACTCTACAATCAGACAATCTACCTGGAGTCTCTGACCCTGGATTTCCTCTGTACAAGACAGATGTTTAAACCATATCAGGTTGGGGAGAGGACTAATGCATGTAAAGTATTGAATCCAGGTCCTGGTACCTGTAGTAAACAATCGAACTCTTAGCTCCATAGCTTCACAATGTGTATTATCTAAAAACATTTTAACAATGTATGGAATGTCAAAGTGTTGTCTTTTGTATCTTTTCAAATTTTGTTTTTAAATAAGTAGGGTAGGATTATGTATATTCTCTCATACCTTGCGTTTTCTCATACTGTTGTGATATTTTAATAAAATAAAAAATCAACCTCAATAGGTTGAGCATGTTCCCATTCACACAAAGGTTTCCAGTTCGACTCCCAGTGATGACACAAGTAAGTGGAGCATACAAGCTCAGTCTTCAGTGTGGGGGCTTGCAGAGGCCATCTGATCCGTATTTCTCTCACTCTTTCACTTTGTCTCCCTTTAAAAGTCAATTAAAATATAACATATAAATCCATTGATATGTGTGCGCTTCAGGACTAATTGCAGTAATACTCTTACCTCAAGGAGCATTCTGAGCTTCACAGAATCTGAAATCATATCTCCAAACAAAAAGACAGTTTTATACAACACTCCCCTAATCCCTACCACCAGCCACTGAAGCCTGACATTCTCAGTTCCAGCAATACTCAGGCTGCCAAATAACAATATTACCAGTTGTCAATGAGTGACTGTGAGAGACATTAGCTTGGCACACAGGGCAGGGGTCCAATGCAAAACAAAGGCAGGTGAACTTTTCCAGGGGCAGACACGGCAGTTTGAACAAGCATAATGACAGGAACCAACAGTGCAGAAATAATAAAATGTTTACTGGACTCACAGTGGGAGGCAAGGGAAACTAGGGAAGTTCTGCAGCAAAAACAGTGAACAGAGGCATAGAAACAGGGAAAGGTTCCTTGCTGGTCAATAATAATAGAGGGAATCAATTAGGTGATGAGAAGGATAGATAGAGAGCAGGCTTGTAGCAAATATATACCCCTAGACTAGAAAGTTTTATGGACTACCTATTATTGGGAGCAGAGGAATCCACCGGCAATGAAGTCGCAAACATATGACAAAGCAATTTCTTCACCGATACATCTCCCAGGGCATGACAATGTGGGAGGTCATTCAGTCAAAAGTGGAGCCTCAACAGTCACCAGAGAGTGCACACTGGTGCAAAGCTTTATGAGTGTAATGAATGTGGGAAATCATGTGGGTCCAGTCACCATCTCCTTAACCATAAGAGAATTCACACTGGCAGGGCGATTACAAGCATGTTTAATGGTAGTGGTAGCTCACAGGGACAGTGTGACTCTGAGGACTGGTTTCCTGCTGGGTCCCCTGTTTGTGAGAAGTGGGTGTCATAACACAACAAAGGGACAGAGTGGTCATGTAGAGTGTTGAGGAGAGATAATGGCTTTGCAATGGTCAAGGCCTTTAAGAGATGAGTGGACATGAGATGAATTGGAGGCTGAAGAGTAATTCACACAGGATGAGCTTAGGGCTTGTACATAGTTACTTCTCTAAACACTCACCGGGATTTTTGCTGTGACCCTTGGTGTGGCCTGGGGTGTTGCAGTCAGACTTGTGGGTTAGATTAGAGGCTTGAGAGGTCATCTGTGAGATGACCTCACTGGGCTTGGTGCAGAGGGCCATCGGGGCTGAGACTTGAGTGACGGGTAAGTGGAGAGATGTTGGCTATGACTGGTGAAGGGACATCAAGTGCAGCACCAGGGGAGGTGGCCTCTGGGAATCTGATATCTGATTGTGTTTCTCAATAATTGAGGTTGAAAATAGAGTCATGGAGAGAGGACTTCGTAAAAGGTCTCAAGGCTGCCTCTATGAGTGTGAACTCTCAGCGTCTGGGCAGGACTTGATCCTGTTTGGATTTGGCAAGTATTCTCTGGACCACACTTGCTGAGTAATGAGTAAGAGGCCAAGGATATGCCTATGAGGTTGGAACTGTAGGAGGGCAGGTGTGAACAAGGTGTGGTAGAAAGAGTCTTGTGCCCTTCGTGAGGGAGTGTGAATTGTGATTTCATGGCCACAGGACCCTGACATTGACCTAAGAAAAGGATACTTTAAAGTCCCTCCACAAACCCAGTCTTTACTCCAAGCCTTTGCATCTAGAACATATGCCTGGGAGGACCTCTCATATCCCATTCCACTGGTTGCCAAAAACAGGAACTACTCATATAATCAAACACAGGACTTAGAATTCCGGGATTGGTGTCTTTTCAAGGTCCCCACCTCCAATGGCTGGGGGAGTGGCTGGACAGTCCCAGAAGCCATCGGAGTGGGAGGCCCTGAAATAAACTCCACCAATGAGTACCTTAGAATGAATGAAGGATGAGCCCATGTCTGCTGGTGTCTGGGTGATACAATATGGGTAATTTCAGGGTAATTGCCTAAAAAGAGGGGTGTTGTGTTGCTATATGCCAGGTCCAGGGCTTAAATGACATTTACCTACCCAGCTGCCTTTTGTTGTTGAGGGCTGACACACTGATCCATAGGAATGAGAAGGATACCAATACAGCCATGTTACCTGGGCTTGAACCTCTCCACTGGCATGGGTAAAGCAGAAGGGTGAGAGAGAAATAGGTTATGGAGATGGTGAATAATTTTGGAAATGAAGGTGATTAGGAAACCACTCATGCTCATCAAGGCAAATCTGTGTTACCTTCGAATTTGTATGCCTGGGAAGGAAGCTGTGTGAGAGAAATGTTTTCAAAGAACTATGTGCAGCAGGTAGTGAGAACTGATGTCCTCAGCACCTTGAAATGAGGCTGTAAGGGGGAAGTGTGATGCCATGTGTTTGGTGTCTCCGAGGAGCCATCTGGGGGACTACAAGGAGATAACCTGACAAGAGCAGCATCAAATCACTCACATCTCTCCCTGTCCTATGTTGTTGACACCCACTTTATTGACAAGGGGCAGTGTGGCCTACATGTGAGGCCCAGAGCTCAGGTATCTTCTCTCTGCTCAACTGCCTTTATTGCTGTGGGAAGACACAGCATCAGTAGGAATATAAGGAGAGAGTGACTTGCATGGGACCGAGGCCTGCTGTCTCCTCTGATGTGTGGAGTTGAGGGAGCAAATATTTGTGTGTGAGGGGGGCAGCGTGATGACTATAAAAGCCTAGGAGAGAAACTGATCATGGACTGAACTATTCCCATCATGGCAGGATATGGACTTTGAGGATGTGGCCATTGCCTTCTCTGAGGATGAGTGGGGGCTCCTTGTTGAGGCTCTGAGACTTCTGTACTGTGATGTGATGCTGGAAGTGTTTGCACTTCTCTCATTTGTAGGTAAGATCTTCAAATCACTCTTGGTGTGCTGAGGTGATGTCCTCTCTTCCTTTGTCCTCCAATATAGTTTTCTCTCTCTCATAGCCAGACAATGGCTCTGCTAATTTCCCCCACCATCATGTAAAATGGGCATGGATGCCAGGGGTGAACTCTGGGGATATCCCTGAACAAAGGTCTCTAGGAATATCGCAACACCCTCTGCCTCAAAAGGTGCAGCAAGTGTCTTGGAATCAGGAGCCTTGCAGTGAGCTTCCTGGGTCCGCGCTTTTAGTTTCTCTTCCTGGGAGGGTGACTAGATCCACCTGAATGGCTTCCACTTCTCCCTCCTTCTTCTATTTAAGGGTTCTTAGTGATGGCCAGTGCCATGTTATGGTATGTTCGGTCATGAAACATGAGCAGTTCTTGTAAGACCCTCCTTCAACTGTTCGAAATATTCTCTTCCCAGAACACTGTTCAGACTGTGATGCTCCAGGCCAGTGCTGGCTGCTCGCCTCTGCAGTATCTCCCACATTAACCTGCACATGTCTTATGAGGTGCACATATGTGCTTAAGTAGTCCTTGACAGCAGCTACTCCTATATTGAATTTTACTTGGAATAGGGCCTAATCAACCTCCTGCACTGCTTGCCCCTGTCACCATCAAACAAGCCCTGCTGAGCACTGTTAGCAGAAGACTGAGCTGGAGATCTGGCTTCTCTTCCATGAGGTGCTTGCCATGTGTTGTGTCATATTTCTGGTGAGGCCTTTCCTGTTTTGTGATGTTCAGTGGATGAGACCTTCACAGCAGCCTCTTATTAATCCTCCGGCACCTCTCTTATTTTCAGATGGTTGCCTGAACCCATATATTATGTACAAAACACTAGCAATTGGATTTCCCCTGTCACCACAGTCAACACTGAGTTCCTCAGCATTTCTGTCTTTGCAGGATGTTTACGTGAAACAGATGATGAGGGCTGTTCTGAGCAGATTTTATCTGTACAAGGAGAGCCACAGCTCAGGGCTTCTAAGACAGAGCCATCAACCCAGAGGACCCATCTGTGTAAGCGGTGTTTCTCAGTGTTCAAAGCTATTCTGCACCTGACTGAGTCACAAGCAGCAGACTTTGAGTAGAAAGCATTCTTCAGTGACGCATGTGTGAGAGACTTCTGTTTCAGTGAAAACCCTCACCAGCAGCAGAGGGAAGCCAGTGGAGAGAAGCCCTGGAAAGAAGCTGTGGATAGGGCCTCATTTGTGAGCATGTGCAGCTTCCGATCTTGGGTGCTTTCAACCAATAGATAGGTTGGGAAAGTCTCCCCAGGCATCTCAGGGCTTCTCCAGCACCAGGTAACTCTGAACCCTGGGGAGCCATACAGTGCAAGTGAGATTTCACTGGAATTTGTCCGTGGAAAAAGTCATCACAATTCGGGTGGACATGTAAACGCTGCCAGCAACAGTGGGAAAGTCATTCAACCTCAGAATGTCTGCTCTGAAGAAGTGAATAATGAGGGTAACAAATTTGGGAAAATTTCTACACGTATATTTAACCTCAATCGGCATAAGAGAGTTCACACTAGAAAAAAGCTCTATAAGTGTACTGATTGTGGGAAGTTCTTTAGAGAAAGCTCTTCTCTCATTCAACACAGGAGAGTTCACACTGCGGAAAAGCCCTATGAGTACACTGATTTTGGGAAGCTCTTCAGGCAATGATCTCCCCTAACTCATCACAAGAGAGTTCACACTGGTGAAAAGCCCTATGTTTTGGGGGTGATTGTGGGAAGTCATTCAGGGAAAAGGGTAACCTCAACAGTCACCGGAGTACTCACACTGCTGAAAAGCCCTATGTGTGTGGTGATTGTGGGAAGTCATTCTAGCATTAGTGTGGCCTCAACAGTCACTGGAGAACTCACACTGGTGAAAATCCCTATGTGTGTGGTGATTGTGGGAGGTCCTTCAGTCAAAAGTGTAGCCTCAATAGTCACCAGAGAGTGCACACTGGTGCAAAGCTTTATGAGTGTAGTGAATGTGGGAAATCACGTGGGTCCAGTCACCATCTCCTTAACCATAAGAGAATTCACACTGGAGAAAAGCCATATCAGTGTAGTGATTGTGGGAAGTCATTCAGTCAAAATTGTAATCTCAAGAGTCACCAGAGAACTCAAACTGGAAAGGGGTGGTGGGCTGCAATGCCACTGTGTGAGGATATGGTGGTGTGAGCCTGGAGGATTCAGCAAACCCAGGCATGTTTTGTGTCTAAAGGCGACAGCAAGAGGCAAGGCTGTGCGTGAGGAGAGTTACTTTCATTCTCAGGAAGCCGAGGTCATCGTTTGCCGTGATCAGTAAATGGATATTGTGTGAGGCAGGGTTCTGATGTTTTCCCAAAACTGTCCAGAGGAAGAACAGACTAGAAGGGAGAGGCCAGCAGGAGGGGCTGGAAGGAGGACCCTGTAGGTGATGAGGTCACTGGCAGGTGTGCACTGGACTGAGCCCTGAGGATGAGGTCATCACCTGGCTCCGGGGCTGGGCCGGGGCCCTGAGCAGCCTGAGCCCTTGAGTCCTGGTGGTGGGTGCCAGGCCTTCAACAGCCCTTTAGTTCTCAGAGGTTCCTGCAGGTGCAGAGCCGCTGAGGGGACTGGGCTGTGGGGCTGATGTCAGGGCCTCACACTCTTGCGCCCTCTGAGGTCGTGGGGCCCTGGGGCTGTGCAGCCCCTCTTCCTGCCCGGGAACCTAAGACCTTGAAGACACACTCATCCCTGAATCCTTAGTCCTATGGGTGTGTACACTGAGGCCGCCAGCTCCCCTCCTGCAGGTGCCAGGACCAGGAGCAGGTGGGCGGCCAACAGTGTCGGAATGAGGAGTACCGGGGGTGCAGGTACCCTGCATTGGGGAGCCAGGTGCCACCAACCCACAAGACACGGCAGCCTCCCAGTCCGAAGGCAGGGCAAGTGGAGGGCAATCAGGAGAGACCTGCGGCCCCGGAGGCACCCTGCATCCCCAGGCACCCCGCCCCCAGGAGCAGCGCCTGAGCTGCAGGAGGAGGAAGGACTGGCTCAGGGAGAATTTCCGGATTTGGCGTCCTCAGGCGATGGGGAGCCTCAGCAACTTGGGAACCGGGCTGCCCTGCAGACCCAGGAAAGGGTCGCGTCCCTCCCCCACACCGTAAGCCCTCAGACTCTTCCCCAGGCTCCGCCTCAGCGGCAGCCAGGAGAACATCCAGCTTCGACCCCACGGAGGGTGTGGACACCTGCCGTCCCTTCTGTCCCATAAAAAAATCTTTGCCTTGATTTGAGAGAGAAGAAGGGGGAGGAGAGATGAAACCACTGGTGATGGGAGTGGATTCCTGCTTGGCGGCCGCCGACCTCTGGACACTGTGCCTGCGCCCCATGCACAGGCTTGACTAGCGATGGAACCTGCTCTCCCGGTTCATTGGTCAGTGTCAACACTGAGCAACACCAGCTGAGCTCTATTGTATATTTTTAATTAAATGTAATGTGCATTTTTTATTTTCGATGGTGTTGAGATGTGTCCCATTCCCCTGTGCATATGTTCTTTGGGGGCCTCTCCCAGTCCCCCCTTCCCGGCCTCTGGTCCCCGTGAACCCGGCCTCTGGTCCCATCTCCTGCCCCAGCGCCACTGACAACGCAGGTCACCTTCACTGAGGTCAAGGCGAGGCTGCGGGAGAAAACTACATCACCCAGAAAGCACTGCGCCCGCTTCCACTGAGATTAGGTAAATTTAGGTCTCTGCACTTTCAGTTAGGGCGGGACTTCCGGTAACGGCCCGGCAAGGTTCTGCGCGCGGGTGCGGGTTGGTGGCGAGTAGGAGGAGACAGTGCCCGGCTGCGCAGGGTGGGCCTGAGGCTGGGTGAGCCCCAACACCCGGGACTGGGGTCCCCGAGGCTCCCCAAGTCCTCTCCACCGACAGAGTCCGCTCAGCCTCACCCCATTGGACCCTCCAGCCTCCGTGCCGACGCCGCTCTGGTCCCGCAGCCCAGGGCGCAGCGTCCAGCGCAGAGTCTTCCTGGGGGACCCGGGTTGCGAAGGGGAGGGAGGGCGACGGGCTGCGGTGCTGCCGGGGACTGAGCCGGGAGGTGTGGACACCCAGGCCTGGTTTGTGTCTAATGGCGACAGAGAGGACGAGAGGCGGTTCCCGGGAGGAGTTTTACTTTCCCACTCAGGGCGACGGGGCCGTGGGTGGTTGTGAACAGCAGAGGGACCTTGAGCCCAGAAGGAGGCGGGCATCACCTGGCCAGGTGCGGCGCTAGGGCCCTGAGCAGCTGGAGCCCCTGTGTCCTGGGATGGGTGCCAGGCCCTCAGCAGCCCTTTAGTTCCCACAGGCTCCTGCGGGTGCAGAGCCGCTGAGGACACTGGGCTGTGGGGCTATGTCAGGGCCTCGCACTCTGGTGGTCTCTGAGGTCGTGGGGTCCTGGGGCTGTCGGCCCCTCTTCCTGCCCTGGGCCCTGGGGACACTCCCCTCAGAGTCCTAAGGCCACGGCTGGGGCTTTATGACGTGGACCCTGGTTTTGGCAAGGAGTGGAGTGAGATGTAGGAGGTCCTCCCGGGCACAGGGACCAGAATGTGCAAAGGCCCAGAGTGAAGACTGAGCTGGTTCAGGAACGGGCAGGTATCCTTTTAAATATATATGCTTTTATTGATTTTAGCCATAGACAGGGAGAGGGAGAGAGACAGAGACATCCATGTGCAAGAAACAAGGATGATTGGTTGCATGCATGTGACCTGACCAGGACTGGTGCCTGAAACTCTCAGTGCAACCTGGGTTGATGCTCAAGCAACTGAGACACCTATCAGCCAGGGCTGTAGATCACTTTAATATAGGCAATCATGGTCCCTGGCTGGATAGGCTCAGTGGATAGAGCTCAGCCTGTGGACTGAAAGATCCCAGGATCTATTCTGGTCAAGGGCACATGCCCGGGTTGTGGGCACGATCCCCAGTAGGGGGTGTGCAGGAGTCAGCCAATCAGTCATTCTCATTGATATTTCTATCTCCCTCTCCCTTTCTGAAATCCATGCAAATTTATTAAAAAATATATAGGGGATCATGATCAGGATGATAATGGCAATTGTAGCCCAGATGGGACAGTGTGGGTCTAAGGACTGACTTTCCAGCTGCTGCCCCTGTTTGTGGGAGGTGGGTGTCACAGCGAAGCATAGGGACAAAATAGTCATGTAGAGTGTTGGTGAGATAATGGTTTCCCAGGGACCAAGGCCTTTAAAAGATGAGTGGACGTGAGATGAATTGGAGGCTGAAGAGTAATTCCAACAAGAGGAAATTTACTGATAAATATTCTCTAAACCTTCACCAGGATTTGGCTGTGACCCCTGTTGTGGCCTGGGAGGTTGCAGTCAATCTTGTGGGTTAGCTGACCAAAGCCTACCCAGATTCAACATTGGAGAGTTCACACTGAAAAAAACCCGTGTGAGTGTAGAGAAAGTGGGATGTCCTTTCATCAGAGGTCTCTCCTCACTTACCACCAGAGATTTCACACTAGATAGAAGCCATATGAATGTAGTGATTGTGTGAAGCTCTTCAATCAAAGGTCTACACTCATACAACATGCAGAATTTACACTGAAGAAAAGAAGTATGAGTATAGCAAATGTGGGGAATCTTTCAGCCAAAGGTCTGACTTCAATGATCACCAGTGAGGTCACATTGAAAAAAAAACACACACATATGAGTGTACAGATTGTGGGAATTCCTTCAGGCATAGCTCTACCCTGATTCAACGTGAGAGAATTCACACTGGAGAAAAGCCACATGAGTGTAGAGAATGTGGGATGTCCTTTCATCAAAGCTCTCACCTCACTAAATACCACAGAGTTCACAATGGAGAAAAGCTAAATGAATATAGTGATTGTGGGAAGTCCTTTAACCAAGGAACGAAGCTCATGGAACACCACAGAGGTCAATCGGGGAAGATCTCATGAGTGTGGTGAATGTAGAAAATCTTTTAGCCACAAACCTACCCTGGTTATGTACCTGAGAGTTCACCCTGGAGAAGATCTTCAATGTGCAGGAAATGCTTTATTTTTCTCACTTAGAATAATAACACAAAACAAGATCCTTTCTGACACATTTACGTGACTTTAAATTCCCTTTAATGGAACATATACTCTGCTAGATACATCATGAGTTTCAGATGCAAGTGAGGCTTGAAGGAGCTGTATTGCACTTGCTAGTATGGACAGACCTACCACCTGAATATATAACACTGAGTATTTTTGGCTGAAGAGATTTCACCTCTAACACCTGGCTCACCTGAAGAGGGTGCATCAGTCGCAACCCCTGTGTGCTCAGGGGAAATTTATTCTGTGTTCTCACTTATTCTTGAGAAAATTGTAATTACTCTAAGCTCTTGGCAGTATTTTCATTCCTTTGTCTCTGACTAAATAATGCACCTGATGCAGGCTTCATCCAGAGTACCCACCCTCCTCTACATTGTGATTTGCGCATTATGCTTTGATGAATTGGTTCAGGTTCAGATTCACTCACCTGCAAACCACTTACTGTTCTTTGTTCTGGATTATGATCTTTCAGTAAATGTGTTTTTTCTTTTGTACCTTTAACTTTTGGTGTTATATTCACTGCCTTAGATAATTAGAAAGGAAAGTTGTGATCTGTCAGCATGAAGAGGTGAGCAAATATAATGGGGTCCCAGATTTCTGTGCTTTGTCAGGCGCATAGTAATGACAGCAAATTACTGTTTGTCCAATATTGGCTTTTTATTTTTGAATTGCTGCCAAGTCCTTAAAAAATGTCTACATGACTTTGTGGTTCTAATTTTCAGCCTCATGCCTCTATTATTGGTGAGGTCAGTGCTCACCCTGGAAAGGAGGCTTTTGTTGTATTTCTGTGGACAATATTTATTAAAATCTCCGGTCACATTCTGTATTACATAATTCTCAACAATGTTTAGGGCAGGGGTTCTCAAGCTGTGGGTCGCGACGCCTCTGGGTGTCAAATGACCCTTTCACAGGGGTCTGCTAAGACCATTGGAAAACACATATATAATTACATATTGTTGTTGTGATTAATCACTATGCTTTATGTTCAATTTGTAACAATGAAAATACATCCTGCATATCAAATATTTACATTATGATTCATAACAGTAGCAAAATTACAGTTATGAAGCAGCAATGAAAATAATTTTATATAAATATGGAGAGAGAGAGAGAGAGAGAGAGAGAGAGAAAGAGAGAGAGAGAGTCTGGTCAGTAATTTGTGCCATTTTTCAAATGAATTTATGATTTAACCAATAAGAGGAAAGTTCAGTATCTAAGACATCTGTATTCAGTTCATTCATTACTTAAGGATTCAGTTGATTTCTTTGTCACTTGTAACTATATGTTTTGAATGTTGGAAAGGAAATTGTTTTCTCAGATTTTATCTTATGCACAATTTAATGCCCACTTGCATGATACACTTTTAAGTTTAATCTACATTGCTAACATTCTACACCATTCACTTTAAGTCAAAGCATACAATAGTAAATCAAGTGAAGTTTTGTATTATTTATCAATTTTCCTGATGGTAAATACTCCCATTATGATGTGTTTCAATCTGACAAAATGATGGTACTGAACATTGGCCTGCTAAGATATTTCAATAGCAAATCAATATGCTTTATTTCCAACATTCTGATGTGGTAGTTACAAATATACTCAAAAACATTCTTGATAAAATAGTAAAATAATAGGAAGTGGCAAGTTTTAATCATTTTTTAAGCTTTTATGTAAGTATAATTTATTTAAAACATACATTCAAAAAATATTTTCTTATTGATTTCAGAGATGAAGGAAGGGCGGGGGAGAGAGAGAGAGAAACATCATTGATGAGATAGAATCACTGATAGGCTTCCTCCTGCATGCACCACAGTATGAATCCAGCCCACCACCTGAGCATGTGACCTGACCAAGAATTGATCAGTGTCCTGCAGGGTCATAGGTTAACACTCAACCAGTGATCCACACTGGCCTGTCTCTCCTACGATTTCCAGGGATCCCACTCGACCTGTAACCAGGGTAGCAATGAGCAGTGGCAGCTCATCCAGTGCTCACCCCCTGAATCTGCACTCAAGGCCTCTTTTACTCTGAATGCCCAGTGAGCTAACAGGAGTCTCGCTTGGGCTCATTTATTTCCCACTATGTTTCTAGAGAGCTAAAGGAGCCACACCTAGTCTCTCTGCTGTTTCTTGTTCTATCATAAGGCCTACATTTTTTCATTATCCCCAGTTTCAATTAAGGTGCCCTCAAAATCTTCCGTACTTGTGTTGTGAAATCTTTTCTAACATGAAATAAAAACTCAAACACTACTGACCAAGCTGAGACAGACCCACTCTAGGTTCCTTCCTGCTCCTGAACACAGTTATGCCTGGGACATCCTATCTAATAATAGAGAAACGGGGTAATTGACCGTACCTTCCTATGCCTCCCATCGGCTAATCAGCATGATATGCAAATTAACCACCAACAAAGGTGGTGGTTAATTTGCATACATAGGCACCCAGTGGCTATCAGCTATCAGAGCCTGCAATCAGAGCTGAGAGGTCCCCTGCCCAGGCCTGATGCCTCGGCCAGAGGCTTAGGCCAGGGCAGGGGCGGTGCCAGCGATCGCAGGTAGCAGGGTCGGAGCCTTGATTGTGGGAGCTGGGGATCCCCTGCCCAAGCTTAACGCCTTGGCCAGAGGCATTATGCATGGGCAGGGGCAGATCCGGCAATCACGGGGAACTAGGGGTCCCCTGCCCAGACCTAAGGCCTCTGGCAGAGGCATTAGGCTTCGGCAGAGGCGAAGCCGGCAATCGCAGGGAGCAGGGGCCTAGTTGGCGATCGTGGGGGAGCTCGGAGTCCCCTGTCCAGGCCTAATGCCTGGGCCACAGGCATTAGGCCTGGGCCGGGGCAGAGTGGGAGATTGCGGAGAGCTGGGGATCCCTTTCCCAGGCCTAATGCCTCTGCCAAAGGTCTTAGGTCTGGGCAGGGGTGGTGCCAGAGATCTCAGGTAGCAGGGGCGGAGCCGGCAATCACAAGAGCTGGGGGTCCTCTGCCCAGGCCTAATGCCTTCGCCAGAGGCGCTGGGTATGGGCAGGGGTGGAGCCAGTGATCGCGGGGAGCAGGGGCAGAGTTGGCGATTGTGGGGAGCAGGGGTGGAGCTGGCAATTGTGGGGAGCTGGGGGTCCCCTGCCCAGGCCTAAGGCCTTGGCCAGTGGCATTAGACCTGTGTAGGGGCTGAGTCAGCGATAGTGGGGAGTGGGGGCAGAGCCAGGAATCATGGGGAGCAGGGGCTGAGCCAAAGATTGAGGGAGCTGGAGGTCCCCTGCCCAGGGCTAATGACTCGGCCAGAGGCCCACAACCTGGGCAGGTGCCCTGTCCTGGAATTGAACCAGAAATACCTTGGTTCATGGGTCCACGCCCAACCACTGAGCCATGCCATGTGGGCAAACTATCTTTATTTTTGACTCTATTACAAATAGACCCAATTTCCCCCATCCCCATCCTCCTTTGCTTCCCTCTACCCTGTCCCCACCATTTCTAGGCCTTCACCACAGTATTGTCTCTATGTCCATGGACTATGCATATATGTATATACTTTTGAAATGTATTTTTATTGATTTTAGAGACAGGAAGGAAGGAGGGATAGAGAAATACATCAGTAATGAAGGAGAATCAATGATTAGCTGCCTCCTGCACGTCCTCAACCCCACCCAACTGAGAATTGAACCTACAACCCATGTGTGTTCCCTGACCAGGAATAAAACCATGACCTCATGGCTCATAGGTCAATGCTCAAGCATTGAGCCACACCAGCTGGGCTATATTACTAGTATTTAATTTAAAAAAAAAATGGCTCGGGGGCTTCGGAGGCGGCAGCAGAGGTGGCGGATACCGCTGGCAGGCAGCAGCCAGGAGAGCATGGTGGCCGGAGTGGGCCATGGCGCCCACTGCTGCCTGTGCTTACTTCTGCTGCTCCTGCCGCAGCTGCCGCCGCTGCCCTTAGCGGGCGCTGAGGACGCCTCCAGAGCCAACTCAGACCACTGCACAGTCTACGGGAACCGCAGCAACCCCAGGTTCCACGCGGGTGCGGGGGAGGACCGTGGGGGCGTCATGGTGGAGTGAGCATCAGTGACTACCTGGACATCTATTGCCCGCACTACGGGGCGCCACTGCCTCCAGCTGAGCGCATGGAGCACTAGGTGCTGTACAGAGTCAAGGGCGAGGACCACGCCTCCTGCGACCACAGGCAGCGCTGCTTCAAGCGCTGGGAGTGCCTCTGGCCCGCAGCGCCCGGGGGCGCTCAAGTTCTCCGAGAAGTTCCAGCTCTTCACGTCCTTCTCCCTGGGGTTCGAGTTCCGCCCAGGCCACGAGTATTACTACATTTCGGCCACACCACCCAGTGCTGTTGACCGGCCCTGCCTTCAGCTAAATGTTTATGTGTGGCCAACCAACGAGACCCTGTATGAGGCCCCTGAGCCCATCTTCACCAGCAATAATTCGTGCAGTAGCCTGGGCAGCCGTCAGCTCTTCCTCAGCACTGTCCCGGTACTCTGGACCCTTTTGGTCTCCTAGTTCTGGCCCACATGGTGCCGGCCCCACCTGGACGACCGAATCCAAGACCAAATACAGACGCCTGGCACTCCCTCGACTGGTGCTGCCCCCACCTACAGGGGGTTTCTGCCTGCTCCAGAAGCAGCGCCAGTGACGGGGGACAGCCAACAGCCCCTGATGCCTGAAGGGCAGGGTGTCAGTACAGCCCCTGACCAGACCATCTCCTCAGGGGCACTGGAGAACCTGAGAAACTATCAATGATGTTGGGTTTTTTGTTTGTTTATTTTTCATGGTTGGATCAGAAAGGCTTGAATTTTTAATTTAATTTATTCCGTGCTGTCGCCAGTGACTTTGAAAGGAAACACATTCGTTTGGGGGGAGGTCCTTGGCCCCCTGGGGTATGGGCATGGGTGACCCCTAGTCTGGTTGCTCCATTTGTTGGATCCTGGCTGGAGACCACTGCAGACCCCCCAGATGTCCCAGGACAGGCCAGCATGAGGCAGAAGGGTAAAGGTGAGACCCCTGGATTCTGGTCCAGAACTCTGAACCCACCTCAAATTCTCGTCCCCTCAGCCCCACTCTCCGCATGCCTGGTGATTGTCTCCCAAAGTGGAAACCCACGCTGTTTCACCAGAGGCCCCTGGAGTTACAGCCATTCCGAATTACAGCTCCCCACTGTGCTCCACAGCCTCTCGCCATCACCCCTGAGCGCAAGAAGACCTTACATTTCTGTAAATAGAGCCAGGAAGTATATACTGTGGTTTCTTTTTACTGTATTCCTGAGGACGAACTGGACAGTTGCTTTTTTCCCTCACATCTTCAGGGGCATCTTTTATTTTGGTGGGAGGGTGGGTGGACTTTTTAGAGTAGAAGCCACACTTTGCAATAAGCTTGTTCACCTGTCAGAGCCCTCTTACTCTACTCCGTGACTAATAATGTTTATAAGAAAAAAGAAAACAGGACACTACAAGATGGGGGGTGGACCTGCCAAAAAGAAACCCCCCTCCCAACTCACTTTAATGAAGCAAACAGCACATTTATACAGATTTCATATTTCTACCCACCTTTCCTGGTCTGTGTTTTTTATATATTATATATAAATATATATGGTGCACAGCTGCTGGGAGACCACCAGGCGTGCCAGCTGTGGGCGGGGTGGCTTTTGTAGGGGTTGGCATGGGTGGTGGTGCCACGCCTGGAGCTAGCGACGGCCTCCCTCCTCCCGTCACAATCAACTTTGGATTCTGTATTTTTTAATAATAAAATAAGCAAAAACCTCAAAAACAACAAAAAAATTTTAATGCATTTATTATCGTTGATAGTATTACAGATGTCTTCCATTTTCCCTTGTGCATATATTCTTAGGGGGATCTCTCCCAGTCCTCCCGCACCCTTCTCCAGGGAGATCTTCCAGTCTGCTCCTGTTAGCCAGGTCTCTGGTCCCACCTTGTCCTTCCCCAGGGACACTTGCTGAACCACATCACCTTTATTCACCAATTTCTTTGGCTGGGATGCTAGCCCGCCCCTTGAACTTGGAGAAAACGACATTACCCAGGAAGGAATGCGTGCACGTGGGCAGAGCTAAGAGACACATTTGGTGTGAGAAAACTACATTACCCAGATAGTAATCCGTACACGTGGGCGGAGCTAAAAGGCACTTTGGTGTCATTGCATCGGTTAGGGCGGGACTTCCGCCTTCCTCCTCCTGTCGGGCATTGTGACCTCTAGTTTCTCCAAGGACTCAGAGGCTTCAGCCCACTGGTCCTGAGTAGGAGGAGGCCTAGGAGTCAGCGTCCTTGCTGTGCAGGGTGTGTCTGAGGCTTGTTGAGCATCAACAGGCGGGGATTGGGGCCTCCATGCCTCCCAGACTCCTCTGTTTACAGCCTTCCCGCTGCCTCACCCCACTTAACCCTCCAGCCTTAGGGACTGGAGCCTCTCAGTTACTGCAGCTCATGAAGCCGCATCCAGAACAGTGAGTCGATCCTGGATGACACAGGGTGTGATGGGGAAAGGGCCACAGGCTGCAATGCCACCTTCTAAGGACACGGGGGTGGGGCTGAGCCTGGAGGCATAGGAGACCCCTTGCCTGTTTGGGGTGTAAAGGCATCAGAGAAGATGAGGTCTGGTTTTGCATGAGGAGTTTTTTTTTTTAATTAAATCTTTATTGTTCAGATTATTACAGTTGTTCTTTTTCCCCCCATAGCTCCCCTCCACCCATATTCCACCACCCCCGCCCCCCCCCCCACTGTCCTCATCCATAGGTGCACGATTTTTGTTCAGTCTCTTCCTGCATCCCCCACACCCCTTCCCCCCACCGCCCAAGAATAGTCAGTTCACTCCCTTTCTATGCCCCTGATTCTATTATAATCACCAGTTTATTCTGTTCATCAGATTATTTATTCTCTTAATTTTTAGATTTACTTGTTCATAGATGTGTATTTGTTGTTCATAGTTTGTATCTTTACCATTTTCTTCTTCTTTCTCTTCTTAAAGGATACCTTTCAGCATTTCATATAATACTGGTTTAGTGGTGATGAACTCCTTTAGCTTTTTCTTATCTGTGAAACTCTTTATCTGACCTTCAATTCTGAATGATAGCTTTGCTGGATAAAGTAATCTTGGTTGTAGGTTCTTGCTATTCATTACTTTGAATATTTCTTGCCACTCTCTTCTGGCCTGCATGGTTTCTGTTGGGAAATCAGCTGGCAGTCGTATGGGTACTCCCTTGTAGGTAACTGACTTTTTTTCTCTTGCTGCTTTGAAGATTCTCTCTTTGTCTTTTGCTCTTGGCATTTTAATTATGATGTGTCTTAGTGTGGTCCTCTTTGGATTCATTTTGTTTGGGGTTCTCTGCGCTTCCTGGACTTGTAAGTCTATTTCTTTCACCAGGTAGGGGAAGTTTTCTGTCACTATTTCTTCAAATAGGTTTTCAATATCTTGCCCTCTCTCTTCTTCTGGTACCCCTATAATTCTGATGTTGGTACCCTTGAAGTTGTCCCAGAGGCTCCTTACACTATCTTCATATTTTTGGATTCTTTTTTCTTTTTGCTTCTTCGGTGGGGTATTTTTTGTTTCTTTGTATTTCAAATCTTTGACTTGATTCTTGGGATCCTTTTGTCTGCTGTTGGATCTCTGTATATTATTCTTTATTTCAGTCAGTGTATGCTTAATTTCTAGTTGGTCTTTTTTCATATCCTCCAGGGTCTCACTAAATTTATCGGCGGTTTCCAGAAAATTATTGAAAAACCTTATAAACATGGTTTTAAACTCTATATCCAGTCGTTTGCTTTCCTCCATTTCTGTCAATTGTGACCTGTTTCTTTGTCTCCTCATTTTTTATGCTCCCCTGTGTTGGTAGAGTGGCTTTGTGTGCTAGGGGTCCTATAGGGTCCAGGGGCTCAGCCTCCCTAATTACCTGAGGTAGACACTCTTGATGCACCCCCCTGTGGTCTTTGTGCACAGTCTTGTTGTCGTTATGCCTTGACTGTTGTAGGTATCACTGGGAGGAATTGACCTCCAGGCAAATTGGCAGTGAGAATCAGCTGTGTCTGCAGTGGGAGAACTTCTGTGCTGAAGACACCCTTCTGGGGCAAGACTTGCTTCAGTGGGGCTTTGGTACTCACTGAGTCTGCCCCCTGAGTGTGTCCCTTATGGATCTGAGGAGTTGTAATCTGGATGGTCCCACTCTGACCACTGGGTACACTGGGTCTTGGATCTAAGGAGGTGCTTATTTAGTCTCTGCCTGAGGTTACCCAGCAGGAGCTACAAAAAGATCTGCAGATTCCTCTTCCTTTTTTGGAGTTTGGAGGTGCCCAGATGAGGCCCAGCTGTGAAGCAATGTAAGCTGCTGTGGGGCCTTAGGCCTTCTCTTGGAAGTTCTGGTTCTGTCTGGCCCAGCTGCAGTTTGTTAGGTAATTTTCAGGTTGCAAAGGGCCAAGGCATTCATATGCAAAAGCCTCTGCGGCAGCCTGGGTGGGGCGGGGTCTCAAGGAATCAACAGGGCGGAGCAAGCAGCTATGGCAGATCCTCAGCCCTGCCCTAAGAGGCCGAGTGCATCTCAGTGTCCCAGTAATTTAATTGCTGCAAGCACCTCTGAGGGAAAGCCGCCCTGGAATTCAGAGTTCTGCAGGCTGCCAGACAGTCCAGTTTCTCCCTGTATGAGTCTTGGGTCCCCAGAGACTTCCCGGAACTGGAGTTCAGAGCACTCAGGAGCTTGTGACTCCCTTCCAATTCAAAAAGACAGCCGCATCCTCAGGTACCAGCCCCTTTCCGCGCACGCTTGAGCCTCCGTAATTTTGCACTTTACTTCTGCAGCTCCTGAGTCTCAGTGTGCTTTTCTCTTTCCTTTTAGTTGTAGAATTTCCACTCAACCAGCCTTCCAGTAGTTCTGGATGATGTCCATTTTGTCTTTTTGTTGTATTTTTGAAGTTGTTGTAGGAGGCAGCAATTTCAGTATTTATCTATGCCGCCATCTTGGTTTCTCCCCCGAGGAGTTTTAATTTCATTCTCAGAACGCTGGGGCCATAGATGGTTATGAAAATAGAGAAACATTTTCTGAGGTAGGATTCTAACTCTTCCTAACATTGCTCAGAGGAAGAATAGACTGGAGGACAGAGGACAGCATTTTGGACAGGAAGGGGAAGTCCTGTAAATGATAAGGTAACTGGCAAGAGTGAGCACTGAGCCCTGCAATAATTCAGGCATCTGGAGGGCACCTGGCCTCTGGGCTAGGCAAGGGTACTGAGCAGCCTGAGCCCATAGAGCCTGGTTTTTGCCAGGCTCTCACAGACCATTTTCTTTCCACAAATTCCTGCAAATGCAGAATCGATTAGGTGTACGGGTTTATGGAACTTATTTCAGGGCCTCACACACTTGTGGCCTCTGATAGAGTGGAGTCCTTGGCCTATGCAGCTGCTCTTGTAGCCCTTGGACCTGGATACTTTGAACAGACACTAAGCCCAGAATCCTAAGTCCACGACTAGGGCTTCATGAAGTGGACCTTGTTTCTGGCAACCAGTGTAATGAGTGGGAGGTCCTCCAGGGCATAGGTTCCAGAATGTGCCAAGACTGGGAGTGAAGAGTAAGCTGATTCAGGAACTGACAGGTATGTGTCATATATATATTAGATGTAGAAAGGATGGGAGAGGTAGAGAGACAGAGAAACACTAATGAGCAAGAAAGAAGGCTCACTTGCTGGCTGCACAACCCCTACTGTGGCTCTAGCCCACAACCCAGGCATGTGACTATGCTCAATCATCTCAGACATCAGCCAGGACTGTAGATCACTTTAATACAGGGAAGGGAATCATGGTCAGGTTGGTAATGGTAGTAGTAGCTCAGAAGGGACAGTGTAAACCTGAATGCTAGCTTTCCTGCTGGATCCACTGTTTGTGGGAGGTGGGTGTCACAACACATCATAGTGACAGAGTTGTCACGTAGAGTGTTGGGGAGAGAGAATAGTTTTGCAGTGGGCAAGGCCTTTAAAAGATGAGTGGACCTGAAATTAATCGGAGGCCGAAGAGTAATTCAAACAAGATGAGATTGGGTTGGTACATAGTTATTTCTCTAAACCCTCTCCAGGATATTGTTGTGTCCCTCAATGTGGCCTGGCTGGTGGAGTAACAGTCAGTCCTGAGGATGAACTTAGTGGCTTGAGTGGTCATCTGTGAGACTCACTAAGCATGTATTGAGGGACAGCGAAGCTGGGACTGAATAACAGCTAAGTGGAGAGATGTTGGCTGTGACTGGTGAAGGGACATCAAGTGCAGCACCAGGGGAGGTGAGCTTTGGGTATCTGTTCTTCATAGTTTAGGTTGAATAGGAAAAATCACTCATGGAGAGAAGCCGTCATAGCAGGACTCAAGGTTGCCTCTATGAGAGTGGAGTATCCGAGTCTAGGCAGTACTTGATCCTGTTTGAATTTAGAAAGCATTCTCTGGACCATACATGCTGAGTAATAAATAAGAGGGTGAGATGACTATGGAGGCCGGGACTGTAGGAGTGCAGGTGTGAGAGAGGTGTGGAAGACAGAGTGATGTGCACTTGGAGAGGGAATGTGACTTCATAGCCAGAGCACCCTGACATTGACATAAGAGTGAATGAAGGGAGAGTCCATTTCTGGTGGAGTGTGGATGATAAAACAAGGGTAATTTTAGGGTAATTGCCTGAAAAGAGTGGTGTTTGGGGCTACCTGTGAGGTTCAGGTCTTAGATGACATTTATGTACCTACCTGCCTTTTGTTGTTGGGGGTGACATACTGGTGGTTACAAATAAGATAGTATCCCTCAGTGTTCCCTGGGCTTGAAAATCTCCACGAGCATAGATAAGGGAGCAGGGTAAAAGAGAAATGGATGACGGGGGTAGTAATCTGTAATTTTGGAAAATAAGGTAATTAAGAAACAGCCCGTCTTCGCCACGGCAAATTTGTGTTACCTTTGTAGTTGTTCCTCTGGGAACGAAGCTGTGTGAGAGAAGTGTTTTTCAAAGAACTGTGTGCAGTAGGTAGTACAAAACAATGGCCTCAGCATTAACACTGACAGATGTGTGAATGAAAAGGGAGTCCATTTCTGATGGTGTCTTCATGATATGATATGGGAAATTTTAGAATAATTTCTAACAAGATGGGTTGCTGTGGTGCTACATGCCAGGTCCAGAGCTTAGGTGATATATACGTTCCCACTTGTCATTTCTAGTTGAGGGCTGACCCAGTGCACAATAGGAATGGGACAGCATACATCAGTGTCACCTGTTGAGAGAGAAATACATTACAGAGGTGGTGAACTAGAATTTTAGAAAATAAGCTGGTTAGAAAACAACCTGTCCTTGTGATGGCTTATTTCTGTCACTAGTGAAGATGTGCCTCTGGGAATGAAGCTGTGAGACAAGTGTGGATCAAAGAACTATGGGCAGCAGGTAATGCAAAGTGATGGCCTAAGCAATCTGGGATTGGAGTCGGAAGTCTAATGGGCATTACCATTTTGGTGTCTTGGAGGGACAATAGGAGGACAATATGGGTATTGCCTGACAAGATCAGTGTCAAGTCACTCACACTCCCTTTATGTGCAACATCTCTTCCTACCCTACGTTACTGACACCCACTGTTATTGAAAAGGACAGTGTGACTCACATTTGAGGCCCAGAGCACAGGTATGTTCTAACTGCTCATCTCCCTTTATTGTTGTGGGAGATACAGCATCAGTAGGAATATAAGGAGAGATTGACTTTGATGGGACCAAGGCCTGCTATCTTTTCTGATGTGGGGAGTAGAGGAAGCAGATGGATGTGCAGGGTGGGAAGTGTGAGAAACTTGGCAGCTCAAGAGAGAATCTTATCATGGGATATACTGTCTCCATTATGACAGGTAATGAACTTTGAGGACGTGGCCATTGCCTTCTCTCAGGAGGAGTGGGAGATCCTTGATGAGGCTCAGAGACGTCTGTACCGTGATGTGATGCTGGAAGTGTTTGCACTTGTATCATTCATAGGTAAGACCTTCAACTCTCCTAGTGTCCTGAAGTGATGCCCACTCTTTATTTATTCTCCAGACTTAGCACTCTCTCTCTCTCTCTCAAAGCCAGACCATGGGCTCTGCTCATTTCCCCCACTGTCTTGTCGAATGGGGTATGGCTGCCAGTGCTGAGCTCTGCAGAGAGCCCTGAGCAATAGACTCCATAAACCTCCCTAAAACCAGTCGCCTCAGAAACTGCAGGAAGTGTGTCGGTGTCAGCAGTCTTACAGACAGCTTAATGGGTCACTCCTGCTCTTCTTCTCCCAGGAAGTGTGACTATATCCAGATCCATGGCTTCCACTTCTGCACCTTTCCTGTAGATAAGAACCTTGGTCAATACCTGTGCCAGGTTATCTTCTTTACTTACATGAACCAGGGGTTGTTCTTGTAAGACCCTCCTTCCATTGTTGTTTGTAATATTACCTTCTATGAATATTATTGCAAACCGAATGATATGGGCAAGTGATGGCCACTCACCTCTGTTGTCTTTCATTGATTCTCAGAATATTTAGTTTGTAGGTATTTCTAGAGAAGGAGGTGCAGGGAGAACCCTGGGTTTCTCCAGGGTGAATGTATAGGATGATCTCAGAGGATGAGTGTCAACTGGGAAAAGGTATGACTTAAGGATGGTGTTCAGATTGTACCAGGAACCTGCTCCTGTCCAATGGTGTTTGGTGCCGGTTCTAATGGCCACCACTCATTTATACATTTCACTTTCCCTTCTCACATGCTTGCCCCCTCCTTAGATCCCTACCCATCATTTGAAAACAAGCAAAAATACAAACAGATTTCTTTTATACCCTTTCTGGTATTTATTCAAGGAGACCATTAATGTTTTTATCTTCTCATAATACCCATTTTTGAAGCATTTTTTATGGAGGGATACACATTAATAAGATTTTCCTCTGGAGACCCTGGGTATCACCTGTGGTAGATGAACACTCCAACACTTCTTCTGCATTTGTTGTCTTGCTTACTGAAGGTTTTCCCCTTCCTGTAGTAAAATGTAATTATCTGATTCTTTCTGTCTTTCTCCCTCCTGTCTTCATTCAGCTTAAAGTACAAATCTACCATCGCCACTATCTTGGTTACGTAGTTTGGATCAAGTTAAACACAGAACGACATTGATTTTTGGGAAGAAATTCGAAAATGATTAGTAAATCGGATTGTAATTGAATGACATTGGATTGAATGAGGAAGTGTCTGTGTCTAAAAATCAAAAGGCCAGAACCTTGGGTGAGGAATTATTGGAGAAGGGGCAGCATTTGAAGAAGGTATTCTGACCTTATTCACTTCTTGAACATCCAGTTGAGAAAGTGACTTCTAATTCACTTTAGGACTTGCAGTTTCTTCATCCATCCTTATGTTTGGACTCTTCTTCCTTATCTCCACTAGTCTACAATATCTTCTTAGTAAGTTTGGCTATCTTGAGGCAACAGACACTATTCAATGTGTCCTGGCGTCTATATATACTTTCAGGGATGCTGGGATGCTCACAGTCCTGTGCCCTTCCCAGTAAACATTCTTAACATGTGGGAATTCACCTTGATCATAGTAGGGGAATCCAGGCACCTAGGGATGTTCCCAAAGTCACACTCAGAATTGCTGTCGAGTTTGCTGCCCATGGTATCGTACCAAACTCCTTTTTTATTTTTTTTTTTTTGAAGTTTATTCCTTTGAATCTTGAAAGAGATGGTTTGGGGCAGCTTGTGTAGAAAATCTATCTCAGTGAGGAGAAACTGAACCATCCTGACTGGTTACCACTGCCATTTCCTACCAATCCCCACTCCTCTCCTTTGCCCTTGCACAGCCCAAAAGAGGTTGGCACCATATGGTCGCCTTAATGAGGCCCATCCAGTATACCAGTTTCTGCTGCTGACCCCCTGAGGTTGGCTGCAGCTCTGTGATGTGCATTAACCAATGAAATGCGGTGGGAGAAAACTCTAACAGAAAACTCTGGATCCACTGAGACTGGCCACCCTCTCTGCCCATCTCTGATAATATCAACAGGTATCTACATGGTGGCTCCTCCTTTATGCCAGTCCCAGGAGAACCAGGGTGGATATGTGGTATGAATACGAAAGATGCCTTCTTTACGCTAAGCCACTAAAGCTTTGGGACTGCAGCAGCTGGCCCATCCCTATGGTTATGAAGTACCAACTCTACTCTCTAGGAGGAGGCAGAGCCTAACATTAGAAGCCAGACCTCTGTTGTTAAAGACACATGGGTTTGACTTCTAACCTTGCTTTTTATTTACTCTACAATCAGGCAATCTACCTGGAGTCTCCGACCCTGGATTTCCTCTCTATAAGACAGATGCTTAAACCATTGTGTAAAGCATTGAATCCAGGTCCTGGTACCTGTAGTAAACATTCAAACTCTTAGCTCCATAGCTTCACAATGTGTATTATCTAAAAACATTCTAACAATGTATGGAATGTCAAAGTTTTGTCTTTTGTATCTTTTCAAATTTTGTTTTTAAATAAATTGGATAGGATTGTGTATATTCTCTCATAGCTTGCGTTTTCTCATACTAATGTGATATCCTCTCTATAAGACAGATGCTTAAACCATTGTGTAAAGCATTGAATCCAGGTCCTGGTACCTGTAGTAAACATTCAAACTCTTAGCTCCATAGCTTCACAACGTGTATTATCTAAAAACATTCTAACAATGTATGGAATGTCAAAGTTTTGTCTTTTGTATCTTTTCAAATTTTGTTTTTAAATAAATTGGATAGGATTGTGTATATTCTCTCATAGCTTGCGTTTTCTCATACTACTGTGATATTTTAATAATAAAATAAAAAATCGACCTCAATAGGTTGAGCATGATCCCATTCACAGAAAGGTTTCCAGTTTGACACACAGTGATGACACAAGTAAGTGGAGCATGCCAGCTCAGTCCTCAGTGTGGGGCTTGCAGAGGCCATCTGATCCATATTTCCCTATTACTCTTTTACTTTGTCTCCCTTTAAAAGTCAATTAAAATATTACTTATATAAATCCATTGATATTTGTTGTCTTCAGGAATGATTGCAGTAATACTCTTACCTTAAGGAGCATTCTGAGCTTCACAGAATCTGAAATCATATCTCCAAACAAAAAGACAGTTTTATATAGGGTGTCCCAAAATTTATGCAAGAAGTAATTTTGATGGAAAACACAGGTTTAGCCCTAACCAGTTTGGCTAAGTGGCTAGAGGGTCGGCCTGCGGACTGAAGGGTCCCATGTTCAATTCCAGTCAAGGGCATGTATCTTGGTTGCAGCACATCCCCGGTAGGAACTGTGCAAGAGGCAGCTGATCTATGTTTCTCTCTCATCGATGTTTCTAACTCTCTATCCCACTTTCTCCTCTCTGTAAAAAATCAATGAAATATATTTTAAAAATCCAACAAAGAAAACACAGTTTTATAATTAACAATTGTAATTTTTTTTATTGATTCTAAAGTATACAGTATAGGGTTATGTATGGAATAGCACATTGGCAGTATGAGCAAGCCTAATGACAGGAAACAACCGTGCATATAATAACATGTTTCTGGACTTACAGTGGGAGGCATGGGAAAGTAGGGATGTTCTGCAACAATAAAGTGAACTGAGCCATAGAAACAGGGAAAGTTCAGGTAACTTGCTGGGAAATAATAATAGAGGGAATCAATCAGGTGATGACAAGGATAGGTAGAGAGCAGGCTTGCAGCAAATATATACCCCTAGACTAGAAAGCCTCGAGGGATACCTATTATTGGGGCACCCTCCCCATGAGTCTGAATGCTTCAATGAATTTATCACACTTTTTCTGTAGTCTTATGGTCTGTGATTTCATTTTTCGGCTTTGCAAAACAAGACTGCAGAAGAAATCCCAGCTCACCATTCCTGTTATAAACTGGGATCCGAATTCCACCTGCGAAGCTCAAACAGCATATTACACAAAAGGCGATGCACCTAATGATGGCTGGGTTTAGCCAATGAAAGCCAGGGGAGAGACATATTATCCAGGTGCACATGGTTAGGGCAAGGTGACAGCTTTGGTCTGTTCACAGAGACAGAGTATTCAGAGCACCAGGCCTCCCTTAAGTTCAGGCATCAGAGACTGTCACCCTGTGCAGTGGTGTGTGTGAGGCTTGTTGAGCACAAACAGGCAGGGAATGGAGCGTCTGTGCCTCCCAGACTCCTGTCTGCTCACTGAGATTGGCTCCACCTCGCCTGATGTAACCCTCCAGCCTGGGGTTTGGGCACCTCTCAAGTCCTGTAGCCCGGGTCACAGCATCCAAAACAGTGAGTCGATTGCGGATGACAGGGTGTGATGGGGGAGGAGGGTGACAGGCTGCAATGCCACCTTGAAAGGACATGGTAGTTTGTCTGAATGAGGAGGATTTGGGAATCCAGGCCTTGTTTTGTGACTAAAGGCAACCAAGAAGAAAAGGCAAAGTTTTGCATGAAGAATTGTGCTGTCATTCTCAGGAAACTGGGTCCATTGATTGTCCTGAACAAAAGAGGGACATTGTGTGAGGTAGGTTTCTAAACTTTTCCCAAAGCAGCTCAGGAGAAGAACAACTAGAAGAGTGATGACAGCAGTTGGGGACAGGATGGAGAAGTCCCGTAAAAGATGAGGTTCCTGGCAGGAGTGTGTTCTGAGGATTGAGTCCTGAAGTAATGTGGTCATCTGAAGGACATGTAGCCCCATTGTCTGGTCAAGGGTACTGAGCAGCCTGAGCCCATGGATTCTGGCAGTGATGGCCTGGCTCTCAACGAATCTTTTACCCACAGATTTCTTCAGAAATGCTTAGGAGTACTGGATTATGAGTTGATTTCAGGGCCTCACATCCTTATGACCTCTAAAATAGTGGTACCCTGGAACTGTCTTACAGCTTTCCCAGTCCTTGGACCTGGGGACACTGAAACCTCTTATTAATGTTTCTTGCACGCCACTTACTTTCACACAGTTGCATGAAAACAGTGTATTGTGTGGAACACACTTTTGCAGGAGATCATCATCATCATACCACAGTCACTATTAATTTCCTTATCAATCTCTGTTTTTACGTTTTTGTCAGAAAACGGAAGATAACGTGGCACCTTCTGAGCAGAGTGTATCTGTGGAAGGATAGTCACTGGTCAGAGCTTCTAAGATAACTCCAGTAAGTCAGAAAGCCCTTCTGTGTAAGCATTGTTTCTCAGTGTTAAAATATATCCTGCAGCTGACTTAGGGAGAAACAGCATACATTGTGTAGGAAGCTTTCTTCAGGGATTCATGTGACAAAGACTTCTCTTTGAGTGCAAATTCTCACCAGCAACGGAGGGATGCTAGTGAAGAGAAGTCCTGGAAAGAAGATGTGGGCAGAGCTTCATTTGAGTTCCAGATCAGCTTCTCCTTACCTTGGGTGCCTTCGACCCATATAAGGAGACTTAGGAATACTTTTCAGCCATAACATATCATCCCCAGCACCAGGCAGGTCTTAACTCGGAGGATTCACACTGTGGCAGTGAGATTTCACAAGAATTTATTGCTGGAAATAGTACACACCAGAGTGGTAATTGTGAAAATAGCTCCAGTCACACCAGAAAGTTGTTCAACAGCAGGGTGTCTGCTCTGGAGAAATGAATAATGAGTGTAAAAAATGTGGAAAAAGTTTTTAGAAGAATCTTTAACGTAATTTGAAATTTTAGAGAATTTACACTGAATTAAAGCCCTGTAAGTGAACTGGTTGTCAGAATTTTTTTAGTGAAAACACTGCTCTCGTTAAACACTGGTGAATTCACAATGGGGAAGAGCCATATGAATATATTGATTGGGGAAGGCCTTCATTCAAGATCTACCCTCATTCAACATGACACCATTCACACTGAAAAAAAAGAGGTATGTGTGTAGTTAGTGTGGGAATTCCTTCTCCCGAAGGTCCGATTTCACTGAACACCACAGAGTTCACCCTAGACAAAACCCATATGAGTGTAGAGAATGTGGGATGTCCTGTCATCAAAAGGTTCTGGTCACTAACCACCACACATTTCAGCTTGGGGAGAAGCATTATGAATGTAGTTATTGTGGGAAGTCCTACAATCAAAGGTCTACCCTCATACAATACCAGAAAATTCACAGTAAAGAAAAGAAGTATGATTTTAGTAAATGGGTGAAATATTTCAGCCAAAGGTCTGACCTCAATGATCACCAGTGAGTTCACACTAAAGAAAGCCATATGAATGTACTGACTGTGAGAATTCCTTCAGTCATAGCTCTATCCTGATTCAACATCAAAGAATTCACACTGGAGAAAAGCTGTATGAGTATAGAGAATGCGGCATGTCCTTTCATTAAAGCTCTCACCTCACTAAACACCACAGAGTTCACAATGGAGAAAAGCTAAATGAATGTAGTGATTGTGGGAAGTCTTGCAATCAGAGGTCTCACTTGTCTGAACATCTCAGAGTTCCCACTGGAGACAAAGCGTTTAAATAGTGTGTTGTGGGAAGTCTTTTACGTGCTATATTGACCCCTTAACCGCAGGAGAGTTCACACTAGAGAAAATTTATGTGAGTGTAGTGATTATGGAAAGTCCTTTAACCAAGAATCGAAGTTCATGGAACACCACAGAGGTCACACTGGGGAAAGATCTCATGAGTGTGTGAATGTAGAAAACCTTTTAGCCAAAAGCTCCCCTGCTTATACACCTGAGACTTCACACTGGAGAAAATCTGAAATGTGCAAGCAATGCTTTATTCTTCTCACTTAGAATAATAACACTGAAAGAGATTCATTGTGGAACATTTACCTGAATTTAAATTCATTTTAATGAACATACACTCTGCTAGATATAAGTTTCAGATGCAAGCGAGACTTGAAGGAGCTGCATTGCACTGCTAACATGCACATACCTATTATACTATTGATGTCACAGCGAGTACTGTGGCTGAAGAGATTTTACCTCTAACACGTGGCTCACCTGAAGCATGTTCATCAGTCACAACTGCTGTGTGTTCAGGGGAAATGAATTTTTTGTTCTCACTTGTCCTTGAGAAAATTATGACTACTCTGAACTCTTAGTAGTATAGTCATTCCTTTATCTCTGACCAGGGAGTGCACCTGACGCAGGCTTCATCCAGAACACTCATCCTCAGTTAAAAAATGTTACCCCTGCCTGGGACATAATGGTTCTCACATTAAGCTGTGATGAATTGTTTCAGGTTCTAAATCACCAACTTAGAAACCTCTTACTGTCCTCTGTTCTGTTGTATAATCTTTCAGTAAAGGTGTTTTTCCTTTTGTACTTTAATTTTGGGGCTTATAGTCACTGCCTGGGGTGACTAGAAAGAAAGTTATGATCTGTCAGCATGGAGAGGTGAACAGATAGGGTGGAGAACCAAACTTTCTGTGCTTTGGAAGGCACACAATAATGGCAGAAAATCACTTTTTCTCCAATATTGCCTTTTTTGAATTGCTGCCCAAGGCCATGAAAATTGTCTGCATGACTTTGTGGTTCTAATTTGCAGCCTTGGGCCTCTATTAATGGTGAAGTCAACGATCACCCTGGAAAGGAGGCCTTAGTTGTGTTTCTGTGGACAATATTCATTATAGTCTCTGGTCATAGTATGTATTACATAATTCTCAGCAATGTTTTGGGAATTCTTCCCCACATACTGCCAAGGCGGCATGTGCTGTGACGTATGAAATTTCATACCCTAGTGTCTTTTTTTGTATGACTCTGAGGTTTAAATGGAACCACCACTAGGACATAAACACTGTAGTCATAGTGAATGGGAAAGATCGCATTAGATGAAAAGTGCCTCTCATGAATTTACTCCACATATGATCAATGGTGTTTGGCTTTGTGATCTTTGCATATAGTAATTCTCAGGGCTTCCAAAATGTTCCTGTGGCTGAAGTCATGGGCAGAAAAAATAAACTCACAGTTTTGGATTCCCCTGGACCATTCACCTCAAGGTTTCCTGAACAGGCAAGATCTCAAAGCTAGAGGAAGGATAATCCTGTACTCATTCCAAGGATGTGTCTTTTGTAACCACTCACCATCCTCATTGATTCTGATGTCAATAATCTTCACTGCTTGTAATATTTGCTGCCAATGATGCAAGGCTGGTCCTACCAGGAAATTAGGAGAGAGGTGGTAGGGCCCAAATAGTGTTGCTATTTTAATTTCCTAGCAAGACAGAGATATCTAGGTCTTCATTTGGAAGCATTTTTTTAGGGATTTAGTTAGGTATATTTATAACTGACATGCAGCAAAATGCACTTTTCTAATGTGTACTATTTGTTGAGCTTGGACAAATGGATCAAACTTTAAAACCATCATATGTGAAATAAATTTATCTCTCACCCATATACAGGTTAGGGCAAAAGCAGAGTTACAGAAGTGATTATACAAAACAAAGAGCTTACTCTCTATTTTAAATAAATATTTTGTATATTTCAAATATATTCATTGACTTTCTAAAAAGAAAGGAAGGGGGGGAGGGAGAGAGAGAGAAATGATGAAATGAGAAACATCAAATAGCTGTCTCCTGTCTGCCACCTACAGGGCATCCAGGTAGGCATGTGCCCTGATCTGGACTGGAACCAGTGACACTTCAGGGCAAGGGATGGTGCCTAACCAAATGAAGTACAATGGCCAGGGAAAAGTGTATACTTGTACTATTATTTATTATTGAATTAATTTCCATACAACTGTAAAGCTAATTACCACACCCTATATTTACCTCCTGCCTTTTATAATCTGTCTTCTGCCTTCCCCATCCCTAAATGCATTCATTGATTTTCCTTCCTTTACAAGATTAGTTCATATTTTCCATAATACTGTAAGCACTATAAGGTGTCTATTCTTTCACAAATATTGGTCTCTTTCATGCTACACAGTTATTTTGAGATTGAACACCAATGCTTATGTGAAATGCTATTTTTTATTGCTGAGTAATTTTGTGTTCTGTGTATAAAAACTTTATCTATTGATCTGTCTATGGTTTTTGTTATACCCAGGTTTAGGGTATTATAAAGAAATTTTCTGGTAGTATTGTGTTCACTTCTTTATATAAATGTGTGTTTTACTTATCTTAACATTATGGTGTAGGTGAGTGTTTTGCTTTTGAAGATATGCAAAACTGTGATCTAAAATAGTCATTCCCTTTGCTTTCCCAGTTACACACAATAATGAAAATTCTAGTGTTTTTTTTATCCCTAGAAACACATGCAATGTTTAATATTTTTAAACTGTAGGCCCAAAATCAGTATAGTGTTAACTTGTTTTAAATCCATTTCCATAAGAAATTTTTATGGTGAGCATTTCTTTATGCATTTATTTACACTGTCTTTATCTATTTTGTTGAAAGTTTTGGTCAGAAACTTTTGCAATTTTAAAATGAATTTAGGATTTAGCCAATAGGAGGACAATTCAGCGTTAAGAAATCTGTATTCACTGCACTCATTCCTTAAAGACCCAACTGATTTCATTGGCCATTGGAATGATATGTTTTGAATACTGGAAGCAAAATTGTTTTTCTCACCTTTTATCTCATGCACAATTTAATGCCCACTTGCATGATTCACTTTTAAGTTAAATCTACATTGCTAACATTCTCCACCATTTTTTTTCAAGTCAAAGCATTCTATAGTAAATTAAGTGAAGTTAAGTTGTGTACTATTTGTCAATTTTCCTGGTGATAAATACTCTCATCATAATGAGTTTCAAAATGTGAATATGTTGGTACTGAACAAGGGCCTGCTAGGATATTTCAGCAGCACATCATTATATTTTATTTCCAACATGCTGATGCAGTAAGTACAAATATACTCAAGAACATTCATGATAAAATAGTAAATTAATGGGAAGTGGCAACTTTTAATCATTTTTTAAAACTTTGATGTAAGTGTAATTGATTTAAAATATACACTCAACAATATATTTTTATTGATTTCAGTGAGGAAGGGAGGCGGGGGTAGAGAGAGAGAAACATGAATGATGAGAGAGAATCACTGATAGGCTGCCTCCTGCAGGCAGCACAATATGAATCCAGCCCAGCATCTGAGCACTTGTCCTGACCAGGAATTGAACAGTGACCTGTAGTGTCATAGGTTAACTGAAGTGTCATAGGTTAACTGTGCTACCACTGAAGCACAGTTGTATGGCTCTCCTACGATTTTCAGGGATCCCACTCAACCTGCAACCAGGGTAGCAATGAGCAGTGTCAGCTCATCCTGGCTTAGCCCCCTCAATCTGCTCTCAAGGCCTCCTTTCTCTGAATGCCCAGTGAGTTAACAGCAGTTAACTCACTTTTCTAGACACTTAACAGAGCCTGGTTTAAACCCTCTGCTGTTCCCTGTTCTATCATAAGGCCTACATTTTTTTCATTATCCCCAGGTCCAATTAATGTACCCTCAAAATCTCAACTCGTGTTGTGAAATATTTTCTAACATGAAGTAATGAACTCAAACACTACAGACCAAGCTGAGGCAGATCCGGTCCAGGCTGCTCCTGTTCTTGAGCACAGTTAGGGACATCCTCTATAAAAACCAAGGAGGAATGATTTTGCTTAGAAGACTTGGGAGAAAACGTGATGGTCCTCATTCACATTGGTGTTGTTGAGTCAAATCAATTTTAACACGATTCTTTGATATTGATTTTTTAGAGAGAGTGGGAGATGGAGAAACATCAGTGATGAGAGAGAATCCTTCATCAGCTCTCTCCTGCATGCCCCCTACAGGGATGGAGCTCCCCAACCTAGGCATGTGCCCTGACCTGGAACAACCAAAGAAACCTTGATTCATGGGTCCATGCCCAATCACTGAGCATTGCCATGTGGCAAACTACGTTATTTTTATTGTTGACTCTATTACAAATAGACCCAATTTCGCCATCCTCATCAGCCTTTGCCTTCCTCTACCCTGCCCCCACCATGTCTAGGCACCCAGGTCATTATTGCCTATGACCATGGACTATGCATGTATGGATATACTTTTAAAAATATATTTTTATTGATTTTGGAGAGAGGAAGAAATGGGGAGATATAAATACATCAATGCTGAGAGAGAATCACTAAGTAGCTGCCTGCTGTGCATCCCCACCCTCCCCCAACTGAGAATTAAACTTAAAATCCATGTATGTTCCCTAATCTGGAACAGAACCATGACCTCATGGATCAGAGGTCAATGTTCACTCTGAGCAATACCAGCTGGGCTATTTTTTTAAATTAATACATATTTTTTTTATCATTGATAGTATTACAGATATCTCCCATTTTTTTTTGCTTGTGCATATATTCTTTGGGCGATCTCTCCCAGTTCTCCCCACACACCACACAGCTTTTCTGGGAGATCTGCCAGTCTGTTCCAGTTATCCAGACTCTGGCCACATATTGTCCTTCCCCAGAGCCATTTGCTGAACCACATCACCTTTATTCACCATTGTCACTGGCTGGGATGCTAGTGCTCCCCTTGGTGTTGAGAAAATTACATTACCCAGAAAGGATTGCGCCCCCATGGGCGGAACTAAAGGGCAATTTTGGATTCAGCGCATATGGTTAGGGCGGGGCTTCCGCCTTCCTCCTCCAGGCGGTCATTTTGACCCCTTCAGTTTCTCCAAGGGTTCACAGGCTTCAGCCCACTGGTCGTGAGGAGGAGGCGGCCTAGGAGGCAGAGTCCTTGCTGTGCAGGGTGTGTCTGAGGCTGGTCGAGCACCAACAGGCTGGGAGTGGGGCTTCCGTGCCTCCCAGACTCTTCTCTGCTCACAGCATTCAGTCAGCCTGACCCCATTTAACCCCCAGCCTTGGGGACTGGCGCCTCTCTGGTCCTGCCGCCCAGGTGGCAGCGTTCAGAACAGTAAGGCACTTGGGGGTGACACGTGGTGTGGTGGGGGAAGAGGGTGAAAGGCTGCAGTGCCACCTTGTAAGGACACGGTGGTGGGGCTGAGCCTGGAGGATTAGGAAAACCCGGGACTCCTTTGGGTACAAAGGCAACAAAGAGATGAGGTGTGGTTTTGCACAAGGAGTTTTGCTTTCATTCTCAGGAAGCTGGGAGCATAGATGGTTGTGGGGGGAAAAAAAAGGACATTTTCTGAGGTAGGGTTCTACGTTTTCCTAAATTTGCTCAGAGGAAGGACAGACTAGAAGACAGAGGACAGCAGCTGTGGACAGGAAGGGGAAGTCCTGTAAATGATAAGGGAACTGGCCAGAGTGAGCACTGAGGACTGAGATAATTCAGGCATCTCAGGGGCACCTGGCCTCTGGGCTCGGCAAGGGTACTGAGCAGCCTGAGCCCATAGAGCTTGGTGGGTGCCAGGCTCTCAACCGACAATTTTCATTCCTCAAATTCCTGCAAATGCAGAATGAAGTAGGTGTACAGGATGGAGAAGATTATTTCAGAGCCTCACACCCTTGTGGCCTCTGAGAGAGTGGTGTCCTGGGACTGTCTAGCCCAGCCGTGGGCAAACTACGGCCCGCGGCCCATTTGAAATGAATAAAACTAAAAAAAAAACTAAAAAAAAACAAACAAAAAAACCCCCGTACCCTTTTATGTAATGATGTTTACTTTGAATTTATATTAGTTCACACAAACACTCCATCCATGCTTTTGTCCCGGCCCTCGGGTCCAGTTTAAGAACCCATTGTGGCCCTGGAGTCAAAAAGTTTGCCCACCCCTGGGACTCTAGCCGCTCATTTAACCCTGGACCTGGGCACTTTGAACAGATACTAAGCTCAGAATCCTAAGGCCATGATGAGGGCTTCATGAAGGGGACCTAGTTTCTGCAACCAGTGTAATGAGTGGTAGGTCCTCCCAGGCATAGGTTCCAGAATGTGCAAAGGCTTGGAGTGAAGAGGAAGCTGATTCAGGAACTGGCAGGTATGTTTTTGGGGAAAAAAAGAATAAAATGTATATATCTATATCTATCTATCTATATAGACCTATATATATATCTATCTATATCTATATATCTATATCTATATCATCTATATCTATATCTATTTATCTACATATATATTGATTTTAGATATAGGAGAGGGAGAGAGACAGAGAAACAGTGATGAGCCAGCAACAAGGATTCGTGGCCACCTGTACAACCCCTACTCTGGATCCAGCCCACAATCCAGGCATGTGACGTCACCAGTGCATGGGTCTATGCTCAACCACCTGAGACACATCAGCCAGGACTGTGGATCACTTTAATACAGGGAATCATGGTCAGGTTGGTCATGGTAGTATTAGCTCAGAAGGGATATTGTGAGCCTGGGGACTGGCTTTTCTGCTGGGGACACTGTTTGTGGGAGGTTGGAGTCACAACAAAGTATAGGGACAGAAATTGTCGTATAGATTTCAGGGAGAGATCATGATTTTGCAGTGGCCAGGGCCTTTAAAAGATGAGTGGACTTGAGATTAATTGGAGGCTGAAGAGTAATTCATACAGATGAGACGGGTTGGTACATACTTCTCTAAACACTCACCGGGATTTTGTTGAGACCCTTGATGTGGCCTGGCTGTGGGGAGTTGCAATCAGCCTTGTGGATTAGCTCAGAGGCTTGAGTGGGCATCTGTGAGACTCACTGGGCATAGGGTAGAGGGCCATCGGGGCTGGGAGTTGAGTGAAGGTTAAGTGGAGAGATGTTGTCTGTGACTAGTGAAGTGACATGAAGTGTGGCACCAAGTGAGGTGGTCTTTGGATATCTCAGATCAGATTGTGGTTATTCAGAGGTTAGATTGAAGGAAAAAAAACAGTCATGGAGAGAGGCCTTCATAGCAGGACCCAAGCCTGCCTTTATGATGTGGACGATCAGAATCTTGGCAGTATTTGATCCTTTTGAATTTGGAAAACATTGTCTGGACCACACATGCTGAGTAATAAGTAAGAGGATGAGGAAATGACTATGGGGGCTGTGATGTAGGAGTGCAGGTGTGAGAGAGGTATGGTAGAAAGTGGGATGTGCACTTGAGGAGGGAGTGTGACTTCATGGTCAGAGCACCCTGACATTGACATAAGAATGAATGAAGAGCCCTACCTGGTTTGGCTCATTGGATAGAGGGGCAGTCTGGGGACTGAAGGGTCCCAGGTATGATTCCAGCCAAGGGCATATGCCTGGGTTGCAGGGTCGATCCCCAGTACGGGGTGTGCAGGAGGCAGCCAATCAATGATTCTCTCTCATCATTGATATTTCTATCTCTCCCGCTCCCTTCCTCTCTAAAGTCAATAAAATATATTTTTAAAAAATGAATGAATGATGGGAGAGTTCATTTCTCGTGGAGTCTAGATGATAAAATAAGGGTGATTTTGGTGTAATTGCCTAAAAAGGGGGGGGGTGTTTTGGTGCTACCTGCCAGATTCAGGGCTTAGTTGACATTTATGTACCCTCCTGCCTTTTGTTGGGGTGACACACTGGGCATAGTGATTGTTAGGAATGAGATAGTATACATCAGTGGTACCCAGGCTCGAAAATCTCCACAGGCATGGGTAAAGGAGAAAGCTAAGAGAGAAATGGATTATGGAGGTGGTAATCTCTAATTTTGGAAATTAAGATAATTAGGAAACAACCCATCCTCACCATGGCAAATTTGTGTTACCTTTGAAGTTGTTCCTCTGGGAATGAAGCTGTGTGAGAGAAGTGTTGTTCAAAGAACTATGTGCAGCAGGTAGTACAAAGCTATGGCGTCAGCACTCTGGGATTGTGGTTGTAGGGATGAAGTGTGTTGTCATGTTCTTGGTTTCTTTGAGGAACAATCTGAGCGACTACAAAGGTAATGCCTGAGAAGACCATATCAAATCACTCACACTCCCTTTCTGGCCAACATCTCTTCCTACCCTATATTCTTGATGCCAACTCTACTGTCAAGAGGAAATATGGCATACGTGTGAATCCCAGAGCTCAGTTATCTTCTATCTGCTCAACTGCCTTTATTGTGGGAAGACAAAATATCAGTAGAAATATAAGATTACAGTGACTTTCATGTGATGAAGGCCTGGTATCTTCTCTGCTGTGTGCAGTGGAGAGGGAAGACTGATATGGAGGGTGGGACTATGACAGATTTGGAATCTTAGGACTGAATCTGATCCTGGGCTGTACTGTCCCCATTATGAGAGTATATCAACTTTGAGGATGTGGCCATTGCCTTCTCTCAGGAGGAATGGGGGCTCCTTGATGAGCCTCAGAGACTTCTCTATTGTGATGTGATGCTGGAAGTTTTTGCATTTGTATCATCTGTAGGTATGACCATCACATTCTCCCAATGTCCTGAGATGATGTCCTCTTTTCCTTTATTCCCCTGATGTAGCTTTTGCTCTTCTACAGCCAGACCATGGGCTCTGCTCATTTCCCCCACTGTCCTGTCAAATGTGCTGTGGCTGCCATGGGTTAGGTCTGTGGAAAGCCTTGAATGAAGGACTCCACAAACATTGCCTCAGACGATGCAGGATGTGTCTGGGAGTCAGGAATCTGAGAGACAACTCAATGCATCCCATCTGCTCTTCCTCTCCCTGGCAGGGTGACTATGTCCAAATCCATGGCTTCCATTTCTACCTCCTTCCTCTAGCCAAAGGTCCTTGGTGACTGCCTGTGCCAGGTTATGGTCTTTACTTACATGAACCTTGAACTGTTCTCACAAGATCACAATTCAGTTGTTTGTAATATTACCTTCTGTAAATATGATTGCAAGCCAAATTGCTGTAGGCCAGTGCTGGCTGCCCATCTCTGTCATCTTTCATTAATACTTGGAATATTTCTGTTGTACGTTTTTTAAAGAAGAGTGTGCAGGATGAGCCCTGATTTTTTTTACAGGATGAACATGCAGGATAGTCTCAGAAGAGGCCTGGCCCTGTTGAGTTGCAACTGTGGGCTAGATATGATGTAAGGGTGGTGTTTAGATGATACCAAGCACCTGCTCATTTCCAACAGTGTTTAGGTGCAAGTACCATTGGCAATAGCACATTTCTACCTTTTCTTTGTCATACTTGACACTCTCCTAACTTGTCATTTCACCTGTGACTTCTTGGCATTTGACTACCTTCAACTGTGTGGCCTTTTTGCATCACCTGTTCCTCTGCATTACTCCATCTTCAGTATTCTCTAACATCGACCTGTACATGTGTTATTAGATGCACAGATAAGCTTAAATAGTTCTTGAATACCAGGTACTAATTTATTGAATACTAGAGGCCCCGTGCCTGAAATTTGTGCATGGGTAGGGTCCCTACACCTGGTCAGTGAACAGGGCCAATCAGATTCCCTGCTTCCCCACCTCCTCCATCCTTTCCAACACGCGCCCTGCCACCTCTTGGTTCCACTTCCCTCCTCACCTCCTCCTTTGCTCCTTCCCTCCCTCCCTCCGTGCCCTGCTGCTGCTATTGGTCACCCACCATGTTCCACACTGCCCCCTGGTGATCAGTGCACGTCACGGCAAGTGACCGTTCTCCTGGTCAAACTTCTGAGGGGGCACTTCATATATATATAAATTTATAAATTTATGTAAATAAATTTATATATTTATATAAATAAAAATATATATAATTTCTTGGAATGAGACATAACTATATTTCAGCACAGCTTTCTATGTCACAAGCAGACAATTCATGCTGAACACTCTTAGCAGAAGAATGAGCTGACAATCCTGCTTTTCTTTTTTTTTCTTTTCTTTTTTTTTAATATATTTTATTGATTTTTTACAGAGAGAAAGGGAGAGAGATAGTCAGAAACATCGATGAGAGAGAAACATCGATCAGCTGCCTCCTGCACATCTCCCACTGGGGATGTGCCCGCAACCCAGGTACATGCCCTTGACCGGAATCGAACCTGGGACCTTTCAGTCCGCAGGTCGACGCTCTATCCACTGAGGCAAACCGGTTTCGGCGATCCTGCTTTTCTTCCACATGCTGCTTGCCATGTGTGTGATATTTTGTTTGAGGTCTTCCTTGTTTTGTGATCTTCAGTAGCCCAGACCTTCATTGCAGTATCTTATAATCCTTCCTACAGATCTTTTATTGTCAGTCAATTGCACAGAACCAACGTGTTAAGTGCCACGCACTTTTGTAAAGGGACTTCCGCCTGTCACTGCAGTCAGCATTCAGTTCCTCACCATTTATTTTATTTTCATGTTGTTGCCATAAAACGGATGAGGAACCAATTCTGAGCAGAGTGTGTATGTTCCAGGAGAGTTATAGGTCAGGACTTTTAAGAGAGTTAATGCAACCCAGAAGACCCATCTTTTTCTCAGTCTTAAAAGATATTTTGCACCTGACTGAGTTACAAGCAGCATACTTTGAGCAGAAAGCCTTCATTAGTGATACATGTGTGAGAATCTTCTGTTTCAGTGCAAACCCACACCAGCAACAGAGAGATGCCAGTTGACAGAAGCCCTGGAAAGGAGATATATATAGACAGGGCCTCATTTGTGTCCCAGTGCAGCTTTTACTTAATTTGTCTGCCTTCAACACTAGGGAGGTTGGGAAAGACCTGCCAGCCATCTCAGGCATTCTCCAGCATCAGGCCACTTTTATTTTATTTTATTTTTTTAAATATATTTTTATTGATTTTTTACAGAAGGGAAGGGAGAAGGATAGAGAGTTAGAAACATCGATCAGCTGCATGCTGCACACCTCCCACTGGGGATGTTCCCGCAACCAAGGTACATGTCCTTGACTGGAATCGAACCTGGGACCTTTCAGTCCGCAGGCCGACGCTCTATCCACTGAGCCAAATCGGTCAGGGATAGGCCAGATTTAACACTGGGGAGCCACACAGTGGTCGTGAGATTTCACAGGAATTTCTCAGTGGAAGAGGTCATGATGAGTGGGGTAAATGTGAAAAAGCTGCCAGCCACAATCAGAAAGTTGTTCAACATCAGGTTGTGTGCTCCAGAGAAGTGATTTATAAGTGTAAAAATGTGGGAAAGCTTTTAGATAAACCTTTAACCCATTCATCATAGAAGAGTTTACACTGTAGAAAAGCCCTACAAGTGTAGTGATGGTGGGATGTCCATCATCCTGAGGTCCAATCTCATTCAACAACACAAAGTCCACACTAGAGAAAAGCCGTATGAGTGTCGTGATTGCAGGAAGCCCTTCAATCAAAGCAGTACCATCACTCCACACCAGAGAGTTCACACTGGTGAAAAACCGTACGAGTGTAGTGCATGTGGGAAATCTTTTACTCACAATAATCTCCTCCTTACCCACAGGAGAGTTCACACTAGAGAAAAGCCCTAAGAGTGTAGTGATTGTGGAAAGTCCTTTAGGCAACACAGTAACTTTGCTCAATACCAGAGAGTTCACAGTGCTGCAAAACCTTATGAGAGTAGTTAATGTGGGAAATATTTTACCTTCATTAATCACCTCCTTATCCATAAGAGAGTTCACACTGGAAAAAAGCTATATGCGTGTGCTGGTTATGGGAAGTTTGTAATCTTTATTAATATCCCCGATGTAAATACTCTCATCGTTATGCGGTTCAAACGGCCAAAATGATGGCTCTGAACATGGACATGATAAGGTATTTCAGTAGCACATCATTATGTTTTCTTTCCAATATGCTGATACAGTGTGTTCAAATATGTTCAAAAATTTTCAGAATAAAACAGTAAAATTATTGGGAAGCATCAAGTTTAAACCTTTTTTTAAAGATTGATTTAAGTAGGATTGATTTAAAATGGACATAAAAAAGTACAATTTTGGTGTTTCCCTGCATGCCTGCATTGCTGATACCAAGTTCCTCCTGCCCTTATCAGTTCTTCATTCTCAGCCTATAAAATAATTGATGCAATAATTCAGTCTGACATTGAAATAACTTTCTTTAAATATTTTCTTGTAAAAAAGACACTCACGAAATCCCATGAATCCTAATCTAGCATTCCAGCACTATGTGTCATCAAGATGGTTTCTGTATCTACCTATTCTCAGGTACATTATTGGGTAATTTTACTTAAAATGTCACATATGTCCGATCGAGGCCAAACAGCTAAGTGGGTCAGCGAATAATTTCAATAATGGAAGGTTTCAAATTCCAATGCTGGTCACATCAATTACAAGAGTTACTCAAAGAATGTATAAAATTAATGGAACAAAAAAATAGATCTCTCTCTTTCTCTCTATACAGACAGTCCTCGGGTTACTTCGGACTGGACGTATGTTGTTTCGTGGTTACTTCGCCATCTGCAATTTATTGATATAAAAAAGTCCCGTCATTTTGATGTAAGGCGTTTGCAGGAAGTTCGCTTGGGAACTAGTTGGCCAGTGGAGCGGTGAATAAGTCCTCACACGGCGCTATAGGAGGAAGACACTGTCCTTCAGTCTCCATTTATAAGCCATTTTGGATTGTGCTTGATTTGCTCTCTTTCTTTTGTGTTGTTATTTTGAACACTTTTTGCCCTTCCTTATGGCTCCTAAGCGAAAGGCAGATTCTTCTGATGGCAGTGCTACGAAAAGAAGGAAAACCACAATGGAAGTGAAAGTAGATGTAATAAGAAGCTCGGAAAAGGGTGAAACACAGAGAAACATCGGCCGGTTGCTTGGCCTCAGTCCTACGACTGTCTCCACGATCATCGGTGATAAAAAGCGTACACTTGACCATGTGAAAGGATTTGCTCCTATGAAATCAACTGTGATTACAGAGCAGCGCAGTGGCCTCATGATTGAGATGGAAAGATTATTAGTGCTTTGGCTGGATGACCAGCATCAACGGCGTATCCCGGTTAGCCTGATGTTGATTCAGGAGCAGGCTAAAAGATTGTTTGAGGCCTTGAAAAAAGAAAAGGGGGAAGGGAGTGAAAGTGAAGAGTTTGTGGCTAGTAAAGGTTGGCTTATGCGTTTTAAGGCTCGTGCTAATTTGCATAATCTTAAGGTGCCAGGGGAAGCTGCTATTGGTGATGCAAAAGCAGCAGGTGATTTTCCTAGTTCTTTGGCTGAGATAATTAGGGAGGGGGGTTACTGTGAGAAACAAGTGTTTAATGTGGACGAGACAGGCTTGTTCTGGAAGCCTATGCCTACACGTACGCACATTGCCAAGGAGGAGAAGACAACATCAGGCCATCAAGCCAGCAAGGAGAGATTGACTTTGCTACTTGGGGTGACTTTGCTGCTGGTGACTTCAAACTGAAGCCCTTGGTGTGCCTGGCTGAGAATCCAAGGTCACCCAAGGGCATCTGGAAGGGTCAACTACTGGTCATCTTGGAATCTAACAAGAAGGCCTGGGTGACAGTGTATTTGAGGGCTGGTTCACCAGCCATTTTGTGCCAGAAGTGAAGGACTACTGTGCTTCCAGGGGACTGCCCTTTAAGGTGTTGCTAGTGCTGAGCAGTGCCCCTGTCACCCTTTGGATCTGAATGACTTTCATCCAAATGTCAAGGTGGTTTACCTTCCACCTAACACTACCTCCCTTTTACAGCCTATAGACCAAGGTATCATTTCTTTTTTCAAGGCCTACTACCTCCGAAGGACATTTGCTATGGCTTTCAGGGCAACTGCGGATAAAGAGTTGACTCTCAATGACTTTTGGAAATCTTATAATGTTCTTGCTGCTCTAAAGAACATTTCTGATTCTTGGGATGAAGTTAAGCAGATGAACCTGAATGGTGTTTGGAAAAAATTGTGTCCCCAGTTTGTGAATGATTTCCATGGCTTTGAGGATTCAGTTGAGGTTGTCATCCAGAATGTTGTTGAGTTGAGTAAGCAGCTTGATTTGGAGTTGGAGGCTGAGGATATCACAGAGCTGCTGGCATCTCATGGAGAGGAGCTATCTACGAAGGACCTCATTCAACTGAAACAGCAGTTAATTGAAGAGAGAGACATACCAACCCCAGAGCCCAAGAGATTTACAAGCAAGGAACTGGCAGGGGCCTTTGCCATGATAGAGGATGCCTTGGCAAGGTTTGAGGCTCAGGACCCCAACATTGACAGGTACACTAAGGTGGCCAGAGGGGTCATGGATAGCCTGCAGTGTTACAAGGAGATTTGGGAGGACAAGAAGAAGGCATCCTTCCAGACTAGCCTTGAACATTATTTTAAGAAGGTAGAGAGGCCTGCAACAGATCCTGTACCCTCTACCTCATATGCCTCTCCAGACTCACCTGACCCAGTATCTCATACACCTGCAGTTTCTGCCTCTACAGACTCACCTGACCCAGTATCTCATACACCTGCAGTTTCTGCCTCTACAGACTCACCTGACCCAGTATCTCATTCACCTTCTGCAGGCTCTTCCTCTCAGACATCCTCCCCGCAGCAGCCTAGTGTAAGCCTGTCTTTCCCTCCTTTACAACGTCCAGTGTGCAAGCCAACAACAGTAGTAAAGGTAAGGATAATACAGTATTTGTCCTTGTAAATACATATGTGCTTTATGTTTTTTATTATTTACTTACCACAAGTAAAGGTCAGGAATTCTTATCTTTCTTTTAATTTTTTTTTTACTATTTCACTTCATTACTGCTGCGTATGTGTGCCATGTGAGTGGCATAGGTGCTTATGTAGGTGGGTTCTGTCTTAAGGCGAAAATTGCATTTATGTCACACCGTAGGACTGGAGATATATATATATATATATATATATATATATATACACACACACACACATATATATATATATATATATATATATATATATATATATTACAGCAGTTAATCAAAGAATGTATAAAATTAATGGGACAAAATATAGATCTCTCTCTCTATGTGTGTGTGTGTGCAAATACATATATATCTATGTGTATATATATATGTATACATATATATATACACACATCCCTATTTCTTTCTCTCTCTCTAAAATCAATATATGTGTTTTAATCACCTAGTCAGTCCACAGACATCTGAACACCAGCACAGCCTAGGGACCTGTGATGACAAGCAGCCAAGGTTCTCTTGAGGGCAGAGCATACAGTGACCCAGAGAACAGTATGGGAGGTGCCATGTATGTCACTGTCGCAGGTGGGGAATCGGGCTGAGCTGCACAATCACCCACAGGGGATGATGACCTCAGTGTGGTCCCTGGGACTAAAAGCAAAGCAGCCACGCACTAACATTGACAGATGAGTGAATGAAAAGGGAATCCATTGCTTTTTTAAAATTTCTTTATTGATTAAGGTATTATATATGTGTCCTTACCTCCCCATTACCCCCCTCCCCCCTCCCAACACACACACACTGATGCTCGCAGCCCCCGGTTGTCGGTTTCCATTGGTTAGGCTTATATGCATACATACAAGTCCTTTGGTTGATCTCTGCTCTTTACCCCCACCCTCCCCTACCTTCCGTCTGAGGTTTGACAGTATGATCGATGCTTTTCTGTATCTGGATCTGTTTTTGTTCATCAGTTTATGTTGTTCATTATATTCCATAAATGAGTGAGATCATGTGGTATTTATCTTTCTCTGACTGGCTTATTTCACTTAGCATAATGCTCTCCAGTTCCATCCATGCTGTTGCAAATGGTAAGAATTCCTTCATTTTTATCGCAGTTTAGTATTGCATTGTGTAGAAGTACCACAGTTTTTTAATCCATTCATCTACTGATGGGCCCTTAGGCTGTTTCCAAGTCTTAGCTGTGGTGAATTGTGCCACTATGAACATAGGGGTGCATATATCCTTTCTGATTGGTGTTTCTAATATCTTGGGATGTATTCCTAGAAGTGGGATCACTGGGTCAATTGGGAGTTCCATTTTAGTTTTTTTGAGAAAACTCCATACTGTTCTCCACAGTGGCTGCAGCAGTCTGCATTCCCACCAACAGTGCATGAGGGTTCCCTTTTCTCCGCATCCTCGCCAACACTATTGTTTGTTGATTTCTTGATGATAGCCAGTCTGACAGGTGTGAGATGGCACTGCATGGTCGCTTTCATTTGCATCTCTCCGGTAATTAGTGACTTTGAGTATGTTTTCATATGTCTCTTGGCCTTCCTTCTTTCTTCTTTCAGAAAGTATCTATGTAGGTCCATTGCCATTTTTCGATTGGATTGTTTATGTTCCTTTTGTTAAGTTGTATGAGTTCCCTGTAAATGTTGGAGATTAAACCCTTATTGGTGATACCTTTGGCAAATATGTTCTCCCATGCAGTGGGCTTTCTTGTTTTGTTGATGGTTTCCTTTGCTGTGCAAAACCTTTTTATTTTGATGTACTCCCATTTGTTTACTTTCTCTTTAGTTTCCATTGCCCTAGGACAGTGATGGTGAACCTTTTGAGCTCGGCATGTCAGCATTTTGAAAAACCCTAAATTATCTCTGGTGCTGTGTCACATATAGAAAATTTTGATATTTGCAACCATAGTAAAACAAAGATTCATATTTTTGATATGTATTTTATATATTTAAATGTCATTTAACAAAGAAAAATCAACCAAAAAAATGAGTTCATGTGTCACCTCTAACACGCATGTCATAGGTTCGCCATCACTGCCTTAGGAGCATTCTCAGTGAATAAATTCCTTTGGCATATTTCTTAGATTTTGCTGCCTGTGGATTCTTCTAGTATTTTTATGGTTTCCCATCTTATGTTTAAGTCCTTTATCCATTTTAAGTTTATTTTTGTGTATGGTGTAAGATGGTGGTCTAGTTTCATTTTTTTGCATGTGTCTGTTCAATTTTCCCAATTTTCTTCATTTATTGAAGAGACTGTCTTGATTCCATTGTATGTTCATACCCCCTTTGTAGAATACTAATTGGGCATAGTGGTTTGGGTCAATTTCTGGGTTCTCTATTCTATTCCAATGATCTATATGTATGTTCTTGAGCCAGTACCAGGCTGTTTTGAGAACAGTGGCTTTATAATACAGCTTGATGTCTGGTATTGAGATCCCACCTACTTTGTTCTTCTTTCTCAGGATTGCTGCAGCTATTCGAGGTCTTTTTTTTTTTTATTCCAGATGAATTTTTGGAAAGTTGGTTCTATGTCTGTTAAACATGCCATTGGTATTTTAATGGGGATTGCATTGAATCTATAGATTGTTTTGGGTAGTATGGACATTTTGATGATGTTGATTCTACCAATCCATGATCAAGGTATGTTCTTCCATCTGTTTATGTCTTCCTCTATCTCTTTTTTCAGTGTCCTGTAGTTTTCTGCATATAGGTCTTTTACCTCCGTAGTAAAGTTTATTCCTAATATCTTAATTTTTTTGGAGCAATGGAAAATGGGATTGCTTTTTTAGTCTCTCTTTCTGTAAGTTCAGTAATGGTGTATAGAAATGCCATAGATTTCTCGGTGTTAATTTTGTATCCTGCTACATTGCCAAATTTATTTATTAAGTCTAATAATTTTTTGATGGAGTCTTTAGGGTTTTCTTTGGACAGTATCAGGTCATCTGCAAAAAAGGACAGTTTTACTTCTTCTTTTCCAATTTGGATGCCTTTTACTTCTTCTTCTTATCTGATTGCAATGGCTAATACTTCCAGTACTAGGTGGAACAGAAGTATTGAGAGGGGGCATCCCCGTCTTGTTCCTGTTATTAGGGGAAATGGTTTTAGTTTTTGTCCATTGAGTATGATGTTGGCTGTGGGTTTGTCATATGTGGCTTTTATTATGTTGAGGTATGATCCTTCTATTCCCACCTTGCTGCAAGTTTTTGTCAAGAAAGTGTGTTGGATTTTGTCAAATGCTTTTTGTGCTTCAGTTGATATGACTGATTTTTATCTCTCAATTTGTTTATGTGATGTATCATGTTTATTGATTTGCAGATATTGTACCATCCTTGCATCCCTGGGATAAATCCTACTTGATCATGGTGTATAATCTTTCTGATGTACTGCTGGATCTTATTTGCTAGAATTTTTTTTTAATATATTTTATTGATTTTTTACAGAGGAAGGGAGAGAGATAGCCAGAAACATCAATGAGAGAGAAACATCGACCAGCTGCCTCCTGCACACTCCCCACTGGGGATGTGCCCGCAACCAAGGTACATGCCCTTGACCGGAATCGAATCTGGGACCCTTCAGTCCGAAGGCCGACGCTCTATTCACTGAGCCAAACCGGTTTTGGCTTATTTGCTAGAATTTTGTTGAGTATTTTGGAATCTATGTTCATGAAGGATATTGGCCTATATTTCTCTTTCATTGTGTTGTCTTTATCTGGTTTTGATATTAGGGTGATGCTGGCTTCACAGAACGAGCTTGGAAGTATTCCTTCGTCTTGAATTTTTTGGAATATTCTGTGAAGGATAGGTTTTAGTTCTTCCTTTAATGTTTGGTAAAACTCCCCTGTGAAGCCGTCTGGCTCCGGGCTTTTGTTCGCTGGGAGCTTTTTGATGACTGGTTCAATTTCTTTCATAGTTATTGGCCTATTGAGATTTTTAGAAACTTTCTGATTGAGTTTTGGAAGGTTGTATTTTTCTAGGAATTTGTCCATTTCCTCCAGGTTGTCTAGTTTGTTGGAATAGAGTTGTTCATAGTATTTTTAACTATCATTTGTATTTCTGTGGAGTCTGTTGTTATTTCACTTCTTTCATTTCTGATTTTGTTTATTTGGATCCTCTCTCTTTGCTTCTTAGTGAGCCTGGCTACAGGTTCATCGATCTTGTTTATCCTTTGAAAGAACCAGCTCTTGGTTTCATTGATCTTTTGTATTTTTTTATTTTTTTTTTTGTCTCTATGCCATTTATTTCTGCTCTGATCTTTATTACCTCCTTCCTTCTGCTCACTCTGGGCTTTTCTTGTTGCTCTCTTTCTAATTCTCTGAGATGTTGAGTTAGATGATTTATTAACATTTTTTATTGTTTTTTTGAGGTAGGCCTGTAAAGCTATAAACTTCCCTCTGATGACTGCTTTCATTGTATCCCATAGATCTTGGATTGTTGTGTTTTTATTGTCATTATTTTGCAGAATGTTTTTAATTTCTTCTTTGATCTCATTTGTAACCCAGAGATTGTTTAATAGCATGCTTTTCAGCTTCCAAGTGTTTGAGTTTTTTTGATTGTTTATTGTAGTTTATTTCTAATATTATGCCATTGTGGTCTGAGAAGATGGTATGATTTCAATCTTCTTGAATTTGGAGAGACTTTGCTTGTGACCCAATATGTGGTATATTTTTGAAATGTCCATGTGCACTTGAGAAAAATATATATTCCATGGCTTTGGGGTGAAATGTTCTGAAGATGTCAATTAAGTCCATCTGATCTAGTGAGTTATTTAGGATTGCTATTTCTTTGATGAATTTTTTGTCCAGAGCTGCGGTTCTCAACCTGTGGGTCGCGACCCCTTTTGCAGTTGAACGACCCTTTCACAGGGTTTGCCTAAGACCATCCAGCATATCAGATATTTACATTACGATTCATAACAGTAGCAACATTACAGTTATGAAGTAGCAACGAAAAAAATTCTATGGTTGGGTCACAACATGAGGAACTGTATTAAAAGGGCCAGAAGGTTGTGAACCACTGGTCTAGAGGATTTATCCAGTGATGTCAGTGGTGTATTAAAGTCCCCTACTATGATTGTATTGTTGTCTATCTCTCCTTTGATATCTTCCAGGATTTTGGGTGTTTTTTTTTAATGTATTTAGGTGCTCTAGCGTGGGGTGCATATATGTTTATCAGGGTTATATTCTCTTGTTGTATCAATCCCTTTAGTATTATGAAGTAGTCTTCTTATCTCTTCTTATGGCCTTCACTTTGAGGTCTATTTTGTCCAATATAAGTATTGCTACCCCCAGCTTTTTTTTTTCACTTCCATTTGCCTGAAAGATATTTTTCCAACCCTTCACTTCATTCTATGTGAGTCCCTTGTTCTGAGGTGGATCTCTTGTAGACAGCATATATATGGGTCGTGTTTTTTTAGCCATTCAGCCACTCGATGTATTTTTAAAAAAATATATTTTAATGATTTTTTAAAGAGAGGAAGGGAGAGGGACAGAGCGTTAGAAACATTGATGAGAGAGAAACATCGATCAGCTGCATCCTGCACACCCCCCACTGGGAATGTGCCCACAACCAAGGCATATGCCCTTGACCGGAATTGAACCCGGGAACCCTCAGTCCACAGGCCGATGCTCTATCCACTTAGCCAAACTGGCCAGGGCCACTCGATGTATTTTGATTGAAGTATTTAGTCCATTTGCATTTAAAGTTATTATTGAACGGTACTTGTTTGTAGCCATTTTTATATTTTTGTGCCTGTGTTCCTGCTTACCTTTTTATTTCTTCTTTTTGCAGCATTCCCTTTAGCAGTTGTTGCATTGCTGGCTTGGTAGTTATAAAGTCCCTTAGCCTTTTTTTGTCTGTGAAGCTCCTGATTTCCCCTTTAATTTTGATTGATAGTCTTTCTGGATAGAGTATTCTTGGATTCAGTCCTTTGCTTTACATCGCTTTGTATACCTCCTTCCATTCCCTTCTAGCTTGATGTGTTTCTGTTGAGAAATCTTTTGATAACTGATGGGGGATCCTTTGTAGGTAACTCTCTGTCTCTCCTTTACAGCCTTTAAGAGTCTCTCTTTGTCATTAACATTTGCCATTGTGATTATGACGCGTCTTGGTGTGGGTCTTTTGGGATTCATCTTGTTTGGGACTCTTGTACTTGTGTAACTTTTTTCTTCCTCATATCAGGGAAGGTTTCTGTCATTATTTCTTCAAATAGATTTTCTAATCCTTGCTGCTCTTCTTGTCTTCTGGCAGCCCTATTATATGCATGTTACTTCGTTTTGTGTTGTCCCAAAGCTCCCTTAGGCTCTCCTCCTGCTTTTTAATTTTTTCTCCAGTTGCTGTTCAGATTGGGCTTATTTCTGTACTTTTTTGTAACTCAGTAATTTGGGCCTCTGCTTCTTCTAGTCTACTGTTGCAACCTTCCATGGTGTTTTTTATTGCAGCTATATCACTTTTCATTTCTTCCTGATTTTTGCACAGGTTATTGATTTTCTCATCCATCAGGTGTATGAACTCTATCACCATTACTCTGAATTCTTTTTGTTTTTGTCATGTTGCATGCTTCTGTTTCACTTATTTCCTTTCTTGGTGATCTCTCTTTTTCTTTCCTCTGGGGATTGTTTCATTGTCTCTCCATTCTATCACCAGAAGGTTCAAATGTCAAGTAATGGGCCATGTGTAGTGGGAGCTTCGCACCCCACAAGTGTCACTGAAGAGCTCTGACACCAAGATGTGTGGCTGCCTTGGGTTTTTGGGAGCTACGCTCACCCAGGATCATATTCAGAGGCACTTAATGTGGCCTCATGTGCACACCTAGAATTTGGGAGCCTGCCTGCGCCATCCTGAAACAGATCCCGCAGGCATGTGCCAAAAATCAGAGTCCCCTAGAGCGTGGCAGGAGTCAGAGACCCCCTGTGTCTGCACTGAGAATCGAGTATCAGAGTCCCTGTTGCTTGGTGTGGTCTCGCGCCGAGAATCAGGGTCCCTGTTTGGGCATGTGCCATGAATTGGAGTTACTAGCTCTTAGTGTGAATTCACTGGGAATCAGGGATCCCAGGTACATGCAATGAGAAACAGATTCAAGTCACTGCTGCTGCCTCTTGCATGGAAAATCAGGTTCCCCGGTCTACTTTGGTGACCGAGTTGCACAGTCGCACTGTTTCAGCGAAGGTGCACTCCTGCACTGTGGAAAAAAGCCTTCTGTGTGTGCTTGCCCTGAATCAAAGTCAGGTGGCCCTGCCCCCCAGTGTGGTCCTGGGGTCTGGTCACGTGAGTGTGTACTGCAAGAAACAAAGTCCCCGTGTCCGTCACCCAGGCTCAGATTAGCTCTGCCTCCCTGGTTGGGTGCAGGGTCTTTTTATGGGAAACAAGTTCCCTGAGTTCATGCCCCCAAGCTCAGATTCAGCACAACCTACCTGCTGGGGCGCAAGGTCTGGTTGCAGAAAACCAATTTCCCGAATCTGCGCCCCTAGCCTCAAATTCAGCACAGCCTCACTGTTTGGGCGTGGATTCTGGTCACGGGAAACTAACTTCCCGTGTCCACACACCCAGGCCTAAATTGAGGTAGAGCTGCTGCTGCTGTTTGTGGGCAAGAGGTCTGTTTGAGCAGAGAGGGTCTGGCAGTTCCTATGAGACTGCCGTGGGGGTGGCGGGAAGGGGGTTTGGCTCTGTAACTCACAGGAATCTGCGACCTCGGTGCCTGGGGTCTTGGTGTCCGTGGCTCTGCAGCTGTGGTTGCAGATCTTTTGCCCGAGTGGCTGTAGGCTCCTGGTTTGCAACTGAGACCAGATTGAGTAATAGCGAGGCTAGGATCCTAGTCTCAAGCAGTTCTGTTCTTCAAGATGGTGCAGTCTCTGTGCCGGGGGTGTCCTCCCCGGAGTGTTTGTGGTGGCAGCAGGTTTTTCCGTCTAAGACTGCCTGTTTGGCAGCCTCTTGAAAAACCTGTAGGATCTAGCTGTCCCTACCTCTCACTCACACACACCACACATGTCCACACACTCCTCTATCGCTCCCTTCCTCTCTCACAAACCCTTCTTACCTTCTTGCTGGTCACCATTTTTGGGAGTGGGAGTCCATTTCTGATGGTGTCTTTATGATACGATATGGGGAATTTTAGGATAATTCCTAACAATATGGGTTGCTGTGGTGCTACATGCCAGGTCCAAAGCTTAGGTGCCATATATGTGCCCACCTGCCTTTTCTTATTGAGTGCTGACCCAGTGAACAATAAGAATGAGATAGCATACATCAGTGTCACTTGCACTTGAAAATTCCCACCAGGTGAGCTTGGCTTACAGTGTAGTGTCATTGGCGCACACCTATGCTCGAGTGCATAATGTCTCCCATTTTGGGGTTTGCACAAAGATTCCCCCAGGAGCAGCCAACAGATTCCCATGGTGCACCTATCCAGCCACCACTGCCAACTGGACGTGGCTAGCTGACCAGTACTTCGGCAATGCTCCTGGGACCCCATGTGTCAAGCCACAGAGACTCTGATCCGTAGGGACCATTGCAGTACCTGCCCCTTTCTAGGTTACACAATTTGGAACGGATGGTGGTGGTTGTTAGGGTAACAAGTAGAATTAAGAGAACCCACAGACATGTTTATAGAGCAACAGTGATGTGATAGGAATCCATTGTCCAGAGTTGTACTGTAACATAGCCACTGATGTTGAGGTCCAAAAGCCAGGCAATGGGAAGCATTATTACTGGCACAAACTCTGTAGATATGATGATACCAGGATGCTTATGGGTGTGTGAAAGGTATGGCTGCCTAACTTCCAGCGAATTGGTCGGGTCCATGTACGCGGGGTAGGCCCTATATCCCCAGGTAAAGAAAAAAAAAATTCCCACGAGGGTGGGGAAAAGAGAAGAGAGAAGGGTGAGAGAGAAATATATTACAGAGGTGGTGAACTAGAATTTTTAGAAAGAAGCTGATTAGAAAACACTCTATCCTTGTCATGGCTTATTTGTGTTACCAGTGAAGTTGTGCCTTTGAGAATGAAGCTGTGAGACAAGTGTGGATCAAAGAACTATGGGCAGCAGGTAATGCAAAGTGATGGCCTCAACAAAGTGGGATTGAAGTCAGAAGTATAATTGGCATTACCATGTTGTTTGGTGTCTTGGAGGCACAATTTGGAGTACAACCTTGGTATTGCCTGACAACACCAGTATCAAATCCATCACATTCCCATTATGTGCAACATCTCTTCCTCCCCTGTGTGCCTAACACCCACTGTTATTAAAAGGGGGCAGTGTGACTCACATTTGAGGATCAGAAGACAGATATCTTGTATCTTTTCATCTGCCTTTATTGTTGTGAGAAGACACAGCATCAGTATAAGGAGAGATTGACTTTAATGGGACCAAGGTCTGCTATCTTCTCTGATGTGGGGAGCAAGGGAGCATATGGATGTGCAGGGTGGGGAGTATGGCAAACTTGGAATCTCAAGAGAGAATCTTATCATGGGATGTCCTGTCTCCATTATGACAGGTAATGAACTTTGCGGACGTGGCCATTGCCTTCTCTCAGGAGGAGTGGGGGCTCCTTGATGAGGCTCAGAGACATCTGTACTGTGATGTGATGCTGGAAGTGTTTGCACTTGTATCATTCGTAGGTAAGACCTTCACATCTCTACTAGTGTCCTGAGGTGATGCCCACTCTTTATTTATTCTCCAGACTTAGCACTCTCTCTCAAATCCAGACCATGGGCTCTGCTCATTTCCCCCACTGTCTTGTCTAATGGGCTGTGGCTCCCAGTGCTGAGCTCTCAGAGAGCCCTGAGCAATAGACTCCATAAACCTCCCTAACACCATTTGCCTCAGAAACTGCAGTGTGTGGTGTGTGGGGGTCAGCAGTCTTACAGACAGCTTATTGGGTCCCTCCTGCTCTATCACACCATGGGAGGGTGACTATATCCAGATCAATGGCTTCCACTTCTGCACCTTTCCTGTAGATAAGGACCTTGGTGAATGCCTGTGCCAGGTATCATCTTTACGTACATGCACCAGAGAGTGTTCTTGTAAGACCCTCCTTCAATTGTTGTTTGTAATATTACCTTCTGTGAATACTATTGCAAACTGAATGCTATGGGCAAGTAATGGCTGCTCACCTCTGTTGTCTTTCATTGATACTTGGAATATTTATTTTGTACGTATTTCTAGAGAAGGAGGAGCAGGGAGAACCTCAGTTTTTTCCAGAGTGAACGTACAGGGCGGTCCTAGAGGATGCCTGGCCTGGCTGAGTGGCAACTAGGGGGAGGTATGACATAAGGATGGTGTTAAGATTGTTCCAGAAACCTGCTTCTGTCCAACAGTGTTTGGTGCAGGTTGCAGTGGCCACACCTCATTTATTTATTTATTTATTCATTTATTTTTTTTCCAAATATTTTTTATTGATTTTTTACAGAGAGGAAGGGAGAGGGATAGAGACTTAGAAACATTGACGAGAGAGAAACGTCGACCAGCTCCCTCCTGCACACCTCCCACTGGGGATGTGCCTGCAACCAAGGTACATGACCTTGACAAGAATCAAACCTGGGACCCCTCAGTTCGCAGGCCGACGCTCTATCCACTGAGCCAAACCGGTTGGGCCACACCTCATTTATACCTTTCCTTTTCCACACTTGATACTTTGCTGACTTGTCATTTCATCAATGACTTCTTAGTTTGGCTATCTTCTCCTTTGTGTCATTTTTACATCACCTACTCCTCTGCACATCTCTTTCCGCAGTATTCTACAACATGGATCTATGCAAGTGTTATGAGGAGCACATACATGCTTAAACATCCCTCAAACACCAGCTACTTATGTATTGAATTTTACTTGGAAAGTGAACCAACCTTCTGCACAGCTTGCCCATGTCACAGGCAGAGAAGGTGTACTGAATGCTGTTAGCAGCAGAATGAGCTGGACAGTCCACTTATCTTTCATGTGGTGCTCGCCATGTTTTTCCTCTATTTCTGTTGAAATCTCCCCTGATTTGTGATCTTCAGTGGTAAAGAACTTCACAGGGGCCTCTTATTAAGCCATCCTATAGGTCTTTTATTTTCAGCCAATTGCACGAAACCAATGTATTATGTGCAACACACTTTTATCTGGGACTCCCCCCTCTCGCCAGAGTCACCATTCATTTTCTCATCATTTCTCTGTTTTCAGGTCATTGGCATAAAATGGATGATGTGGAGGCCTATTCTGAACACAGTGTAGCGTCTCAGGTCAGGGCTTCCAAGACAACTGCAGCCACCCAGAGGACCCATCCGTGTAAGCTGTGCTTCTCAGTGTTAAAAGATATTTTGCACCTGAGTGAGTTACAAGTGGTTTACTTTGAGAAGAATGTGGTCTTAAGTGCTGTGTGTGTGAGAGACTTGTGTTTCAGTGCAAACCCTCACCAGCAACAGAAGGATGCCAGTGGAGAGAAGCCCTGGAAAGAAGATATGGAGAGTGCCTCGCTTGTGAAAAGTTGCTGCTTCTACTTATCTGGGGTGCCTGAAGCCATTATGGAGGTTGGTGAAGAATCCCCAGTCATCTCGGGGTTTCTCCAGCACCAGGCCACTCTTAACACTGAGGAGCCACACAGTAACAATGAGATTTCACAGGAATTTGTCAGTGGAAAAAGACATCACCAGTGGGTTGAATGTGAAACAGCTGTCAGCCAGAAACAGAAAGTTGCTTATGAGAAAGGTCTCCGCTCTGGAGATATGATTGATGAATATAATAAATGTGGGGAAGTATGTAGACGAACCTTCAACCACCTTCAACACAGGAGAGTTCACACTACAGAAAAGCCCTACGAGTGTACTGATTGTGGGAATGTCTTCAGTGAAATCACTGCTCTCAGTGAACACAACAGAGTTCACACTGGAGAAAAGCCATATGAGTGTAGTGAATGTGGGAAGTCCTTCAGTCAAAGGTCTGACATCACTGGACACTGCAGAGTTCACACTGGAGAAAAGCCAAATGAGTGTAGTGAATGTGGGAAGTCCTTCAGTGAAAGATCTCACCTCACTGTACACCACAAAGTTCACAGTGGAGAAAAGCTATATGAGTGTAGTGAATGTGCGAAGTCCTTCAGTGAAAGATCTCACCTCACTAGACACCACAGAGTTCACACTGGGGAAAAGCCATATGAGTGTAGTGAATGTGGGAAGCATTTTAGTCAAAGGTCTGACTTCACTAGACACCACAGACTTCACACTGGAGAAAAGCCATATGAGTGTAGTGAATGTGGGAAGTCCTTCAGTCGAAGATCTCACCTGACTAGACACCACAGAGTTCACACTGGGGAAAAGCCATATGAGTGTAGTGAATGTGGGAAGCATTTTCGTCAAAGGTCTGATTTCACTAGACACCACAGACTACACACTGGGGAAAAGCCATATGAGTGTACTGAATGTGGGAAGCATTTCAGTGAAAGTGCTGCTCTCACTAGACACCACAGAGTTCACACTGGAGAAAAGCCATATGCGTGTACTGATTGTGGGAAATCCTTCAGTCAAAGGTCTCACCTCTCTGTACACCACAGAGTTCACACTGGGGAAAAGCCATATGAGTGTAGTGAATGTGCGAAATCCTTCAGTCGAAGGTCTCACCTCATTCTACACCACAGAGTTCATACTGGGGGAAAGCCATATGAATGTAGTGAATGTGGGAAGCATTTTAGTGATAGCGTTGCCCTCACTAGACACCACGGAGTTCACACTGGAGAAAAGCCATAAATGTGCAGGGGATGTTTTTATTTTTCTCACTTATTGTAAGAACCCTTAAGGGGCTCTATGGGACCCTTTACATGTATGTAAACCCCTTTTATGGTAATGTACACTCTGCTAGATTTTCAGATATTTGAGATACAAGTGAGACTTGAAGGAGCTGCACTGTACTTTCTAAAATGCCCAGACCTATTACCCAAATGATGTCACCTTTTGTTTGTCGCTGAAGAGATTTCACCTCTAACACCTGGCTCACCTGAGGAGTGTACATCGGTCATCATCCCTGGCTGCTCAGGGGACTGTATTCTGTGTTCTCGCTTCTGCTTGAAGCAATTATGGTTCCTCCAAGCTCTTGGCAGTGTCTTCATTCATTTCTCTATGATTAGAAAATTGACCTAACCCAGGATTCATCCAGAGCACTCCTTTTCCACTAAGAAGTGCTACCTCTTTCAGGGACATAGTGGTACTCACATTATGCTTCGATAAATTTGGGGGGGATTCTTATTCACCAACCTGCAAACCCCTTGCTCTCCTCTGCTCAGGTTTGTGATCTTTTTAAAGGTGTTTTTACATTTGTACCTTTAATTTTGGTTTTATTGACGGCCACAGATGATTTGCAAACACAAATATGATCTGTCAACATGTAGCGATGAATAAATGTTGTGTTTATCGCAAATTTTATGTGGTTTGGAAGGGACAACATAATGGCAGAAAATCACTTTTTGTCTAGTATTGGCTTATTATTTACTGCAGCCCATGGCCTTAAAATAAAGAACACATGACTTTGTGCATTTAATCTGCAGTCTAGTGCCTCGATTATTGGTGAGGGCAAAGGTCACTCTGAAGGTCGCTCTGCTTCTGTGACCAATATGAATCATGTTCTCTGTTCACAGTATGTATTACATAAACTTCAGCTATGTTTAGGGAACCTGCTCTCCATGTACTGCAAAGGAGCCATGTGCTAGGAATATGGAATTTCATAAGCTGGTGTCATTTTTGTAAGACTCTAAGGTGGAACCACAATTACGACAGAAACACTGTTTCTATAATGAGTGGAAAAGCCTGCACTAAATTAGATGAAAAGGGCCTCTTCTGAACATAAGGCCACCAATGTCCCAGGGCCTGTGGCTTGTGTGACCTTTATGTACAGACATTCTCAGGACCTCCGAAACTTTCATGTAGCTGACTTCATTGGCAGATAAAACAATCTAATGCTATTGTATATTCCCCTGGCCCCTCTAGAGTGTTTATATAAGGTAGTTGTTCAACAGGCAAGAAGTCAAAGCTAGATGAAGAACAATCCTACAATATGTCCGAGGATGTGTCTTTTGTAAGCAGTTAGCATTCCTGTTGAATTTCATGGCAATAGTTTTGTTTTTTAATATATACTTTTATGATTTTGTAGAGAAAGGGAGAGAGAGAGCAAAATATCAATGATGAGAGAGAATCATTGATCAATTGCCTCCTGCACGCCCTGCTTTGGGGATCAAGCCGACAACCTGGGCATGTGACCTGACCAGGAATTGAACCTTGACTTCTTGGTTCATAGGTCGACGCTCGACCACTGGGCCACACCGGCTGGGCTGATGGCAATAGTCTTCAATGCTTGCCAATATTTGCTGTCACTGAGGCTATGCTGGTCCCCCCAAGAAATGAGGAGAGAGATGGTCCTGTCTATATAGGGTTGCCATCTTAATTTTCTAACAACAGAGGGATATCTAGGATTTATATGAAACCACCTTTCAAGACTTTACTTAGGTATATGCATAAATGACGAGCAAGGGAATGCAGTATTCTAATGTGTAGTATTTGGTGAGGTTGAACATGCAGATAAAGCTGAGAAACCGTCACAGGTGAAATAGGCTTCTCTGTTACCCACATCCATATTGGGGGAAGAGTAGGCTTACTGTTGTGAGTATGCCAAACACACGGTTAATTCTCTTTTTGAAGTAACTATTTTATATATTTTAAAATGTATTTTTTATTAAATTTTGAAAAGAAAGGAGTGGGAGAGAAACAGCAATCATCTGCCTCCTGTGTGACCAATTATTGGGTATTCAGGAAGGCATGTGCCCTGACCTGGAAGCAAACCACTGGCTTTCAGTGAACATGATCACAGCCAACAAAATGAGGCACAAAAGGCCATGGAGAGTTTATATTTGTGTTGTTATTTATTCATTATTGTATTATTTTCAGTACCAACAACTCTAAACCTACTTCTGCCACACCCTGTATTTACCTCCAGTCCTTTTGTCAGCTTTCTGCCTCCAGCCCTCCATGCAGGCATCGATTTACCTTCCTGTACAGTAGAGTAGTTTATATTTTTCATAATTTTATTGGCACTATAAGGTGCATTCTCTTTAACAAACACTGGCTTCCTTCATGCTACACAGATATTTTGAGATTCGACACTATTGTTTATGTAAATAGTAAATTTTTTATTTCTAGGAAATAATGTATCTATGGATAATCACTTTAACTATTGAGCTGTCTATAGTTTCAGTTATTTGTACATTTGGAGTTTTATAAATAAAACACCTGAGCCCTGACCGGTTTGGCTCAGTGGATAGAGCATTGGCCTGTGCAGGAGGCAGCTCATCAATGTTTCTTTCTCATCGATGTCTCTAACTCTCTATCCCTCTACCTTCCTGTCTGTAAAAAATCAATAAAATATATTAAAAATAAAACTTAAATAAATAAAAATAAAACAGCTAGGAATGTTGTATTCTGTTCTTTCTACAGGTGTAGGTCTTAGGGCTCAAACTGTTCCAGTGTCAGTGAATGTGTTACATTTTAACATATGGACAACTGTGATCTAAAATGGTCAAACACTTGGCCTTCCCACCCACCCACGTAATGAAAATTCCATTTTTCTGCAACCCTGCCAGCACATGCGAAGGTTAATCTTTTTAAATACTAGCCCCATCAGTGAGTATACTGTTAACTTGCTGTTGTTTTAATTCCATTTCCGTAAAAATGTTTGATGGTGATCATTTCTTCATGCATTGCTTTACACTGTCTTTATCTCCTTTGTTTAAATGTCTGCTCAGGATTTTTGTCTACTTTTAAAGTTAATTTCTCATTCTAACCAATAGGAGGACAGTGCAGCCTTTAAGACATATATTTGAGTTTCACTCATTCCTCAATGACTCCACTGACTTCTTTTGTTTTTTTAAATATATTTTATTTTTTACAGAGAGGGATAGAGCATTAGAAACATCAATGAGAGAGAAACATCGATCAGCTGCCTCTTGCACACCCCGCACTGGAGATGTGCCCACAACCAAGGTACATGCCCTTGACCGGAATCGACCTGGGACCATTGAGTCCGCAGGTAGACACTCTATCCACTGAGCCAAACCGGCAAGGGCCTCCACTGACTTCTTTGCCATGTGGAATTCTTGGTTTGAAATTCTATATACAAAATATTTTTTTCTCAATTTTTACTTTATATATGATTTATAGCCCTCCTGTTCCTTACACTTATAAGTTTAATCTGCATTGTTCACATTCTCTACTGGTGATCTTTAAGTCTAAGCATTTAATAACACATTAAGTGAAGTATAGTTTGCAGTATTTTACATATTTTAAATATGTTTTTATTAGAGAGAGGAAGGAAGAGAGATGGAGAAACATCAGTGACATGAGAGAATCATTGATCAGCTGCCTCCTGAAGACCTACACTGGGTAGCATGCCTGCAACATGGGTATTTGCCCGGACAGTAATCCAACTGTAACCTCCTGGTTCATAGCTTGATCCTGAAACACTGAGCAACACCAGCCAGATAAAACACATTTCTTTTATTTTCTTTTTAAATATATTTTATTGATTTTTTACAGAGAGGAAGGGAGAGGTATAGAGAGGTAGAAACATCGATGAGAGACAAACATCGGTCAGCTGCCTCCTGCACACTCCCCACTAGGGATGTGTCCACAACCAAGGTACATGCCCTTGACTGGAATCAAACCCGGGACCCCTCAGTCCGCAGGCCGATGCTCTATCCACTGACCCAAACCGGTCAGGGCAAAAACACATTTCTTAACATGCACTTTTATGTTTCCATACATGCCTGCATTTCTGAAAGCAAATCCTCCACTTTTCAGTACTTCCTAATTGGCACATGGAATTACTGATGCAAGGACATAATCGACCTTTGTAATAGCGTATTTCAAATATATCCATATAAAGAAAGCACTTATGAAATGTCATGAATCCTACTTTGATCTTCCATCACTATCTCTTCTTTCAGTGGTTCTGGTATCTATCTATTCTCAGATACATTCGTTATTTTACTTAAAACCCCTGATAAGTTTGGCCAGGGCCAGACAGTTCAGTTGATTAAAGCATCATCTCAATAATGCCAAGGTCACAGGTTCCATCCTCAGGGATGATGCAAGAATGAAATAATGAATATAAAATTAGTGGAACAACAAATGGATGTCTCTCCCTATCCTATCTTTCTCTCATCAATATATTTGTGGGTTTCCCCCCCCCACCACCAAATGATTCAACACATGTGAACATCATCACAGACCAGGGACCCTGTGGTGATCCAGCCATAAGGGTTCTCATGAGGGCAGAGCACACAGTGAGGGAGAGAACAGGAGGGGAGGGGCCCTGCTGTCAGTGTGGAGGGTGAGGAATTGCGGCTGAGCTGCACAGTCACCCACAGGTAATTATGACATCTGTGCTCCCTGAGACTAAACCCTAGGGGCCTGGGTAAAGCCCTGAGCCTGGACATGGGCCTTGTGGTCTCAGCGCCTTCCAGCCAGGGGTTGAGACTGGGCTCTTTTGGATTTAGGTAGTGGAGGAGCCCAGATCCCTCCCAGGTGTTCCGGATCAGCTCCTGTTACTTGAGGCCCTCAAATCAGTCCTCCTACATCTGAGCAGCCCACACACACCCTTGAACCCACGGGCATTGTTTAAATCTATTTTTGCATTTCTGGGTTATTTTCCACTTTTATTAAAAATACCACCACCTAACCAGTCCTGGAGGTAGCATGAATTCTCCAGGAAATAGTGCTGTGTATTTTCAATGGTGAGACCATTCTGCAGTACAAGCATTTCCAGAAAGGGAAGGTTGGTCTCAACATGATACCACACTGGGGGGGATGCATTATGGGTGACCTCCACCCCCCATAGGTTTGGCCTGTTCAGAGCAGACCCTTGCACCTGAAGTGAGGTGATGGAGCCAAGACTCTGAGGAACAATATACTATGGGATGTGAGGTTGCGGGAGACAGAGAGGGTAGCCCTGGGACAGGATTGGTGATCAGGGTTCCTGCCAGCCATGGGGGAGAGTACATTGTGTGTGTCTGTGGCACTGTCTGGGTGGCTCCAATTGTGTGTGTGTGTTTGTGTGTGTGTGTGTGTGTGTGTGTGTGTGTGTGTGTGTGTGTGTCCGTGTCCCTCAGGGTATTGCACATGTCTACAGTGTGAGTCTGTGTAAACCCAGACATAAGCCCAGTACCTGAGTGCGCAGCAGAGGCTGGCAGTGTTCTGCACCTGTGTGCTTCTGTGCTTGGGTTATCTGTATGTTCCTCTCTCAGTCTGTGCACCCCCATGATGGGCAAGTATGTAGCAGTCTCCGTAGAGGCATTTTAGATGCACCCACCTCTACATCAATATGTTCCTCTTCCCCACCCCCATGTGAGCCCCTTCTTCTCCCAGGAATCTGGTGTCCCTCTGGAGGTCCCATCTCAAGGCTCAAGGATGGATTAAGCATAGGGTCAGTTCAGAGAATCCCAGGCTGTGGGAAGGTGGGGAATTGAAGAAGACTCTGATGACAGATAGGAGATATAGAGTGTGGATTGGGAACATTTGTGAAGACACTAGTCTTTGTGAAGGAATTGGAGGATCCAGGACCCTAGTGAAGGAATATGAGGATGAGTTCTTGTGAGGGAAAGCTGAGGGGGAAGACTTCTAGGCTCCTAAGTCCCCACTGGTAATGAGGAACTGGACATCCCAGGAGAAGGGTGTCTCTTGCTATGTCAAAGATAGGCTGACAACTAATAGAGGAAGGTGGCTGGGGCTCCCTGGAGCATCACTCCTTAACTTCTGGGCCCTGCTCATCTACTGGATTTGCATGGCCCACCTGAAACTGGGGCCAGGATGGAGAATTAGGACCAGTGTGGAGAACCATCCAGCCACGCTGTAGCACAGGTTCATACACAGAACAAATGAAAAGTACAGGATAGCCATTGATATTAACGTCAGCTTTTTCACCATCATCCTCACTGGGACCACTCACCAGGGCAATGCACAAGATAAGGAGACTTGGAAGCAGGTACTGACTGACGTTAATTGAAGAGAACAGGGATGATGGGTTGCTCACAATCCTGTGCCCTTCCCAGTACGTATTCTTAACATGTGTGAATTCATTTTGACCATAGTAGAGGAATCCAGGCAGCCAGGGTTGTTCCCAAAGTCACACTCAGAATTGGTGCTGAGTCCGCTGCCCATGGCATCTTAGCATACTCCCTTTTTTTGGAAGTTCATTCCTTTGAATCTTGAAAGAGATGGTTTTGGGCAGCTTGGGTAGAAAATCCATCTAGATGAGGAGAAAATGAACCATCCTGACTGGTTACCACTGCCATTTCCTACCAGTCCCCACTCCTGTTCTTTGCCCTTGCACAGCCCAAAAGATGTTGGCACCATATGGTCACCTTACTGAGGCCCATCCAGTATGCCAGTTTCTGCTGCTGAGCCCCTGAGGTTGGCTGCAGCTCTGTGATGTGCTTTAACCAATGAAATGTGGTGGGATTGAAGCCTGTGATCACTAACAGAAAACTCTAGATCCATTGAGACTGGCCACCCTCTCTGCCCATCTCTGATAATGTCAACAGGTATCTACATGGTGGCTCCTCCTTTATGCCAGTCCCAAGAGAACCAGGGTAGACATGTGGTATGAACAGGAAAGATGCCTTCTTTAAGCCAAGCCACTAAAGCTTTGGGACTGCAGCAGCTGGCCCATCCCCATGGTTATGAAATACCAACTCTACTCTCTAGGAGGCAGCAGAGCCTAACATTAGAAGCCAGACCTCTCTTGTTAGAGACACATGGGTTTGACTTCTAGCCTTGCCTTTTATTTATTCTACAATCAGGCAATCTACCTGGAGTCTCTGACCCATAAGACAGATGTTTAAACCATATCAGGTTGGGTAGAGGACTAATGCATGTAAAGCATTGAATCCAGGTCCTGATAATTGTAGTAAACATTCGAACTCTTAGCTCCATAGCTTCACATTGTGTATTATCTAAAAACATTTAACAATGTATGGAATGTCAAAGTGTTGTCTTTTGTATCTTTTCAAATTTTGTTTTTAAATAAGTATGGTAGGATTACGTATATTCTCTTATACCTTGTGTTTTCTCATACTATTGTGATATTTTAATAAAATAAAAAATCAGCCTGAATAGGTTGAGCATGATCCCATTCACACAAAGGTTTCCAGTTCAACTCCCAGTGATGACTCAAGTAAGTGGAGCATGCAAGCTCAGTCCTCAGTGTGGGGGCTTGCAGAGGCCATCTGATTGGTATTTCTCTCTTACTCTTAAACTTTGTCTCCCTTTAAAAGTCAATTAAAATATTACTTATATAAATCCATTGATATTTGTGGGCTTCAGGAGTAATTGCAGTAATACTCTTACCTCAAGGAGCATTCTGAGCTTCACAGAATCTGAAATAATATCTCCAAACAAAAAGACAGTTTTATACATCACTCCTCTAACCCCTGCCACCAGCCACTAAAGCCTAACATTCTCAGTTCCAGCATTACTCAGGCTGCCAAATAACAATATTCCCAGTTGTCAATGAGTGACTGTGAGAGACATTAGCTTGACACACAGGGCAGGGGTCCAATGCAAAACAAAGGCAGGTGAAGTTTTCCAGGGGCAGACACCACAGTTTGAAGAAGCATAATGACAGGAACCAAAGGTGCAGAAATAATAAAATGTTTACTGGACTCACAGTGGGAGGCCTGGGAAACTAGGGATCTTCTGCAGCAAAAACTGAACGGAGGCATAGAAACAGGGAAAGTTCAGGTTCCTTGCTGGGAAATAATAATAGAGGTAATCAATAAGGTGATGAGAAGGATAGATAGAGAGCAGGCTTGTAGCAAATATACACCCCTAGACTAGAAAGCTTTATGGGCTACCTATTATTGGGTGCAGAGGAATCCACCGGCAATGAAGTCGCAAACATATGACAAAGCAATTTCTTCACCGATACATCTCCCAGGGCATGACAATGTGGGAGGTCATTCAGTCAAAAGTGTAGCCTCAACAGTCATCAGAGAGTGCACACTGGTGCAAAGTTTTATGACTGTAGTGAATGTGGGAAATCATGTGGGTCCAGTCACCATCTCCTTAACCATAAGAGAATTCACACTGGCAGGGCAATTACAAGCATGTTTAATGGTAGTGGTAGCTCACAGGGACAGTGTGACTCTGAGGACTGGTTTCCTGCTGGGTCCCCTGTTTGTGAGAAGTGGGTGTCATAACACAACAAAGGGACAGAGTGGTCATGTAGAGTGTTGAGGAGAGATAATGGCTTTGCAATGGTCAAGGCCTTTAAGAGATGAGTGGACATGAGATGAATTGGAGGCTGAAGAGTAATTCACACAGGATGAGCTTAGGGCTGGTACATAGTTACTTCTCTAAACACTCACCAGGATTTTTGCTGTGACCCTTGGTGTGGCCTGGGGTGTTGCAGTCAGACTTGTGGGTTAGATTAGAGGCTTGAGAGGTCATCTGTGAGATGACCTCACTGGGCTTGGTGCAGAGGGCCATCGGGGCTGGGACTTGAGTGACGGGTAAGTGGAGAGATATTGGCTGTGACTGGTGAAGGGACATCAAGAACAGCACCAGGGGAGGTGGCCTTTGGGAATCTGGGATCTGACTGTGTTTCTCAATAATCGAGGTTGAAAATAGAGTCATGGAGAGAGGACTTCTTAGAAGGTCTCAAGGCTGCTTCTATGAGTGTGAACTCTCAGCGTCTGGGCAGGACTTGATCCTGTTTGGATTTGGCAAGCATTCTCTGGACCACACTTGCTGAGTAATGAGTAAGAGGCCAAGGAGATGCCTATGAGGTTGGAGCTGTAGGAGGGCAGGTGTGAACAAGGTATGGTAGAAAGAGTCTTGTGCCTTTGGTGAGGGAGTGTGAATTGTGATTTCATGGCCACAGGGCCCTGACATTGACCTAAGAAAAGGATACTTTAAAGTCCCTCCACAAACCCAGTCTTTACTCCAAGCCTTTGCATATTCTAAAACATATGCCTAGGAGGACCTCTCATATCCCATTCCACTGGTTGCCAAAAACAGGAACTACTCATATAATCAAACACAGGACTTAGAATTCCGGGATTGGTGTCTCTTCAAGATCCCCTCATCCAATGGCTTGGAGAGTGGCTGGACAGTCCCAGAAGCCATCGGAGTGGGAGGCCCTGAAATAAGCTCCACCAATGAGTACCTTAGAATGAATGAAGGGTGAGCCCATGTCTGCTGGTGTCTGGGTGATACAATATGGGTAATTTCAGGGTAATTGCCTGAAAAGAGGGGTGTTGTGTTGCTATATGCCAGGTCCAGGGCTTAGATGACATTTACCTACTCAGCTGCCTTTTGTTGTTAAGGGCTGACACACTGATCCATAGGAATGAGAAGCATACCAATACAGCCATGTTACCTGGTCTTGAACCTCTCCACTGGCGTGGGTAAAGCAGAAGGGTGAGAGAGAAATAGGTTATGGAGATGGTGAATAATTTTGGAAATGAAGGTGATTAGGAAACCAGTCATGCTCACCAAGGCAAATCTGTGTTACCTTCGAATTTGTATGCCTGGGAAGGAAGCTGTGTGAGAGAAATGTTTTCAAAGAACTATGTGCAGCAGGTAGTGAGAACTGATGGCCCTGGAATGAGGGTGTAAGGTGGAAGTGTGATGCCATGTATTTGGTGTCTCCGAGGAGCCATCTGGGGGACAACAAGGAGATTGCCTGACAAGAGGAGCATCAAATCACTCACATCTCTCCCTGTCCTATGTTTTTGACACCCACTTTATTGACAAGGGGCAGTGTGGCCTACATGTGAGGCCCAGAACTCAGGTATCTTTTCTCTGCTCAACTTCCTTTAGTGCTGTGGGAAGACACAGCATCAGTAGGAATATAAGGAGAGAGTGACTTGCATGGGACCGAGGCCTGCTGTCTCCTCTGTTGTGTGGAGTTGACGGAGCAAATAGTTGTGTGTGAGGCGGGAGCATGATGGCTATAAAAGCCTAGGAGAGAAACTGATCTTGGACTGAACTGTTCCCATCATGACAGGATATGGACTTTGAGGATGTGGCCATTGCCTTCTCTGTGGAGGAGTGGGGGCTCCTTGATGAGGCTCAGAGACTTCTGTACTGCGATGTGATGCTGGAAGTGTTTGCACTTGTCTCATTTGTAGGTAAGACCTTCAAATCACTCTTGGTGTGCTGAGGTGATGTCCTCTCTTCCTTTATTCTCCAATGTAGCTTTCTCTCTCTCAAAGCCAGACAATGGCTCTGCTAATTGCCCCCACTGTCATGTAAAATGGGCATGGCTGCCAGGGATGAACTCTGGGGAGACCCCTGAACATAGGTCTCTAGGAATATCGCTAATACCCACTGCCTCAAAAGGTGCAGCAAGTGTCTGGGAATCAGGAGCCTTTCAGTGAGCTTCCTGGGTCCCCGCTTTTAGTTTCTCTTCCTGGGAGGGTGACTAGATCCACCTGCATGGCTTCCACTTCTCCCTCCTTCTTCTATCTAAGGGTTCTTAGTGATGGCCAGTGCCATGTTATGGTCTGTTCGGCCATGAATCATGAGCAGTTCTTGTAAGACCCTCCTTCAATAGTTCGCAATATTCTCTTCCCAGAACACTGTTCAGACTGTGATGCTCCAGGCCAGTGCTGGCTGCTCGCCTCTGCAGTATCTCCCACATTAACCTGCACATGTCTTATGAGGTGCACATATGTGCTTAAGTAGTCCTTGACAGCAGCTACTCCTATATTGAATTGTACTTGGAATAGGACCTAATCAACCTCCTGCACTGCTTGCCCCTGTCACGATCAAACAAGCCCTGCTGTGTACTGTTAGCAGAAGACTGAGCTGGAGATCTGGCTTCTCTTCCATGAGGTGCATGCCATGTGTTGTGTCATATTTCTGGTGAGACCTTTCCTGTTTTGTGATGTTCAGTGGAAGAGACCTTCACAGCAGCCTCTTATTAATCCTTCCGGCACCTCTCTTATTTTCAGATGGTTGCCACAACCCATATATTATGTGCAAAACATTAGCAATTGGATTTCCCCTGTCACTACAGTCAACACTCAGTTCCTCAGCATTTCTGTCTTTGTAGGTTGTTTACGTGAAACAGATGAGGAGGCCTGTGCTGAGCAGAGTTTATCTGTACAAGGAGAGTCACAGCTCAGGGCTTCTAAGACAGAGCCATCAACCCAGAGGACCCATCTGGGTAAGCGGTGTTTCTCAGTGTTCAAAGCTATTCTGCCCCTGACTGAGTAACAAGCAGCAGACTTTGAGCAGAAAGCACTCTTCAGTGTGTGAGAGACTTCTGTTTCAGAGCAAACCCTCACCGGCAGCAGAGGGAAGCCATTGGAGAGAAGCCCTGGAGAGAAACTGTGGATAGGGCCTCGTTTGTGACCACGTGCAGCTTCCAATCTTGGGTGCCTTCAACCAATAGAAAGGTTGGGAAAGTCTCCCCAGGCATCTCAGGGCTTCTCCAGCACCAGGTAACTCTGAACCCTGGGGAGCCATACAGTGCAAGTGAGATTTCACTGGAATTTGTCCGTGGAAAAAGTCATCACAATTGGGGTGGACATGTAAACGCTGCCAGCAACAGTGGGAAAGTCATTCAACCTCAGAATGTCTGCTCTGAAGAAGTTAATAATGAGGGTAACAAATTTGGGAAAATTTCTACACGTATATTAACCTCAATCGGCATAAGAGAGTTCACACTAGAAAAAAGCTCTATAAGTGTACTGATTGTGGGAAGTTCTTTAGAGAAAGCTCTTCTCTCATTCAACACAGGAGAGTTCATACTGGGGAATAGCCATATCAGTGTAGTGATTGTGGGAAGTCATTCAGTCAAAATTGTAATCTCAAGAGTCACCAGAGAACTCAAACTGGGAAAGGGGCGGTGGGCCGCAATGCCACTGTGTGAGGATATGGTGGTGTGGCTGAGCCTGGAGGGTTCAGCAAACCCAGGCATGTTTTGTGTCTAAAGGCGACAGCAAAAGGCAAGGCTGTGCATGAGGAGTTTTACTTTCATTCTCAGGAAGCCGGGGTCATCGTTTGCCATGATCAGTAAATGGACATTGTGTGAGGCAGGGTTCTGATGTTTTCCCAAAACTGTCCAGAGGAAGAACAAACTAGAAGGAAGAGACCAGTAGGAGGGGCTGGAAGGAGGATCCTGTAGGTGATGAGGTCACTGGCAGGTGGGCACTGGACTGAGCCCTGAAGGATGCGGGCATCACCCGGGCCCGGGGCTGGGCCAGGGCCCTGAGCAGCCTGAGCCCTTGGGTCCTGGTGGTGGGTGCCAGGCCTTCAACAACCCTTTAGTTCTCAGAGGTTCCTGCAGGTGCAGAGCCGCTGAAGGGACTGGGCTGTGGGGCTGATTTCAGGGCCTCACACTCTTGTGCCCTCTGAGGTCGTGGGGTCCTGGGGCTGTGCAGCCCCTCTTCCTGCCCGCGAACCTAAGACCTTGAAGACACACTCAGCCCTGAATCCTGAGTTCTATGGGTGTGTACACTGAGGCCGCCAGCTCCCCTCCTGCAGGTGCCAGGACCAGGAGCATGTGGGCGGCCAACAGGGTCAGAATGAGGAGGACCGGGGGTGCAGGTACCCTGCATTGGGGAGCCAGGTGCCACCACCCCACAAGACACGGCAGCCTCCCAGTCCGAAGGGCAGGGCAGGTGGAGGGCAATCAAGAGAGACTTGCGGCCCCGGAGGCACCCTGCCTCCCCAGGCACCCCGCCCCCAGGAGCAGCGCCTGAGCTGCAGGAGGAGGAAGGACAGGCTCAGGGAGAATTTCCGGATTTGGCGTCCTCAGGCGATGGGGAGCCTCAGCCACTTGGGAACCGGGTTGCCCTGCAGACCCAGGAAAGGGTCGCGTCCCTCCCCCCCACCATGCGCCCTTGGACCCTTCCCCAGGCTCTGCCTCAGCGGCAGCCAGGAGAACATCCAGCTTTGACCCCACGGAGGGTGTGGACACCTGCCGTCCCTTCTGTCCCATAAAAAAATCTTTGCCTTGATTTGAGAGAGAAGAAGGGGGAGGAGAGATGAAACCACTGGTGATGGGAGTGGATTCCTGCTTGGCGGCCGCCGCCCGCTGGACACTGTGCCTGCACCCCATTCACGGGCCTGACCAGCGATGGAACCTGCTCTCCCGGTTCTGCGGTCAGCGTCAACCACTGAGCAGCGCCAGTTGAGTTCTATTGTATATTTTTAATAAAATGTTTTCTAATCCATTCATCTACTGATGGGCACTTAGGCTGTTTCTAGATCTTAGCTATGGTGAATTGTGCTGCTATGAACATAGGGGTGCATATATCCTTTCTGATTGGTGTTTCTGGTTTTTTGGGATATATTCCTAGAAGTGGAATGGATTAGAAAACTGTGGTACATCTACACAATGGAATACTATGCTGCTCTAAAAAGGAAGGAACTCTTACCATTTGCAACGGCATGGATGGAACAGGAGAGCATTATGCTAAGTGAAATAAGCCAGTCAATGAAGGAAAAATACCACATGATCTCACTCATTCATGGATAATAGTGACCCTTATAAACTTTTGAACAATAATAGATACAGAGGCAGAGCTGCCTCAAACAGATTGTCAAACTGCAGCGGGAAGGCTGGAGAGGGTTGGGAGGCAGGAGGGAGGGAGGTCAGAGATCAACCAAAGGACTTGTATGCATGCATATAAGCATAACCAAAGGCATAAGACACTGGGGGATACGGGAGGCTAGGGGACTGTCAAGGGCGGGGGGGAAAAAAGGACACATATGTCATACCCTTTGTAATACTTTAAGCAATAAAAAAAAAACACACAAAAAAAGAAAAATAAATAAAATGTAAAGTGTATTTTTTATTTTCGATGGTATTAAGATGTGTCCAATTCCCCTGTGCATATGTTCTTTGGGGGCCTCTCCCAGTCTCCCCTCCCCGGGGGGAGCCTGTCAGTCTGTCCCCGTGAACCCGCCCTCTGGTCCCATCTCCTCCCCCAGTACCACTGACAGCGCACATCACCTTCACTAAGGTCAAAGCGAGGGCTGGGGGAGAAAACTACATCACCCAGAAAGCACTGCGCCCGCTTCCACAGAGGTAGGCGAGTTTAGGTACCTGCACTTTCAGTTAGGGCGGGACTTCCCGTACCGTCTTGGGGGGAGCACAGTTGCGGCTTCCGGTAACGGTCCTGCAGGGTTCAGGGCGCGGCTGAGGGTTGGTGGCGAGTAGAAGGAGGCAGCGCCCCGCTGCGCAGGGTGGGCCTGAGGCTGGTTGAGCCCCAACACCCGGGACTGGGGTCCCCGAGGCTCCCCAACTCCCCTCCGCCGACTGAGTCTGCTCAGCCTCACCCCATTGGACCCTCCAGCCTCCGTGCCGACGCCGCTCTGGTCCCGCAGCCCAGGGCGCAGCGTCCAGCGCAATGAGTCCTCGTGGGCGACCCGGGGTCTGAGGCGGGAGGAGGACGACGGGCTGCGGTGCTGCCGGGGACTGAGCCGCGAGGTGGGGACACCCAGGCCTGGTTTGTGTCTAATGGCGACAGAGAGGACGAGAGGCGGTTCCCGGGAGGAGTTTTACTTTCCCACTCAGGGCGACGGGGCCGTGGGTGGTTGTGAACAGCAGAGGGACCTTGAGCCCAGAAGGAGGCGGGCATCACCCGGCCCGAGGCGGCACCAGGGCTCTGAGCAGCTGGAGCCCCTGTGTCCTGGGGTGGGTGCCAGGCCCTCAGCAGCCCTTTAGTTCCCACAGGTTCCTGCGGGTGCAGAGCCGCTGAGGACACTGGGCTGTGGGGCTATGTCAGGGCCTCACACTCTGGTGGTCTCTGAGGTCGTGGGGTCCCGGAGCTGTCGGCCTCTCTTCCTGCCCTGGGCCCTGGGGACACTCCCCTCAGAGTCCTAAGGCCACGGCTGGGGCTTTATGACGTGGACCCTGGTTTTGGTAGCGAGTGGAGTGAGATGTGGTAGGCCCTCCCGGGCATAGAGACCAGAATGTGCAAAGGCCCAGAGTGAAGACTGAGCTGGTTCAGGAACGGGCAGGTATCCTTTTAAAAATATATGCTTTCATTGATTTTAGCCATAGACAGGGAGAGGGAGAGAGACAGAGACATCCATGCGCAAGAAACAAGGATGATTGGTTGCAGGCATGTCACCTGACCAGGACTGGTGCCTGCAACCTCTCATTGCAACATGGGTTGATTCTCAAGCAACTGAGACACGTGTCAGCCAGGGCTGTAGATCACTTTAATATAGGGAATCATGGCCCCTGGCTGGTTAGGTTCAGTGGATAGAGCTCAGCCTGTGGACTGAAAGATTCCAGGATCAATTCCGTTCAAGGGCACGTGCCTGGGTTGTGGGCACGATCCCCAGTAGGGGGTGTGCAGGAGTCAGCCAATCAGTCATTCTCATTGATGTTTCGATCTCCCTCTCCCTTTCTGAAATCAATGCAAATTTATTAAAAAATGTATAGGGGATCATGATCAGGATGATAATGGTAAGAGTAGCCCAGATGGGACAGTGTGGGCCTAAGGACTGGCTTTCCAGCTGGGGCCCCTGTTTGTGGGAGGTGGGTATCACAGCGAAGCATAGGGACAAAATAGTCATGTAGAGTGTTGGTGAGATAATGGTTTCCCAGTGGCCAAGGCCTTCAAAAGATGAGTGGACGTGAGATGAATTGGAGGCTGAAGAGTAATTCCAACAAGAGGAAATTAGGACTGATACATATTCTCTAAACCTACAGCAGGATTTGGCTGTGACCCCTGTTGTGGCCTGGGAGGTTGCAGTCAATCTTGTGGGTTAGCTGACCAAAAGCTTACCCAGATTCAACATTGGAGAGTTCACACTGAAAAAAACCCGTGTGAGTGTAGAGAAAGTGGGATGTCCTTTCATCAAAGGTCTCTCCTCACTTACCACCAGAGATTTCACACTAGATAGAAGCCATATGAATGTAGTGATTGTGTGAAGCCCTTCAATCAAAGGTCTACACTCATACAAAATGCAGAATTTACACTGAAGAAAAGAAGTATGAGTATAGCAAATGTGGGGAATCTTTCAGCCAAAGGTCTGACTTCAATGATCACCAGTGAGGTCACATTGAAAAAAAAACACACATATGAGTGTACAGATTGTGGGAATTCCTTCAGGCATAGCTCTACCCTGATTCAACGTGAGAGAATTCACACTGGAGAAAAGCCATATGAGTGTAGAGAATGTGGGATGTCTTTTCATCAAAGCTCTCACCTCACTAAATACCACAGAGTTCACAATGGAGAAAAGCTAAATGAATATAGTGATTGTGGGAAGTCCTTTAACCAAGGAACTAAGCTCATGGAACACCACAGAGGTCAAACGGGAAAGATCTCATGAGTGTGGTGAATGTAGAAAATCTTTTAGCCACAAACCTACCCTGGTTATATACTTGAGAGTTCACCCTGGAGAAGATCTTCAATGTGCAGGGAATGCTTTATTTTTCTCACTTAGAATAATAACACAGAACAAGATCCTTTCTGACACATTTACGTGACTTTAAATTCCTTTTAATGGAACATATACTCTGCTAGATACATCATGAGTTTCAGATGCATGTGAGGCTTGAAGGAGCTGTATTGCACTTGCTAATATGGACAGACCTACCTCCTGATTATATAACACTGAGTAATTTTGGCTGAAGAGATTCACCTCTAACACCTGGCTCACCTGAAGAGGGTGCATCAGTCACAACCCCTGTGTGCTCAGGGGAAATGTATTCTGTGTTCTCACTTATTCTTGAGAAAATTGTAATTACTCTAAGCTCTTGGCAGTATTTTCATTCCTTTGTCTCTGACTAAATAATGCACCTGATGCAGGCTTCATCCAGAATACCCACCCTCCTCTACTTTGTGATTGGTGCATTATGCTTTGATGAATTGTTTCATGTTCAGATTCACTCACCTGCAAACCACTTACTGTTCTTTGTTCTGGATTATGATCTTTCAGTAAATGTGTTTTTTCTTTTGTACCTTTAACTTTTGGTGTTATATTCACTGCCTTAGATAATTAGAAAGGAAAGTTGTGATCTGTCAGCATGTAGAGGTGAGCAAATATAATGGGGTCCCAGATTTCTGTGCTTTGTCAGGAGCATAGTAATGACAGCAAATTACTGTTTGTCCAATATTGACTTTTTATTTTTGAATTGCTGCCAAGTCCTTAAAAAATGTCTACATGACTTTGTGGTTCTAATTTTCAGCCTCGTGCCTCTATTTTTGGTGAGTCAGTGGTCACCCTGGAAAGGAGGCTTTTGTTGTATTTCTGTGGACAATATTCATTATAGTCTCCTGTCACATTCTGTATTACATAATTCTCAACAATGTTTAGGGCAGGGGTTCTCAAGCTGTGGGTCGCGACCCCTCTGGGGGTCAAATGACCCTTTCACAGGGGTCGGCTAAGACCATTGGAAAACTCATATATAATTACATATTGTTTTTGTGATTAATCACTATGCTTTATGTTCAATTTGTAACAATGAAAATACATCCTGCATATCAAATATTTACATTATGATTCATAACAGTAGCAAAATTACAGTTATGAAGCAGCAACGAAAATAATTTTATATATATATGGAGAGAGAGAGAGAGAGAGAGAGAGAGAGAGAGAGTCTGGTCAGTAATTTGTGCTATTTTTCAAATGAATTTATGATTTTACCAATAAGAGGACAGTTCAGCATCTAAGACATCTGTATTCAGTTCATTCATTACTTAAGGATTCAGTTGATTTCTTTGTCACTTGTAACTATATGTTTTGAATGTTGGAAAGGAAATTGTTTTCTCAAATTTTATCTTATGCACAATTTAGTGCCCACTTGCATGATACACTTTTAAGTTTAATCTACATTGCTAACATTCTACACCATTCACTTTAAGTCAAAGCATACAATAGTAAATCAAGTGAAGTTTTGTATTATTTATCAATTTTCCTGATGGTAAATACTCCCATTATGATGTGTTTCAATCTGACAAAATGATGGTACTGAACATTGGCCTGCTAAGATATTTCAATACCAAATCAATATGCTTTATTTCCAACATTCTGTTGTGGTAGTTACAAATATACTCAAAAACATTCTTGATAAAATAGTAAAATAATAGGAAGTGGCAAGTTTTAATATTTTTTAAGCTTTTATGTAAGTATGATTTATTTAAAACATACATTCAAAAAATATTTTCTTATTGATTTCAGAGAGGAAGGAGGGGGGGGGGGAGAGAGAGAGAAACATCATTGATGAGATAGAATCACTGATAGGCTGCCTCCTGCATGCACCACAGTATGAATCCAGCCCACCACCTGAGCATGTGACCTGACCAAGAATTGATCAGTGACCTGCAGGGTCATAGGTTAACACTCAACCAGTGATCCACACTGGCCTGTCTCTCCTATGATTTTCAGGGATCCCACTTGACCTGTAACCAGGGTAGCAATGAGCAGTGGCATCTCATCCAGTGCTCACCCCCTGAATCTGCACTCAAGGACTCTTTTACTCTGAATGCCCAGTGAGCTAACAGGAGTCTCGCTTGGGCTCATTTATTTCCCACTATGTTTCTAGAGAGCTAAAGGAGCCACACCTAGTCTCTCTGCTGTTTCTTGTTCTATCATAAGGCCTACATTTTTTCATTATCCCCAGTTTCAATTAAAGTGCCCTCAAAATCTTCCGTACTTGTGTTGTGAAATCTTTTCTAACATGAAATAAAAACTCAAACACTACTGACCAAGCTGAGACAGACCCACTCTAGGTTCCTTCCTGCTCCTGAACACAGTTATGCCTGGGACATCCTATCTAATAATAGAGAAACGGGGTAATTGACTGTACCTTCCTATGCCTCCCATCGGCTAATCAGCATGATATGCAAATTAACCACCAACAAAGATGGTGGTTAATTTGCATACATAGGCACCCAGTGGCTATCAGCTATCAGAGCCTGCAATCAGAGCTGAGAGGTCCCCTGCCCAGGCCTGATGCCTCGGCCAGAGGCTTAGGCCTGGGCAGGGGCGGTGCCAGCGATCGCAGGTAGCAGGGGCGGAGCCTTGATTGTGGGAGCTGGGGATCTCCTGCCCAAGCTTAACGCCTTGGCCAGAGGCATTATGCATGAGCAGGGGCAGATCCGGCAATCGCGGGGAACTAGGGGTGGTCTGCCCAGACCTAAGGCCTCTGGCAGAGGCATTAGGCCTCGGCAGAGGCGGAGCCAGCAATCGCAGGGAGCAGGGGCCTAGTTGGCGATCATGGGGGAGCTGGGAGTGCCCTGTCCAGGCCTAATGCCTGGGCCACAAGCATTAGGCCTGGGCAGGGGCAGAGTGGGAGATCGCGGAGAGCTGGGTGTCCCTTGCCCAGGCCTAATGCCTCTGCCAAAGGCCTTAGGTCTGGGCAGGGGTGGTGCCAGAGATCTCGGGTAGCAGGGGCGGAGCCGGCAATGGTGGGAGTTGAGGGTCCTCTGTCCAGGCCTAATGCCTTGCTCAGAGGAATTAGGCCTGGGCAGGGGCGGAGCCGGCAATCACAAGAGCTGGGGGTCTCCTGCCCAAGCCTAAAGCCTTGGCCAAAGGCTTTGGGTATGGGCAGGGGTGGAGCCAGTGATCGCGGGGAGCAGGGGTGGAGTTGGCGATTGTGGGGAGCAGGGGTGGAGCTGGCTATTGTGGGGAGCTGGGGGTCCCCTGCCCAGGCCTAAGGCCTTGGCCAGTGGCATTAGGCCTGTGCAGGGGCTGAGTCAGTGATTGTGGGGAGCGGGGGCAGAGCCAGGAATCATGGGGAGCAGGGGCTGAGCCAAAGATTGAGGGAGCTGGAGGTCCCCTGCTCAGGGCTAATGACTCGGCCAGAGGCCCACAACCTGGGCAGGTGCCCTGTCCTGGAATTGAACCAGAAATACCTTGGTTCATGGGTCCACGCCCAACCACTGAGCCATGCCATGTGGGCAAACTATCTTTATTTTTGACTCTATTACAAATAGACCCAATTTCCCCCATCCCCATCTACCTTTGCCTCCCTCTACCCTGTCCCCATCGTTTCTAGGCCTTCACCACAGTATTGTCTCTATGTCCATGGACTATGCATATATGTATATACTTTTGAAATGTATTTTTATTGATTTTAGAGACAGGAAGGAAGAGAGATAGAAAAATACATCAGTAATGAAGGAGAATCAATGATTAGCTGCCTCCTGCACGTCCTCAACCCCACCCAACTGAGAATTGAACCTACAACCCATGTGTGTTCCCTGACCAGGAATAAAACCATGACCTCATGGCTCATAGGTCAATGGTCAAGCATTGAGCCACACCAGCTGGGCTATATTACTAGTATTTAATTTTTAAAAAAAATGGCTCGGGGGCTGCGGAGGCGGCAGCAGAGGTGGCGGATACCGCTGGCAGGCAGCGGCCAGGAGAGCACGGTGGCCGGAGTGGGCCATGGCGCCCACTGCTGCCTGTGCTTACTTCTGCTGCTCCTGCCGCAGCTGCCGCCGCTGCCCTTAGCGGGCGCTGAGGACGCCTCCAGAGCCAACTCAGACCACTGCACAGTCTACGGGAACCGCAGCAACCCCAGGTTCCACGCGGGTGCGGGGGACGACCGTGGGGGCTGCACGGTGGAGTGAGCATGAATGACTACCTGGACATCTATTGCCCGCGCTACGGGGCGCCACTGCCTCCAGCTGAGCGCATGGAGCACTATGTGCTGTACAGAGTCAAGGGCGAGGGCCACGCCTCCTTCGACCACAGGCAGCGCTGCTTCAAGCGCTGGGAGTGCCTCTGGCCCGAAGCGCCCGGGGGCCACTCAAGTTCTCCGAGAAGTTCCAGCTCTTCATGCCCTTCTCCCTGGGCTTCGAGTTCCGCCCGGGCCACGAGTATTACTACATCTCTGCCACACCACCCAGTGCTGTTGACCGGCCCTGCCTCGGCTAAAGGTTTATGTGCGGCCAACCATCGAGACCCTGTATGAGGCCCCTGAGCCCATCTTCACCAGCAATAATTCGTGCAGTAGCCTGGGCAGCTGTCAGCTCTTCCTCAGCACTGTCCCGGTACTCTGGACCCTTTTGGGCTCCTAGTTCTGGCCCACATGGTGCCGGCCCCACCTGGACGACCGAATCCAAGACCAAATAGAGACGCCTGGCGCTCCCTCGACTGGTGCTGCCCCCACCTACAGGCGGTTTCTGCCTGCACCAGAACCAGCGCCAGTGACGGGGGACAGCCAACAACCCCTGATGCCTGAGGGGCAGGGTGTCAGTACAGCCCCTGCCCAGACCATCTCCTCAGGGGCACTGGAGAACCTGAGAAACTATCAATGATGTTGGGTTTTTTTGTTTGTTTATTTTTCATGGTTGGATCAGAAAAGCTTGAATTTTTAATTTAATTTATTCCGTGCTGTCGCCAGTGACTTTGAAAGGAAACACATTAGTTTTGGGGGAGGTCCTTGGCCCCCTAGGGGATGGGGATGGGTGACCCCTAGTCTGGTTGCTCCATTTGTTGGATCCTGGCTGGAGACCACTGCAGACCCCCCAGTTGTCCCAGGACAGGCCAGCATGAGGCAGAAGGGTAAAGGTGAGACCCCTGGATTCTGGCCCAAAACTGAGCCCACCTCAAATTCTTGTCCCCTCAGCCCCACTCTCCGCATGCCTGGTGATTGTCTCCCAAAGTGGAAACCCACGCTGTTTCACCAGAGGCCCCTGGAGTTCCAGCCATCCCCAATTACAGCTCCCCACTGTGCTCCACAGCGTCTCGCCATCACCCCTGAGCCCAAGAAGACCTTACATTTCTGTAAATAGAGCCAGGAAGTATATACTGTGGTTTATTTTTACTGTATTCCTGAGGAGGAACTGGACAGTTGCTTTTTTTCTCACATTTTCAGGGGCATCTTTTATTTTGGTGGGAGGGTGGGTGGACTTTGTAGAGTAGAAGCCACACTTTGCAATAAGCTTGTTCATCTCTCAGAGCCCTCTTACTCTACTCCGTGACTAATAATGTTAGAAAACAGGACACTACAAGATGGGGGGTGGACCTGCCAAAAAGAAACCCCCCTCCCAAAGACACTTTAATGAAGCCAACAGCACATTTATACAGATTTCATATTTCTACCCACCTTTCCTGGTCTGTGTTTTTTATATATTATATATAAATATATATGGTGTGCAGCTGCTGAGAGACCACCAGGCGTGCCAGCTGGGGGCGGGGTGGCTTTTGTAGGGGTTGGCCTGGGTGGTGGTGTTGCCATGCCTGGAGCTGGCGACAGGGCCTCCCCCCTCCCGTCACAATCAACTTTGTATTCTGTATTTTTTAATAATAAAATAAGCAAAAACCTCAAAAACAACAAAAAAAATTTAATGCATTTATTATCATTGATAGTATTACAGATGTCTCCCATTTTCCTTTGTGCGTATATTCTTAGGGGGATCTCTCCCAGTCCTCCCGCACCCCTCTCCCGGGAAATCTTCCAGTCTGCTCCTGTTAACCAGGTCTCTGGTCCCACCTTGTCCTTCCCCAGGGACACTTGCTGAACCACATCACCTTTATTCACCAATTTCATTGGCTGGGATGCTAGCCCGCCTCTTGAACTTGTAGAAACGACATTACCCAGAAAGGAATGCGTGCACGTGGGCAGAGCTAAGAGTCACATTTGGTGTGAGAAAACTACATTACCCAGATAGTAATGCGTACACGTGGGCGGAGCTAAAAGGCATTTTGGTGTCATTGCATCGGTTAGGGCGGGACTTCCGCCTTCCTCCTCCTGGCGGGCATTGTGTCCTCTAGTTTCTTCAAGGACTCAGAGGCTTCAGCCCACTGGTCCTGAGTAGGAGGAGGCCTAGGAGTCAGCGTCCTTGCTGTGCAGGGTGTGTCTGAGGCTTGTTGAGCATCAACAGGCGGGGATTGGGGCCTCCGTGCCTCCCAGCGTCCTCTGTTTACAGCCTTCCCGCTGCCTCACCCCACTTAACCCTCCAGCCTTAGGGACTGGAGCCTCTCAGTTACTGCAGTCCGGGAAGCGGCATCCAGAACACTGAGTCGATCCTGGATGACACAGGGTGTGATGGGGAAAGGGCCACAGGCTGCAATGCCACCTTCTAAGGACACGGGGGTGGAGCTAAGCCTGGAGGCAAAGGAGACCCCTTGCCTGTTCGGGGTCTAATGGCGTCAGAGAAGATGAGGTGTGGTTTTGCACGAGGAGTTTTTTTTTTTTTTAAATTAAATCTTTATTGTTCAGGTTATTACAGTTGTCCCTCTTTTTCCCCCCAATAGCTCCCTTCCACCCGTTTCCCCCCCACCGCCACTGTCCTCATCCATAGGTGCACGATTTTTGTTCAGTCTCTTCCTGCATCCCCCACACCCCTTCCCCCCACAAGAATAGTAAGCGCACTCCCTTTCTATGCCCCTGATTCTATTATAAACACCAGTTTATTCTGTTCATCAGATTATTTATTCTCTTGATTTTTAGATTTACTTATTGATAGATGTGTATTTGTTGTTCATAGTTTGTATCTTTACCATTTTCTTCTTCTTCCTCTTGTTAAAGGATACCTTTCAGCATTTCATATAATACTGGTTTAGTGGTGATGAACTCCTTTAGCTTTTTCTTATCTGTGAAGCTCTTTATCTGACCTTCTATTCTGAATGATAGCTTTGCTGGATAAAGTAATCTTGGTTGTAGGTTCTTGGCATTCATCACTTTGAATATTTCTTGCCACTCTCTTAGGCCTGCATGGTTTCTGTTGGGAAATCAGCTGACAGTCGTATGGGTACTCCCTTGTAGGTAACTGACTTTTTTTCTCTTGCTGCTTTGAAGATTCTCTCTTTGTCTTTTGGTCTTGGCATTTTAATTATGATGTGTCTTGGTGTGGTCCTCTTTGGATTCATTTTTTGGAGGGTTCTCTGTGCTTCCTGGACTTGTAAGTCTATTTCTTTCACCAGGTAGGGGAAGTTTTCTGTCATTATTTCTTCAAGTAGGTTTTCAATATCTTGCCCTCTCTCTTCTTCTGGTACCCCTATAATTCTGATGTTGGTACGCTTGAAGTTGTCCCAGAGGTTCCTTACACTATCCTCATATTTTTGGATTCTTTTTTCATTTTGCTTCTTTGGTTGGGTATTTTTTGTTTCTTCATATTTTAAATCTTTGACTTGATTCTTGGGATCCTCTTGTCTGCTGTTGGATCTCTGTATATTATTCTTTTTTTAAAAAATATATTTTATTGAGTTTTTACAGAGAGGAAAGGAGAGAGATAGAGTTAGAAACATCGATGAAAGAGAAACATTGACCAGCTGTCTCCTGCACACTTCCCACTGGGGATGTGCCCACAACCAAGGTACATGCCCTTGACGGGAATCGAACCTGGGACCCTTCAGTCCGCAGGCTGACGCTCTATCCACTGAGCGAAACCAGTTTTGGCTTATTCTTTATTTCAGTCAGTGTATGCTTAATTTCTAGTTGGTCTTTTTTCATATCCTCCAGGGTCTCACTAAATTTATTGGCGGTTTCCAGAAAATTCTTGAAAAACCTTACAAACATAGTTTTGAACTCTATATCCAGTCGTTTGCTTTCCTCCATTTCTGTCATTTGTGACCTGTTTCTTTGTCTCCTCATTTTTTATGCTTCCCTGTGTTGGTAGAGTGGTTTTGTGTGCTAGGTGTCGTATAGGGCCCAGTCTCTGCAGTTACCTGAGGTGGACACTCTTGGTGCACCCCCTTGTGGGCTTTGTGCACAGTCTTGTTGTAGTTATGCCTTGATTGTTGTAGGTATCACTGGGAGGAATTAACCTCCAGGCCAATTGGCAGTGAGAATCAGCTGTGTCTGCAGTGGGAGAACTTCTGTGCTGAAGACACCCTTCTGGGGCAAGACTTGCTTCAGTAGGGCTTTGGTACTCACTGAGTCTGCCCCCTGAGTGTGGCCATTATGGATCTGAAGAGCTGTAATCTGGATGGTCCCACTCTGACCACTGGGTACACTGGCTCTTGGATCTAAGGAGGTGCTAATTTAGTCTCTGCCTGAGGTTACCCAGTAGGAGCTACGAAAAGATATGCAGATTCCCCTTCCTTTTTTGGAGTTTGGAGGTGCCCAGATGAGGTCCAGCTGTGAAGCAGTGCAAGGTGCTATGGGGCCATGGGCCTTCTCTTGGAAGTTCTGGGTCTGTCTGGCCAGCTGCAATTTGTTAGGTAATTTTAAGGTTGCAAATGGCCAGGGCATTCCTATGCAAAAGCCTCTGCCACAGCCTGGGTGGGGCGGGGTCTCAAGGAATCAACAGGGCAGAGCATGCAGCTATGGCTGATCCTCAGCCCTCCCCTAAGAGGCCGCGTGCCTCTCAGTGTCCCGGTTATTTAATTGCTGCAAGCACCTCTGAGGGAAAGCTGCCCTTGAGTTCAGAGTTCTGCCCGCTGCCACACAGTCCAGTTTCTCCCTGTATGAGTCCTGGGTCCCCAGAGACTTCCTGGAACTGGAGTTCAGAGCAATCAGGAGCTTGTGACTCCCTCCCATTTCAAAAAGACAGCCACGTCCTCAGGTAACAGCCCCTTTCCTTGCGTGCTTGAGCCTCCGTACCTTTGCACTTTACTTCTACAGCTCCTGAGTCTCAGTGTGCTTTTCTCTTTCCTTTTAGTTGTAGAGTTTCCACTCACCCAGCCTTCCTGTAGTTCTGGATGATGTCCGTTTTGTCTTTTTGTTGTATTATTGAAGTTGTTGTAGGAGCCAGCAATTTCAGTATTTATCTGTGCCGCCATCTTGGTTTCTCCCCCAAGGAGTTTTAATTTCATTCTCAGAACGCTGGGGCCATAGATGGTTGTGAAAATAGAGAAACATTTTCTGAGGTAGGATTCTAACTTTTCCTAACTTTGCGCAGAGGAAGAATAGACTGGAGGACAGAGGACAACATTGTGGTCAGGAAGGGGAAGTCCTGTAAATGATAAGGTAACTGGCAAGAGTGAGCACTGAGCCCTGTGATAATTCAGGCATCTGGAGGGTACCTGGACTCTGGTCTAGGCAAGGGTACTGAGCAGCCTGAGCCCATAGAGCCTGGTTTTTGCCTAGGCTCTCACAGACCATTTTCTTTCCACAAATTCCTGCAAATGCAGAATCGATTAGGTGTACGGGTTTGTGGAACTTATTTCAGGGACTCACATACTTGTAGCCTCTGATAGAGTGGAGTCCTTGGCCTATCCAGCTGCTCTTGTAGCCCTTGGACCTGGATACTTTCAACAGACACTAAGCCCAGAATCCTAAGTTCAAGACTAGGGCTTCATGAAGTGGACCTTATTTCTGGAAACCAGTGTAATGGGTGGGAGGTCCTCCAGGGCATAAGTTCCAGAATGTGCCAAGACTGGGAGTGAAGAGTAAGCTGATTCAGGAACTGACAGGTATGTTTCATATATATATATTAGATGTAGAAAGAAAGGGAGAGGTAGAGAGACAGAGAAACACTAATGAGCAAGAAAGAAGGATCAGTTGCTGCCTGCACAACCCCTACTGTGGCTTTAGCCCACAACCCAGGCATGTAACTATGCTCAACCATCTCAGACATCAGGCAGGACTGTAGATCACTTTAATACAGGGAAGGGAATCATGGTCAGGTTGGTAATGGTAGTAGTAGCTCAGAAGGGACAGTGTAAACCTGAGTGCTAGCTTTCCTGCTGGATCCACTGTTTGTGGGAGGTGGGTGTCACAACACATCATAGTGACAGAGTTGTCATGTAGAGTGTTGGGGAGAGAGAATGGTTTTGCAGTGGGCAAGGCCTTTAAAAGATGAGTGGACCTGAAATTAATTGGAGGCCAAGGAGTAATTCAAACAAGATGAGATTGGGTTGGTACATAGTTATTTCTCTAAACCCTCTCCAGGATATTGTTGTGTCCCTCAATGTTGCCTGGCTGGTGGAGTAACAGTCAGTCTTGTGGATGAACTTAGTGGCTTGAATGGTCATCTGTGAGACTCACTAAGCATGTGTTGAGGGACAGCACAGCTGGGACTGAATAACAGCTAAGTGGAGAGATGTTGGCTGTGACTGGTGAAGGGACATCAAGTGCAGCACCAGGGGAGATGGGCTCTGGGTATCTGTTCTTCATAGTTTAGGTTGAATCGGAAAAATCAGTCATGGAGAGAAGCATTCATAGCAGGACTCAAGGCTGCCTCTATGAGAGTGGACTATCCGAGTCTAGGCAGTACTTGATCCTGTTTGAATTTAGAAAGCATTCTCTGGACCACACATGCTGAGTAATAAGTAAGAGGGTGAGGAGATGACTATGGAGGCCGGGACTGTAGGAGTGCAGGTGTGAGAGAGGTGTGGAAGACAGAGTGATGTGCACTTGGAGAGGGAATGTGACTTCATAGCCAGAGCACCCTGACATTGACATAAGAGTGAATGAAGGGAGAGTCCATTTCTGGTGGAGTGTGGATGATAAAACAAGGGCAATCTTAGGGTAATTGCCTGAAAAGAGTGGTGTTTGGGGCTACTTGCAAGGTTCAGGTCTTAGATGACATTTATGTACCTACCTGCCTTTTGTTGTTGGGGGTGACATACTGATGGTTACAAATAAGATAGTATCCATCAGTGTTCCCTGGGCTTGAAAATCTCCACGAGCATAGGTAAGGGAGCAGGGTAAAAGAGAAATGGATGATGGAGGTAGTAATCTGTAATTTTGGAAGAAAATAAAGGTAATTAAGAAAGCAACCCGTCTTACGCCCACGGACAGAATTTGTGTTACCTTTGTAGTTGTTCCTCTGGGAACGAAGCTGTGTGAGAGAAGTGTTTTTCAAAGAACTGTGTGCAGTAGGTAGTACAAAACAATGGCCTCAGCATTAACACTGACAGACTTGGTGTGTGAATGGAATGAAAGGAGTCCATTTCCTCTGATGGTGTCTTCTTGATCTGATATGGGAAATTTTAGGATAATTTCTAACTCAAGATGGGTTGCTGTGGTGCTACATGCCAGGTCAAGAGCATAGGCTGACATATACGTGCCCACTTGTCATTTCTAGTTGAGGGAGCTGACCCAGTGCACAATAGGAATGGGATAGCATACATCAGTGTCACCTGTACTTGAAAATCTCCACCAGCATGGGGAAGGGAGAACAGAGAAGGTTGAAAGGAGAACAAGAGAAGGTTGAGAAATACATTACAGAGGTGGTGAACTAGAATTTTAGAAAATAAGCTGGTTAGAAAACAACCTGTCCTTCTGATGAAGCTTATTTATGTCACTGAAGTGAAAGATGTTAGCCTCTGGGAATGAAGCTTTTCGTGAGACAAGTGTGGATCAAAGAACTATGGGCAGCTAGGTAATGCAAAATGATGGCCTCAGCAAGGCTGGGATTGGAGTCGGATGTGTAATGGGCATTACCATTTTGGTGTCTTGGAGGGACAATAGGAGGACAACATGTGGGTATTGCCTGACAAGATCAGTGTCAAGTCACTCACCTCCCTTTATCTGCAACATCTCTTCCTACCCAAGTACGTTACTGACACCCACTGCTATTGAAAAGGGCAGTGTGACTCACTTTATTTGAGGCCCAGAGCACAGGTATGTTCCTAACTGCTCATCTTTCTTTAGTGTTGTGGGAGATTCAGCATCAGTAGAAATATAAGGAGAGATTGACTTTGATGGGACCAAGAATCCTGCTATCTTCTCTGATGTGGGGAGTAGAAAGGAAGCAGATAGTGATGCAGAGTGGGAAGTGTGATAGACTTGGCAGCTCAAGAGAGAATCTTATC